>JAKSZT010026446.1:14870121-14951184 GCA_026826555.1 Tolypeutes matacus | reverse complement strand
ACTTAGACACAGGGGAGGGCCTGGGGGGCACTTAGACACAGGGGAGGAGCTGGGGGGCACTTAGACACAGGGCAGGGGCTGGGGGTCATGTAAATATGGGGAGGGGCCTGGGGGGCGCTCCAGGCAGGCACAGACAGAGTGGTGAGTTCAAGGAGCAAGAGCAGGGCCCATCGATCGGCTGAGACGCTCGGGCATGACCTTAGGCGAGGGCCGATGGTGCACCACACCGGGTGGCAACCTTAGGCTTTGCTGAGGAACCTAAGCTGCAGGCTCCACACCTGCCTGGCACAGAGCAGGCACTCAGAAGCGTCCGCGGAGCAGAGCTGGGCAAGGGCCTCGCAGAGGGGCCCCGAGCCAGGGCTGTGTGATGAGGCCCTCTGGGTGCAGCGAGGGTGAAGAACGAGGCCAGGGTCGCGGGCGTCCAGGCCAGGGGAGTCAGGTGGCGCCGTGCTGAGGGGGTCTGAGAAGCGGAGTGCTTAGAGGCTGGGCTTAGCAGGACTGACAGCTGGCTGACCCGGAGGAGGCGGGAAGCGACGAGAAAGGCACTTAGGCTTGACTTTAAAAAGGAGCCTGTTGAGAACTCTTCTTCAATTCAGACCTAGTATTAGCCGAAAATTGTGACAGATAATTCCTGGAATGAAAACAAGGGCTAATTTTAATTTTGTCTTATTTTCTCTCAGTTGTAGCTAATGAAAAGATGCTTTAATAGAACAGGGATTCGTTTTGCCTTGAAATTTCCAAGTAAGCAGCATGTTCAAGATCCAGGAAATCTCTTTCAGGATATTACTCAAGTGTTGGAGATGATTTACAGCATTTTGTATGGAAGCTGCAGTAAAGTGGCAAAGTGTGGCCAGTGGCGTTAATATTTACATGCTGTTTTGTTCTGTGCCATCAAAGCATCCACCAATTATTGGCAAATTTTATCTATATGTTCCCACTAAATGAGCCCTACATTTAGTGAACAGATTCGCCATTGAAATTGGTGAGTCAATGAGCCTTTAATAAAAGTTTTTTATCTTTCGCTGATAAAATGATTTAGCTGTTAGTACTCCTTAGTAATCTGGCCGTGCTCATTCCAAAATTATTAATAAGAGATTTCCTCCATCGAGCCCATCAGCTTTGATACGGTATTTTGCAAACTTCAGAGACACAAAAGAGGCACAAAGGGAAGGAAGGGTCACTCTTCCCACAGCACGGGGCTGTGACCACTGGAAGAAGCCAAGCTTGAAGGACGGCAGAGCTTCAGAGAGGCTGAGGAGAAGAAGGCAAGTGGCCACCAAGGCAGCGAGGTGCCCACGGGCGCGGGAAGTTAGCTGGGGCAGGCCGCGGGGCAGGCGGAGGAGCGAGGGCTGGGAGGCACCTGAAGCGGGGCCTTCCTCGCACAGCCCTGGGAGCCCGTCACAAGCCTGCAGAGGAGCCAGGCGTGCGCCCCAGGAAGCTCTCCGAGCAGCGTGCCGGTGGGAGGCAGGCTGAGGGTGCAGGGGGCCAGCAGAGGGCCGAAGCCCATCCTGGGAACGGCTGCCTGGGGGGAGCGCCGAGTCTCTATCGGCTCCGTGGGAGAGTGGCCTGCGGCGGCCCCTCCTGCCCGGCACGCTCATCCGTGGTTTGGGGCCCCGTAACGAAGCCTCGGGCCAGGCACGCTGCAGTCCGTGGCTTCCCCTGGACACATTGTGATCACGCAGCAGCTACTGCCCGTCAGCTGACCCGAGAGTTAGGGTCCTGGAGCTCGCACCTCGCAGTGACAGGGCGCTTAGCGGCGCGGTTTGGAGCATAGTGCACTCTGGAGACGAGGTGCTTGGCTGGAGAATGGCCCCTTGCCGCTCAG
This sequence comes from Tolypeutes matacus, assembly GCA_026826555.1. NCBI lineage: Eukaryota > Metazoa > Chordata > Mammalia > Cingulata > Chlamyphoridae > Tolypeutes > Tolypeutes matacus. Next base: position 14,949,359 of record JAKSZT010026446.1, on the reverse strand, counting down.
AGGCCACCCAGCGTTAGGTCAGGAGACAACAGGAGGGTGTGGGGCGAAGAGGGCGCTGCTCTCAGCTGAAGGGCTCCGTGTCCCGGCGCAGCAGGCATCCTCAGCAAGGGTTTGGGCGCTGCAGGTTTGATGACGCCGTTACAGCTCCTGAGAAATAAGCCTCTCCCACAGCCCCCTGCCCCCCTGCCAGCGGCCGTGATGTCGTGAGAAGACTCGGGCTTGCGTCAAGGGACCTGGGTGCAAACCTCTGCCTTGGTTGGTTTCCGCAGTGCCTCGCCGCCTCCCCAGGTGTGTGTCTGGCACGGGGAAGTTCCCTCAGGGCAGGCACTCTTATTTCCGGGTATGGAGCAGCATGTCACAGTGGCCTAAGCCCTGACAGACCACAGCGAGCCCGCCAGCCGGGTCCGGCTGTGCTCCCGTGGCTGCTGAGCCCTTTTACCGTGTTGCATGGGTCTGGCTGGGCCAGGCCTCCTCCTGAGAGCACGGCCTTCTCTGCCCTGTGACCTGCCCAGACGAGCTAGGCCGTGCTTTGTAGACACGTGGTGCTGTCTGCTCAGGGAGTTTTTGTCATCTCCTTCAGTCGCTGATCCTGCCTTCCTCCACTCTTCCCCCACCACGCATACCCCCACGAGTCCTTTCTACGTTTAAAGCAAATAAATAAGTAATTTATATAGTGTGTTACAAGCTGATATAAATTACAGAAGGAGCAAAGCTAGAAAATGGTGAGAGAATCAGGAATGCCAGAATGGGAATTGGGTTGCTTATTTTAAATAGAGGGATCAGGTTAGATCTGGACGAGAAAGTGAAATTTGATCAAACCCAGAGATGAGGAGGTCGCCATGGTTCACCTGCGGGCAGGGCCGTGGGAGCGTGTGTGAGGAGGAGCAAGGGGGCAGCGTGATGAGGGGCCATGAGCCACATTACAAGGCCCCCGAGACCCCCGCCTCTGCAGCCGGCGGTGGGGAAGGCCAGCTTTCGCTGTTTATACAGGGCACAGACTAAAAGCCCAAACGCCTTACTGTTAGGGTCACCTGCTCCTATCCAATTACTATGACGGCCTCTAAACGTTAGCTTTGCGTCCTTTACTCAGCTCTCGTGGGCTACAGGCGATGTGCACCAGCGGGCTGCCGGCGGGCTTGCCTTGCTCTAGGGGAGGGGGCGCTGTGCGTTCCTAAACACAGGGGGTCCTGACTTACTTTCTAAGTGACTCGCTTGCTCGAGGACAGAGTGCAGGGCACAAGGGAAGAAGTCAGGGAGACTGCTGCATTTTCCAGGACCGGATGGTAGTGGTGGAAAAGGCAAAAAGAAGCTGGACACTTGCCCGGCAGGGGATACCACGATCAGGAACGTGGTCTTCCCAGGCCGAGGCTCGTCTGCTGCCCTCTGGATGTGCCGACCCCTGCGATTTCCCCACATACGGCAAACTCGACTGCATGCTCTGTGGGAGTGGGGGGATGCATCTGTGGGCTTCCCTGTTAAGAAGAAAAAGCCGCTGGATTTGCATGTATTTTTAAGCTAGAGCCAACAGAATTTCCTGGTGAATCGGGTGCCTGAAAGAAAGAGAGAAGTCGAGGATGACTCCAAGGTTTCCTCTTGGCTAATACGAAAACTATGCTACTGACACGGGGAAGGCTCCAGCTGAAGTGGAACTGGTTTTGGGCTGGGGAATCAGGAGTTCCGTTTTATGTATTTAAATTAAACTTTGAGTACATGAGATTTCTATTCATGTGTGAAATGTTTAACCATTTTGGTGTTGCCTAAAGACAGGACTTAAAGCAGACGCGTAGGGCTGGAAAGACACGTGGGGAGTCCCTTACGTTTACCCTCTTGCTTCCACGCGGCCTTTCGCCGCCCACGCCGAGGCAGGACTGCTGGAGCTGAAAGAGCCCAGGAAGCCACTTGAGCAGGCCCTGCCCGTGTTAGTGCTCTGACAGCAAGCGCTCCCTCTGTGGAAATTATTCCACGTTTTTACCTAGTCATAAGTAAGAGAACTGTTTCCTTTCCTAATTTCAAAGATACCAAATTGGATCGCCCTGAATTCCATGAGGCAGCTTTAGAATTTATTAGGATTTAAGAGCATCTGTCACCCCTTTGATTGCCAGGGATAATTTCGCTTCTTTGGTTGCCAACGGTTATAGATTTTATTACCAAGTCTTGGACCTGCCAAACCTGCCCCTACCCCACCTCTTGAAATACTGTTTAAATGCTTTCAAATAACTACATGAAACCCATGTACCTACCACATAACGAAGACTGGAAGGAAATACTTTAAAATGTTACCTTCGATTATAGTTTTCTGGGTGGGGAGATAAGGGCTTCTTTTCTCCTGCCTGTGGGCATGTGGCAGGAAACACGGGTTCCGCTGGCAGTTGGCAGGAGCCGTGACCATTAGTTCAGGAAGGAACGCAGCAGCCTATGACCGCTCCGCTCTCTCTGGCCTCCGCAGCTCACCATCTGCTACCTGGACGTGCTGATGACCAGTGCCGAGCGCCAGAAGCTGCTGCGGGACCAGTACTGCTTTGAGTGTGACTGCTTCCGGTGCCAGACCCGGGACAAGGTATGTCGTGTGGGGCCAGCTTGGAACACCTCCCAGGCAGCATCCTAATTATCTTTCAGAGAGCTCTGCCCTTACTCCGTTACTCCAAAACGAATGGCCCCCAGTGCATGGTGGGCTGCGTATGCTGCATTTCCTGAAACTCTTTATCCCCCACGCAGCTGTACGGTTAGGCCACAGGTAAGGCTCCCTGGAGCTGAGCGTCCGGTGGGAGCGCAGGCATGAACAGAGAATTAAAGGGGCGCTGCAGGCCAGAGTGCGACTGCACCCTCTGGCCAGTGATTGGCCTGGCCTGTGCCTGATGAGGCGTGCTGCTCTGGAGTAAACGCACTGAGTTGTGCCTTGGTTTTATTTCTGTCAAATGTGCTCTGTGAGCTTCCTGCCGCAGTACTGTGTCACATGGAGCTCAGTTATCTAGGAGCTTTTACTCTCTGAGGAAGGAAGGAGAACCAAAATAAATGCCCTCAAGATGGTGAAGTAACTTTCCTCATATTACTCATACACGTTCCTCACTTTGAACCTATTTATTGTGCACACAGTTGTGTTATCTGGTGATGATTATTTTTGTAGAGTGTTTCACATCTGAATTCTTTCATAACCATTGTATCATTTGACCTCAATCATGATAAATTAGGAAGCTGGGCTCAGGAGGATTGAAGGAGATGCCGTACGATGGGATGGAGGGAAAGTGGCAGAGCCAGCTCTCACGCGCGGGTCCTCTGACGCCGTCCTGCGCCCTCCGCTGTGTGGTGACTGCAGCAACCTCTGGTGCAGCCCCCCTGACGGAGGGAGGCTGCTCTCCCGGCGAGAGAGGACCATCCGTTCACTCTGAGCTGCAGGAAGTCAGGGACATGTTTAGTTTTGCATTAAAAGAACTTTCAGAATTCAGTGAGTTAAATGGGAAAATTGGATCCACTGCTAATTACTGAGATTCCAAGACAGCACTCTTCCTATCCACCCTGGTTAGTATTTTGCCACTGGCAAGCATGCCGGGAATCAGAAGCCCTCTCTTGGGATCCCCGCCCAGACTGTCATCTGGAATCCCAGCATTCCCGCCAGCACCCCTGACTGGGGAGTGGGAGGATCTTGGGTTCAGTGCCTGTGTATAGGAGGCCCTCAAAAAATTCTCGAATGCAAGGTGATTATGTTGTATTAAAATTGAGGTTATGGTCACTTTGATTATAATAGTTTATTATGATATGAGTTAGAATAGTGTATGAGGAAAGGGTCTGTTTACAAATTACAGGTAACAGCTAAAACTGACTTCTTTCATTTTTTCTTATTAGAGAAGTTGTAACTTTATGGAAAAATCATGCATAAACTACAGAGTTCCTATATATAACCCTCTTATTAACACCTTGCGTTAGTGTGGTACATTAGCTACAGACACTTTTATAATTTTACTATTAACTATATATAGTCCATGGTTTACTCTGGGATTCACTGTTTGTGTTGTACAGTCCTATGGATGTATTTTTAAAATCTTTATTTTAGTAACATATATGCAGCCTAAAATTTCCCCTTTTAACCCATTCAAATATAATTTTAATGCTGTTAACTGCATTCACAGTGTTGTGCTACCATCACCATCACCCGTTACCAAAACTTTTCCATCATCCCAAATAGAAATTGAACATTTTAAGCATTAACTCCTCATTCCCGAGCCCCACCCCAGCCCCTGGGAACCTAGGTTCTACTCTATGTCTCTGAACTTGCTTATTTTAATTATTGCATATCAGTGAAAGCATGTACTGTTGCCCCTTTGTGTCTGGCTTATTTCACTTAACTCGATGTCTTCGAGGTCCATCCATGTTGTTGCATGTACCAGAACTTCATTCCTTTGTATAGCTGAAAAATTGTGTGTAAATATCACATTTTATTTATCCATTCATCGACTGATGGCCACTTGGGTTGCTTCCATCTTTTGGCAGTTGTGAATACAGGTGTCCAAATATCTGTTTGAGTCCCTGCCGTCAGTTCTTTTGGGTGTATACCTAGAAGTTGGACGGCCAGTGTCTCCGTTTCCTAGCCTGCTTAAGCAAATGCCTGGAAATAGTTTGGCTTGAATTTAAGGCGAGTCTCTCGTAAACAGCATATAGTTGGGTTGTGCTTTTTTGGCCATTGTTCCAGTCTCTGCCTTTTGAATGGAGAGTTTAATCGGTTCACATTGAAAATAACTACTGATAATGCAGGACTTTCTTCTGCCATTTTGCTATTTAGTTTTTGCAAGTTTTATACCTTTTTTTTGGTCCCTCAGTTCTTCCATTAATGCCTCCTTTCATATGTATTTGTTTTTTGTGTGTGTTATACTAGATTGAGTCCCTTCTCATTTTTTTTCCTGTATGTATTTTTTATATTTTTTCTTTGTGGTTACCGTGAGGTTGAAATTTAACATCCTAAGTATATAACATTAAATTTTTTTTGGTACCAACTTAACTTCAGTAGCATATACATGCACTGTTCCTACACATCTCTGATCCCCCACCTTTTTAAAATACTTGTTGCAGATGATATCTTTGCACACTGTATGTGTATGTCTGATTCATTATTGCTTGCTGTGCATTTGCCTTTTAGTACTTGTAAGAAGTAAGAAGTGGAGTCACATCGCAAAAACACAACACAATAGTACTGGCATTCATACTTACCCACAGCCACCGTTACCACTGGTCTGTAGGCTTCTGTGCCGCTTTGACCTACTGGCTAGTGGCCTCCGTTTGGCAGGTCCAGTGGTCATCAGCTCCCTCCGCTTTTGTTTATCTGGGGATGACTTAATCTCTCCCGCATTTTTAAAAGAAAGTCTTGCCAGGTATAAAATTATTGGTTGGCGATTGTTCTCTTTCAGCAGTTTAAGTATTTCAGCCCGCTGCCTCTTTGCCTGCATGGTTTCTAATAAGAAATCGATATGCAATCTAAACAGGACTGTCTTGTACAGTACTTATTGCTTTTCGCTTGCAGCCTCCAGAATTTTTCCCTTGTCCTTTGCCTTCAAAAGATTGATCAGTATGTGACATGGTATATTTTTCTTCAAGTTTACCATATTTGGTGTTTTCTGGGTCTCTTGGATGTCCACATTCAGGTCTTTTATTAAGTTTGGGAAGTTTTCTGTCATTATTTCTTTGAATATTCCTTAGACATCCTTAGCATGTGGCTGTTGTCTCATGGTCCCAAGATGAGTGCTGCCCTCCAGCCCTCAGTTAGTGTGTCTGTGCTCTAGACAGGAGCAAGAAGAGGTGGTAAAAGGTGAAGAGCAAAGGGAAGCCCTCTCGGAGATTTCCACTATGTCATCGTCACACGGCCACGCCTTGCCGTAGAAGAGCCCAGGAAACCGCGTGTTTAGCTTTTGAGCGTTCTGTCATGGGAGAAGAGGCTGGTCGGTGGGTAGCCCATCCATCACATCTACATAGCATTGAAACCATTCTCTTTACTCTCTTGAGCTGAAAGTTCATTTAATATTGTATTAGGAATAGCCCAAACTGTGCCATTAAAAGAGTATCCAATTCTTCTGCTGGAATCTAGCCCAGTCTTTTTCTAACTTACTAGATGATCTTGGGCAGCTCATCCAACCTTTCAGGATTATTTTCTTATCTGTAATATAAGGGAATTGGTCTTAAGGCCCCTTCCAGCTCTGTTAGTCCATATTCCTATGGAATGTTTCCTCTTGGAAGTGAGTGGCATGTGTACTTTGATGAGAATATAAACTTGATTTGCAATAACTCCATCAGTTATATTTTCATGTTTCCATTTATCTAGAATTTTGATCTATTCAGTGATATAAACATTCCTTCTGGACTCTCTATACTGTTGATTTGCTTAGAAAAAAATAGTACGGGGTGAATTCAGCTTAGTGCACTCCCAAATGATCTCAAATTCAATATTAGCTCAGTCAAAATTAATTTTACTTCAGTTCTAGATTTAAATTTTCTAACATTTTTCTGCTCATCCTGGAAACCAAAAAATTCATCTCACAGGTTCTGCATCAACAATATTTATTACACGCTCATATCTGCATGTTACTGGACCTGCATGGTAACGTGTTTCCAGAAGGCAGGAGTCCCTTGAAATGTGGGTATAATTTGCATGTGATGAGTTGTCCTTTATAATAAGTAGCAGTTTAATTTCTGGAAGAAATAAAACTTACCTTCTAAAGGAGGTTTGGAAATAATTTGGACTTTCGTATGGCTTGCCTGGGTCAGAACCCAAGGCAACAGAAGCAGAACTGACCAAATAAAATTGTTTGTTTCCATGGGTTTGTGGATAGTACCTAACATGCTTCCTTGGATCTCATTCACATATATTACAAAAACCTTTTTTTACTTGTCATGTCACATCTTTTCTGAAGTCTATAATATTTGATTCTTACTTTCAAACTCTTTCAATCTGCTCAAGTCCTTAACACCTCTCTCCTGGATTATTGAAATAACTCTCGTCACCTGGCCCTCGATTTTGTCACTTTCATCCACCCTGCATGCTGTTTTAGGCAAGTGTCCTCTGCGGTTCCCATGTCATTACTTTGCTCAGAATTTTTTAGGCACTAAGCATTACTTTAGTTTTCAGGATAAATTTCAAGCTCTTAGCTTGGCATTCACTGCCCTCCAGAGTCATGGCCCCAAGTTCCAACCTTCCCCCCTCCCTCCTTCCCCCCTCCTTCCTCTTCCCCTTCCCTCCCTCCCCTCCCCTCTCCTCTCCTCCCTTCCCCTCCTTCCTTCCTTGCTTCCTTTTCCTTTCTGTTTTTTTTTTCTTCAAAATTACCCACTTGTTCTATCTACAGCAGACCCTTTCCCTACCCAAAAGATTTTGAAATATCTTAAAGACATATACACACACATGTGTATGCATTTATGTATGTATATATAAATATAAATATAATACAGGAGCAATAAATTTTAGATTATTTTTAGAAATGAGTGACAGGAAATAAGATAAAATCAATATATTACCCAAAATGCATACTTTGTGATCCTCTACAGTAGCTAAAAATGAATCACACATTTACTCTAAATTTCACAGCAGGCAAAACCAAAAGGAGTCAAGACTAATCTCCAAATTCACAGTAGCCATAAAGTTAAACACACAGGTCCCTCCTCGGCAGAAGCATAATTGTTCCTAGCCCTGAGTCATGAGATACTCAGTGCTCGAGACTGAACGGCCAACGTTCTTATGAGACTTCCGGTGACAGAAATGCTTGGTTTTGTCAGATTCCTCAGTGTGCTGTTGGCATAATCTCAAATTAAGCCTTGATGAAGCAGTAACAAGAAGGGCTCATATCTCTCTGATGGTTTGCTTCATTCCAAGAATAAAATTTGGGCCATGTAGAGAAAAGCAAGACGCATGTCCTTCCAGTAATCCTTCATTCATGCTATTTCTTGCCAGCAGTCTTTTAATTTTTAAATTTTTGTTAAAGTAAATCCATGTATACAGTTTGGAAATTCAAAGTCCTCTAACCCAATTGAAAACACTCGTCACCTTTCCCACTTCTGCTCCTGCCCAAGTACCACTCCCCAGAAATAACCCCTTTTGGATTCTGGCTTTGTTTTTCATGTTTCTAAAACTAAAACTCCCCTTAAATGAGGTGGTAGGGACTCTTTTGCTACCGGGTTGGTTTAAGAACTATTTTTCATTTCTGGGATTTCAAATTCATTTTCATATCTCCCAGTTTGTTTTTATATCTATTTTTGTTTCGTAACTTTTTGTTTGTTTGTAAGGCATACTATTCAGCTATATAGCTCTTTGAGCATCCTAGTCATATTTCTTTTAAGCCCTGGTCACAGCTCATTGACTGGAGGGAATTCACGTTCCGATTGCTGGGTTGTGCTGGCTGTCTTCCTCCCGGTTCTGCTCTTCCTCTCTCCTGTGTGCGTTCCACCCGGCAGGCAGCTCTGCACCTGCCTCCACCTGGCCCCTCACGCCCCCGCGGGGAACCAGGACCACTTACCCCTCCAGGCCCACAAGGGAGCCTCAGCCCCAAATCAGCGTTAAGGCTGACAAGGCTCGCCTGTCTCGTGCCCTGCTGCTGCCCACATCCAGACCAGAGACCCCGAGGCCTCAGCTCTGCGGGCTGCTCTGCACCCCTCTACTGTTTCAGGTCCATGGGAGTATGTGCCTTGTTTTTGAACTGGCAAAGCTCTGTTTGGTTTCTCCATTTTATTTTCCCTGCCCCTTCTATGGGTTTGGGATAATGGGGAGCATGTCAGTGGCAGAACCTACCACAGCATCTTGAGTAGAGCTCTGCAGTTTACTTCTTAAGTGCATGGGTAAGAATTCAGATCTTTGGGCAAACAACGATCCAATTCTCCTGAGTGTTTCCCAGCAGGCGTGCGACTGTCACCCAGTCCCAGCCTTGCTGTGGAGGTAGAGTCTGTATCGCTTTTTACCGTGGGACCTCCTGTGGCTAGGGGGCTGAAGAGATTCATCTCGGAAATGTCCTCATTCCAGAAACAGTTTAATCAATGCCTGGAAAATGGGAAGGGAAGGGGAACTTTCACAAACTTCTCACTCCCTGCTGCAACAATTCTAAAAGTACGTCTTTTTATTTTTCCTGTAGAAATAAAGCAATGTTCATTACTGTTTTCAGTAATTATTTCAGTTTATTTTCAGAGCCTCTTTTTTAAAATTGGTTTTTCTTGTAGTAACATATTCACAACACAAAGTGATCCATTTTAACCACTTTCATGTGTATAATTGGGTGATATTAATTACTTTTACAATGTTGTGTTATCATCACTACACTCCATTACTGAGACTTTTTTTTTTTATCACCCACAAGAGAAACTCTGTACCATTAAGCATTGCTTCCCCAGCCCCCAGCCCCTCCACCCCCAGCCCTGGTAACCTCGAATCTACTTTCTGCCACTGTGAATTTGCATATTCCAGGTGTTTCATATAAATGAAGTCATACGATATTTGTCCTTTTGTGTCTGGCTTATTTCACTCAACATGATGTCTTCAAGGTTCGTCTGCATTGGCGCATGTATCAGGACTTCGTTCCTTTTATGGCTGAGTAATATTCCTTTGTGTGTATGTATCCATTCACCTGCTGGTCAGAGATCCTCCTTCATAACGTGGGATTGCTTTCCCTTGGTTCCCTATGACTCCTGCCACCGTGCTGGGAGTTATGGAGCCCTGGAGAGCCCTGCAGCCCATGAAGCAATGCCTGCCGTGCCGTATGCGGCCGTCTCCACGAGGCCATTGCCGCGCAGCTGTGCCGAGTAGGGACTGAAAGAAAGGAAGAAACGCGATGGCTGGTGGAGGAATAAAGGAATGGGAGAGGTCAAGCTATTTGCAAAGGAAATGAGAGTTTCCTGCCCGAGAAAAAGTTTTTGTGAACTTGAGTTTATTTGAAATATGAGCAATTACTTAAAGGTCATTAGCAAGCCAAGAATTTTTCCTGCTGCCTTCCTTTATTTTGTTAAATTAATTGTAAGCAGAACTGCCTAGTGATGGGATGTGGAACGCAGCTGGCTCTGAATTGTTTTATATTTCAAGTTTTAACCATCTAAGCAGAATGTGTTTCCTGTTTCTAAATCTTTAGGAAGATTAGGAAGATTTGGCAGGGAATTGAAGTATGTGTTTCTGTGTCTTGTGTCAGTGTGTCTGTCCATCCTTGCGTTTTTAAGTAGCCCCAAACCTGACATTCCTGCATATTACCATTGTCTTGCTTCCCCCAACAGTCAGAAGAGTGGGTTTCTCCTGAGCGAGTGCAGTGCTCGCTGGAGATAACATCAGCAGGAGGGAAGGCGCTTACTGACTCATCACCCCCACCATGCCTGCAGCTACCACGAGATGCGGGCAGAGGCCTGGCCGCAGGGCACGCCCGTCTGCAAACATGCTCTCCTCCTGCTCTGCTCACCATGTCCCCAGAGAACAGGCAGCTGTGCCCCCAGCCTCCTTCACGTCGCTCTGCTTTGTCCAAAACAAGTTTTGAGATATGTGCTGTGTCCATCCCAGGTCTTTCCCCAACTTGTGACATGAATTCCATCTTGTAGCCTTCTCAATTCTTGCTTAAAAATGTTTCCCCACTGGCTTTTGGACGACTGAAAGCTCGGGCTCGGGGGCCAGAGGTGATGGCAGCTGCAGTGAGGAGATGCGTGAGGTCAGAGAGCGTGTCTTCCTGGTGTCCCAAGCACCATCCTCGGTCCCTCACACAGCGCAGCGTTTGGAGATGGAGACGGCGCCTCCTCGCCCCCTCTTCTCCTCCGTGGTGCTGTGAATTAGATCACCTGATAAAGCTTTGGGGCACTCTCACTCCGTGCAGAGTTCTTTGTGGGCCTCTTCACAGTCCTGTGAGGGCGGCAGGTCCAGCTACTCCCACTTCGCGAACTGGGCCTTTGAGCGTCAGGGACCACCCACTATGCTGTCGCTGCAGCTCTGAATCGCAGATACACCTTCTTCTTAATTTTTAAAAATTGAAGTATCTGGTAAAATGAATTTTGACAAATGCATGCAGTACCACTACCAAGGTGTGGAGCCGTTCCACTGCTCGCCACCCCCGATTCCCTCAGTGCCCTTTGTAAACCCCACTCCCAGCCCTTGCTAGCCACTGGGCTGCTTTCTGTCACTATGGTTCTGACTGTTCCAGAAGGTCTTATGAAAGGAACCCAGCAGGATATAGCCTTTTGATCCTGGTTTCCTTCATTTAGCATAATGCACCTGACATTGGTCCATTTCACACACACACTCACACACACTTAAAATCCCAGTAGCGGGCTGCTGCTTGTTGCCAGGTAGTATTCCACTATGGCTCTACCCCAGTTTGTTCAATTACATTCACTAGCTGAAGGACTTCTGGGGTCTTGTCAGTCGTCAGGTTGTCAGTAAAGCCACTATGAATAGTCACATTCAGGTTTTTGTGTGGCTATCAGCTTAATGGGATTGCTGGATTGCGTGGTAGCTTTGCAAGACATTGCCACACCGCTCTGCAGAGGAGTTGTGCCGTTGTGCATCCCACCAGCGGCGAATGGTAGCTTCACCTGCTCCGCTCCCTCTCCAGCACTTGATTTTGTCTTGTTTGTGTTTTTAGCCATTCTCAGAGATGCGTGGTGCCCTCACTGGGGGGTTACTTTGCATTTCTTTCATGACTAATGTTGAGAATCTTTCCTTGTACTTATTTGCCATCCATAGATCTTCTTCGGGGATTTATTTGTTCAAATCTTTTGCAGATTTTTTTAATTGGCTGTTTCCTTGTTGAGTTTCAGGAGTTTATATATTCTGTCTATGAGTCTTCTATCAGATGTGTGTCTTACAAATATTTTTCTCAGTCTGTGTCATGTCTTTTCATTTTCTTGAGAGTGTCCTTTGAAGAGCAGAAGTTTTTATTTTTGATATAGTCTAATTTATCAGTATTTTAGTTTTATGGATCAGTCTTTTGATGCCATTTCTAAGAAATTTTTGCCTAACCTAAGAGCATGAAGATTTTCTCCTGTGTTTTCTATTAGAAGTTTTATAGTTTCAGGTTTTACATTTAGGTCTTTGATCCATTTTGTGTTAATTTTTGTAGATGGTGCAAAGTGCGACATGAGGTTCATTTTCTGCATATGGATTATTGCTCTGTTGCCCTAGCACCGCTTCTTCCACCAGCATCTTATTTAAGGCAGTAGGATATTATGGACGAAGCGCAGAGCTAGATAGGGGACTGGGTTCTGGGCCTGGAGCAGCTCTTTGTAACACCAATGGCCCAGCCAGAGATGCATCAGGGCACCTCTTAGAGTGGGCTGAGCACATGGTCTGGAGTCAGAGGCCTGGGTTCAAATGCCACGCCTGCGGCTTACTGACCAGTCAATGCCACAAGCTCCCTCGTCTTACTCTTAGATTCCGCTTAGGTAAAATGAGAATGATGCTTCCCTGGCACATCAGCTAATGTGTGTAAAACACTAGGGAGATGGTAAGCGATAGCAGTACCAGCCATTGCTGTTCCTGGGTGATCCGGGGAAGGAGTCCATTTGGAAAGTTCCAGGGATTATATAGCGTGCTCAGTTCCCATCATTTGTCAGTCAGGGTCCCTGAATTGCGCATATAGCCTTCTTAATAGCTTTTAAAGTCTTCCTGATCAGATGCTTAGTAATCTGCACGTTCTTCCTCTTTCTGTGCCCAGCACCTCCTCGTGGCTCCTGCAGTCAGCGTGTGGGGTGGCCGCGGGGTGGCCCGTTTCCACCCTTGTTCTCCTCGGCATCCCCCTCCCCCAGCCTGGGCCCTCCCCCATGAGAAGGGAGCTGGCCTGTTGCCCGACAGCTTGCTGCTGCTTCTTCCTGAGGGGAGGGTGTGTGTGAGTGTGTGTAGCAGGGATTCACCACTTAAAATGGAGGAGAGCTGCTCGTTGGCAGCGTTGCCCAGCCCACCGTGCCTTTCCTGACTCATCTGGTTTGATCCGGCCTCTGGGGCTGAGTCAGAAGCCTGCATGGGAGCGCGGAAATGCCACTGAAGCCTGCGTGGGAGCGCGGAAGTGCCACCGAAGGCTGCGTGGGTTCGTGGAAGTGCCACCGAAGGCTGCGTGGGTGCACGGAAGTGCCACCGAAGGCTGCGTGGGTGCACGGAAGTGCCACCGAAGGCTGCGTGGGTGCACGGAAGTGCCTCTCTCCTCAGGTTCTGTCCCAACAAGACCGAGGCATCCCTTAGGGTTTGCTGCGTGAGAACTGCTCTCCCTTTCTGGGTGTGACTACACTTGGGTTCTCTCGCTCACGTGGAATGAAACAGTCACGAGGTAGCCTCAGAGGCAGGCTGGACAAGGCCTTTGCCATTTACTCATGCTCATTACAGTGTGGCTGTCGCCAGCGCTGCCCTGGCCCCAAGCCGGAGAGCAGGGTCTCCAGTGGCCTCAGTAGCTTCAGGACTCCAGGGTCGGAGGGCAACAGCGCCCTCTGCAATGGAGGTGGGCAGCGGGAAGCTCCGTCCAAGACCTGCGGTTGGCCCCTCCACGACAGCGGGAAGGACGTGCGGAGATCGGAAGTGGAGGAGGGGTCTTCTCATCCCTTCTGCTCTCCTGCTCTGTGCAGAAGCTAAGTGCACATGGTACTGCTCAGCCATCACTTTCATTTACTTTATTTGCCCCTTATCTGCTTGGCTCCCCGGTGAGCCTGAAGGCTGCCACCTTTGGTCCACGGTTTCAGCTCCAAAATTGGGTGCGCTGCACTTGACAAAACCTGGATAGAGCCTGCAGGTCTCCACTGCACAAACCCCCACTGACACCGCCCTGCTGGAGTGTGCGAGGAAGCACAGTGAGTGTCATACCAGATGTCACGGAAGCTAAGAGGGTCTCTGCAGGAGACAGGTGAGTTTGAATCGGTGGAAGGAACATTCGGCATCTCGTTCAACATTCTGTTTGCAGCAAGGAGAAAGGCCCTGTGCCCCTCCCTAGCTGAGTGGCACTGCACAGCCAGGACCAGAAAGCTGGTGCAGTGCCGTTTTGACTAGGACTGTGGGCACTGCACCTGGTATGCAGACAAAAGTAGTGAAGATAATTAATTGTTCTAGAAGTTCTCCTCTGACTATTTTTCTTAAAAGATCACATCCATTTGCTTATTCTTCATTTTAAAGTGTTTAAGATATTATTTTATCCAGCTTCTCAAACCCTTTGTGTAGTAGAATTCTAGGTATAAAAACAGAACATGTGTATGTTTTAGGTTAGCTTTTACCACTGAATCATTGAGCACATATTAATTACGGTATCTGTTGAAGACGTGGATTAGCACTTCCTAAGGCTCCACCTCCTGGGAGACAAAGCCACTGGCCACTGTGGCTCTCCAGGCTGCCCTGTCTCACTCCCCACGAGGACTGCTAGTTGGAGCGGGCCTTTTCTCCTCATACCCTGAACACCAGTCTCAGGAAAGCAGGCTTCTGCGATTGCTTGGAACTTAGGACTTAAGTAGACTTCTATTTTTTTTTTTTTTTGCTTATTTACTCATCCATAATTATAGTTTTCACCCTCAGTCTTGCAGCAAATCTGTTGAGTCTATCCCTCCCTCCTTTCTTCTCTCTCCTTCTCTCTTCCTTCTTCAAATTTTGAGTGAAGTAACACTTACTACATGCCAACCATGGGAATCCTAAAATGAAAAGATAGCCCCTTCCTGTGGTTGGCTCATGGTGTGATAATGAACGGAAGCCTTCTCAAGATGCGGCGGAGCAGACGAGAGCAAAAATCTCCCCGGCCGGTGAGGGAAGACTGCGCAGAGGAGGCTACTGCCCATGCGAGGGGTGAGGAGCGGATAGGAGCTGCCTACGCGTGCCCAGGAAATGTTCCGAGCTCTGAGAAGGTGTGCGTGGCTCAGGACTGCGGGAGGGTAGAAGCTAGTAAGGCAAGTGGGGGCCATGGGGGAAAAGAGGAGTGAGGTGTGCCAGGCAAGGAGTTCGTGCGTTCGTCACGAAGGGGTGGCGTGCCATCGCAGACTGGGAAAATGCAATGGCAGAAGAATACAGTAAGGCAGCCAGAGAAGCACATGGCATGGGTGCAACCACGAAGTCCAAAACTATTGCACAGGGAAGGAACTGCAAACGCCGGTGGAGGAAATCAGTGTGGCTCTCACACCGTTAGGCCCAGAGGGCTTCCTGACAGCTGCCTTTGCCAGGCTGTGATGGCAGCCTCCTGGCCGCCGCAGCTGAGCTGTCACGGGTCCCGTGCACAGCCGGGGCACGGCGAGGGGTCGGTGCTTCAGGTACAGCTTAGAACGTTCGTGGTTGCGCTGAGCAGTGATTGCTGAGGAGAGGAGGTGATGGTGCCTGGATCAGCCCCCTTCCCGGTAGTTAGGACGCCGCCTTGCTGCAGTTGAAACCGTCAGAGGCTTCTGTTTTCTTTCCTTTCAAACTTTGTTGCCGAGCCACTTTCAGACCCTGAGAATCCTGATAAGTAAAGAGAGATGGGGTCTTCTCTGTGTTTTGTTCTGCATGTAAATCAGAATCCTGGACTTATTAAAGCGTTGATGACGTTTGCCTGTTTATAACCGTGAAATGTGAAGCTGCCGCCAAGCGCCCGTAGAGCAGGCTCTTCACATTTGTCATTAGACCCCTCTTGGCAGTAGGCCGCTCATCCTTAGTGTGAAATCACCCTGTTTTTCTAAGAATTTAGTCAGTCTCGGCCTTTTTTCAATGCCTTCTTGTGCTAATTTCTCTATTTCTTGTGCCTTTTAAAATGGAACACGTAAAATTGCATCCAATTAATAAATTATGCTTTGTACAACTGAAAAAAGAGCATGTTGGTTCTCAACCACTCTACTGTATTCAGCAGAGAGCCTTCCTGGAAGATGAGGAAAAGTGCCTTAGTTCAACGCCCTGTGAGTGAATACTTTCTTCTTACAGCTGTTTCAGGCTATGAACACTTAAAATCGTTGTAAAAACGGGGAACACGAACATCCTTAATTTCACGTCAGTCACTGCCTTTTAGCTCAGCACAGGACCCCCAGCAGTGCACTAAGTCCACGAAGTAGCTCCATGGGGCAGAGAGACGCTCTGACAGGCAGAGAGAAGACCACGAAAGATAGACTCACGGGGAAGGCGACGGCAGCTGCAGGAGGGCAGCCTGCTGTCCACAGGCTCCCCTGAGCCTGGAGAATAGACCGAAAGCTGCAGGCATTAAGCTTAGATGTTCTGGCATACGGACTCTCCCCAAGCTGAACGGTGGCGTTTTCTCTGCATGCTTTCCTAAGAATACAGTAGTTCCCGTCCATCTATCTTGATTCCCAAGAAAGCATTCCAGTTCTGCAATCCTTTGACACGGCTCAAGTCCCTTAATCAGTTTTGAGAGGAACAACAACAAAAATCAGACATTGTACCTTTAAAAAACAAAACAAAACACAGCTTTATTCTAGAAAGCTTGATTTTCTTCTCTCATTTCACCACCTTCATCTCTGCCCACTGCTTCCCGTGGCAGACAGTTGACAAGCCTTCACTGAGTGCCTGGCATGTGCTCAGAGGCCTAAAAAGAACACCTGCTCATGTGAAAAGCAAGCCGAAGTCGGCACAAACGAGCCAAGGGTCGTGCTGCACTCCTATTAGCTTTGTGTCTAAATGCTTAGAGTGGGTGGTCCCTGGGTCCCCCCATGTGACATGAGTTTCGGTTGGCCTATACGGAAGCTGCTTTAAGCTGTTGAGGACAGCGAAGGAAAAGGAAGGGGGTTAATGGTCAGACAGGAGTGACGTTCCTGCGCAGGTCTTTGGCCCTGGCACTCCAAAAAGAGCACGGCATCCAGGAGTGAGCCCTAGTTCTGGGTCCCAGGCTCAGTGCTTCCTGTTGGTTTTTTGTTTGTTTTGAGTTTTTGTACAATTGTTTATACAAATTCAACAAAGGTAAAACCGCTTCAGGGAAGGTCTAGGAAAACACCACCTTACGACAATGGCACTTATGAATGTATCACTTTACAGTTAGGAAATAGCCATGTAATAACCCTGAAATGAGAACTCAACTCACACTTCAAAGGAGAGAAAACAGGAAAAGAAAGGCTATGCTGGAGCATTTATTCTGTTTCTTGACTCACTGTGTAAATTAGATCTACAAGAGTACAAGAGCTCATGCTGGAGTGAAGCCCTCCTGAGAGCAAAGGCTGAAGTTTGAACTTAAAAATCTTGAGAAAAAGGTGAATTCTATATAGAGAAAACTTGGCAGAGAGAATCTTACTCAACTAATAATTTACATATTCCCACAACATGCTTGTGTAACTTCTTGACAAACAAAGCAGGCCATAAACTTCCAGTTAAACATGCTTTTATGTGGAAGATCTTAACACACTTTGTCAGATCTGGGCACATTTGTAGATGGGTTCTTTTTGTTGAATGAAGTATAGGTTAAGTTCGCTCCTACTTTAAGGAAACCATGAAAATTGGCAACCTCAAAACAATAAAAACACTGGTATGTATTCAAACCTTGCATAAATAACTTTAAAACAATTTGTATAAAAATAGTTCTGCATAATGTAAGATGTAACAAACCAAACAAAAAAATGTGTCAAGATGGCAGCAGAAATGTGGTATGTGGTCCACTCTATAAGGACACCAAATCCTTGGAATATAAGGAACAAGGTGTCCAAAAACAACGCCACCAACAAAACTAATAAGCTCATGCTTAAATAAGAGAATTTCCCCCAAAGTCCGTCCTCCTCTTTGATGGGAATGTCTTCTTGATAAAGGCCGCCTTAGAAATGGTCTGTAAAGCAGTGCAGTTTTGTTTCAGAAAGACCAAAGGAAAGGGTCCGGCTCGCTCATTCTAAGAGCAGGAAGTTGAATGGTCTTTTCCTTGGTGAGACTTGCGAAATGGGATCCTTCTGTGGCCTGCTGTTCCAAGTTCCAAATTGAAAATGAAACCCCTCGTTTTTGTAAAGTCTTTCTCCATCCCCACTGGCTTCCCTCCCCCCACCCACCCAGTATTTACATACTAGTCCTTGGACTAACTCAGTTTTTGCAGGAGTCTTTCTTCCACTTGCCCAACTGGACACTCACAGACATTTCAGCTATGAACTGCTCACAGCCTTCCTTGGTGACTTGCTTGCAGTACCTTAGGTCAATGTGACAGATACTTCCACAGCGTTTGAAGAAAGACAGGCACTGACCAGTGACCTTATTGCGGTCTGGCAGGTTGATTTCTGTTAAGGAGTCTCGGGTGGTGGTGCCCACGGCAGTGAGCAGGTTGAAAGACTGACCTGTCACGTGGCTACAGTAACTGAGGTGGGGCCTGGAGAGCAGGGGCTTGTGGCGCATGAGGAGCCGCAGGGAGGCATCCGTGATGTCCAGGCCTGCCGGGCGCAGCTCCACCATGTTCCGGAGCTTGCTGCGATTGCCCATCTGGCCTGGCCTGTTATCCGTGGGCGGGGACAGGAGATCCTGCATCTGGGCGTCCTTCAGTCCTTCTACCCACTGGACATCCAGGGTCCGTAGCAAAGGACAACTGGGCCTACAGAGGGCTGAGACCGCAGTCCACGAGCAGCCAGACAGCACCAGGTGTCGGGGCCCAGGCAACCGGTTGATGAGCCAGCTCAGCTGTTTCTTGGAGATACTGTCCAGCTGAGGTCCAGGGAGACAGGCTGTCGCTGGATGATTCCGCTCAGCATCAAGGGCGTGATGGGTTTGCCGTGGTTCAGGTCGATGCAGGTCCATAACCGCGTATCACAGCACCAGCGGTTCCAGGCCCTGCAGACCCGCATGCAGACACACAGGTCTTGGTGGCTGAGGTAGCTGAAGATGGCCATCCACACCTCCCTGTGCATGACGTGGGCTGCCCCATCATCCAGGGGCAGCGAGTCAGGTGGGGGGCTGATGGGGGGTGGCCGGATCACATGTCGCTCCATCTGGATGCACTTGGGTGGGGACACGGAGGGGGGTGGCCGGGAGATGACGCGCGGTGGACTCCGCAGGCCCGGCCCCAGCTGGTGCCGCAGCTCCTGGCAGTGCCGTTGAGGCCCTTGCTGGAGTGGTGGGGCCGCTCGCAGAAGCCCGGCGGCTGCTTGGGCTCCTCGTTCCGCTCTCAGGCTCCGACTTGATGGGCTGGTGGCTCTCACTGGCCAGGCTGCTCTCTGTCTTCTGGATCTCCTGGTTGAGCTCCTTGCTCAACTCCTTGCTCAGCTCCTTGTTGGGTAGCCGCCGTTTCCGGCGCATCTTCCCCTTCTTCTTCTCCTCCGGGCCCTCTGCGCCCTCGGTGCTGGGCCCGGTGGGGGGGGAGCTTGAGCGCGAGTAGTCACTCTCCCTGGTCTTGGGGGGTGCCTCAGGCAGATCGTCCTCAGGCTCCTGCTTGAAGCACCGGAGCAGCTTGCTGGTTAGAGCCATGCGATGCTCACTGTTCTTCCAGTGCCGCCGCTTTTTCCCGAAAAGCTCATCTTCTTTGCCAGGTTTTCGCCGCTGCTGGAAGTAAGTGAGCCTGGATCTCCACCAGGGGCTGAGGCTGCTGCCTAGAGGGGGCCTCGGCGAAAGGTGAGAGGAGGAACCGGGGGACGTTTGAAGCGTCGAGGCTCGCTTGTGTCCACTCAGCTCTTGGGGCTTCTCATAGTTCCGCTTCCTCCTCAGGTGCATGCCGTCAGAGTTGCCGTCGGGGGCACCTTCTGGGGTGCTCGTCTGACCTGCGCCGGGGCGCCTCCTCACACTCACTCCTCCGCTTGGCAGGCTCCTGCCCTTCCTTGTCCCGGCTCATCTGCTCCTTGAGCAGGGAGCCGGGCAGGTTGGGGGCGTACTTAAAGCCAGGACTACACTTTTGTTTCCCGGTCTTGCCAGCGTGGTTGCACTTTGGACACCCCCAGCAGTTGGGAAGCTCGTCGTTGACCACACCCTCTGACTCCTTAATCTTCAGGCACCAGGGGTGGACGACCCTCGTTGCAGGTGGAGCCCTCCACGAGCATGAGGTAAAACTTGCCATCTTCCTCGTCCACTGCGTCTTCCTTCCCGGCCTCGCCACACGCAAGGCACACAGCGGTGAGGGGCGGCACTGGCGCGATGCACTGCCGCATGATGCAGCTCAGCTTCATCAGCCCGGGACCCCAAACTTCTTCATGTCCTTGCAGAAGTGGCACTCCCCGCACTCGGTCCGCAGGCAGGCCTCGCGCTTGCAGCATCGCGTCCGGCGCCGGCGAGCTCCGGCGTTGCCCGGTTGGCAGCCAACTTCACCGCAGAGGCTGGGCCCAGCTTCTGCTTGGGCCTGCCTACCGCCCGGTTCTGGTCCGGCTCCGATTCATAGTCGCCGTCCTCGGCGCTCACGGACATGGCCATGGCTCATGGTGGGCCCCAGCTCGCGCGCGCTGGCGTGGCTGGAACAGCATCCGCCGGGAGCAGGCTCGGCTCCTGCCGCCGCCAGGAGGGAGCCACGGCGCTCACAGGCCCGCTAGGATGCCCTGTTGGGTTGCTTGTATTCTGCTCCCTCTCTTGTAAAGCAAGACGAGTGGCCAGGAGAGAAGTGGGAGGGAGAGTGTGGAATGAAAGGCCGACTGTTCTGTTCTCTGAACCAAAACAAGAGACATCAGTGGAAACAGCAAGGCCCTCACGGGTGTCTTGGGCCCCAGGCTCTTCTTCGGGTGGTCTCAGGGCTTGAACACGACAGTCTTCCATGCTGGCGCTGTGAGCCTGCCTGAGGTGTCACCTGGCTTTTCCCGACGTCCATAATCTAACATCACTGCCCCGCTTGGGAACAAGTTTCCATACGTCATTGGTTTAGTACCTGGTTATAAGGGTACACTGGAGAGCAGGATTTCAGTATCAACAGCAGAGCTTCAAGAAGTGTTTATGCCCTGTTTGTGTTTTTCATTTCAGGCCTTAACGACTGAGCAGACAGGTTTAAATGGAAAATCACTAATATTGTCAATTGCAGGCAATTCTTGGATATCATTCTCAGTTTCTTTCATTAGCAATCACGGTGCTGCTATATTAGAGAGTAAAGCGGCACAGCCTACCCTTCTATAAAGGACGTTCTCTTGAAAGCACTTTGCCCAGCTAAGTCCCTGTATTGATGGAGCTTTCCATGCTCCCATAATTCCATCTCAATAATTTTTACCCAGGAAAATTACTACTCCTGCCATCCAGGCTTTCAATTAAGTATGCATTGCTGTGAGATGCAGCATTTAGATTTTATTAAATTAAACATTGTGTGTCAACAGAAGGTAGATCATCATTAACTGGTGCAATGCGGCGTCTCACAAAATTCATACATGTCATAGGAAAGCAATTAACTCCCTCGTTCCATTGCAGAACAACTGTGTGGCTGCTCAGGACCAGGACCCGAGGGGGCGCCAGCACACTATCTGTCCTCTCTCCCTCTCTCGTCTATCTCTCTAGCTCTCTTATCTACCTCTTACCTATCTATCTATCTATCTATCATCTTCTATCATCTCTCTCTCTATCGATCACCTACCTCCTCTGTCTGTCTGTCTGTCTGTCTATCATTAAATAGTTGACTCAGAGACCTCATTGCAAGTTCCCCAAACCTTGTCCTCTCTTTCATCTTTACGTTTCTCCCCTCCTGGCATGTGACTG
Organism: Tolypeutes matacus; assembly: GCA_026826555.1. Lineage (NCBI taxonomy): Eukaryota > Metazoa > Chordata > Mammalia > Cingulata > Chlamyphoridae > Tolypeutes > Tolypeutes matacus. The sequence continues at coordinate 14,927,881 of JAKSZT010026446.1, read as the reverse complement.
AAAATTAGCTGAGGGCCGTTACCCAAGCTTATAAAGTCATTTCTGGCTGGTGGTCACCTTAAGCCATGGGATGGACTCTCTTTTCAGATAAGAGGGAGGTTTGATGACTAAGAGAGTTGAGTAGACATAAGATGTACAGGAATCGTTGTTGTTGAAAAACTCTTGGGGCAGCCAGGGCTGGGTTAATAAACTAAACCCATGCTTCCCGGCCAGCATGCCGGAACGAGGCTGAATTGAGACTCCACGACTGGCCCAGACGGCTGTGCCCACCTTCTTCCTCGCTCTTTCCAGTGGCGCATCTGGAGCACCCCCTCCTGTCTGGACCGCTGTGGGCTTCCCCAGGGGTCTGCTGTTTCCAGGCTTTGTCACCCTGCAGTGCCTTTCCACACAGAAGCCAGAAGGGCCCTCTCCAGCAGCGTCCCGTTTCCATGGCAGCGGAGGTGCGCAGGCCCTGCGTGGCCTGACCCCGTCCCCTTCTAACCCTTCCTAACCTCGGCTCCGTCTTGTGGCTGGAACATGCTGGGGCTCTCACGCCCCAGGCCTCGCACTTGGGTCCTGTATCAGTCAGGCTTCTCTAGGGAAACAGAACCTCCAGGAGATACCTGTGGATAGTATGAGATTTCATAGAACTGTGTGTCACGACTGTGGGGATGCACGAGTCCAAATTCCGTAGGGCAGGCTGCAAGCCAGGGACACCGATGCAGCTTTTCAATGAATTCTCCAGCCTGAAGCAGAGCTGGGAATTCTCTCTTCTGACTGCTGAAATCATCACTCCTCCTCTTAAGGCCTTCAGCTGAGTGCGTGAGACGACGCTCCTTGCTGAAGGCAGTCTCCTCAGTGGATCGTAGATGTCACCAGCCGTAGAGGCAGTCAACTTAGCGGTGATTCAGGCTCCTGATAAGTCCTCACAGTGACGCCAGGCCAGTGCTGCTTGACCAAACAGCCGGGAACCGTTCCCGGCCAGGGTGGCACAGGTGCCTGACCATCACGGGCACCCTCTGGCGGCTTGTGCTTGCCCGGCTCCTTCTCGTCCTTCAGCCTGCAACGTGAACGACGTCGCCTCCTCAGGGCAACCGCCTTGACTGCCAGGGCCTCTCTCCTTGTTATTTTCTGCTATTTTATTTCTAGTACAGCACCACAAAAAAAGCATTGCCTATTGTCTGTATTTGCTTACCTGTTAAGAAGGTAAGAGTGACCTTATCTGCCTTGTTCTCTGTTGAGTCCATACTGCCCAACGTAGCATGTGATGAATTCGAGTTGCAAAAATAAATAGATGAATAAATAGCTGTGACTTGCCTAGCCCTGAGGTAAGCCCATAGGCTGTGCCAAGTAGCTTCACTACTTGATGCTTCCAAAAGGTTTTTGCTCGTAGAATGGCTTTGCGGTGGTATAAATGCCGGGCTGTCGAAGGAGCCGGGCCCTCGCGTCGTGGGTGGCCTGCCCCACTGCAGAAGGACAGAAGTGCATGTCCAGTACCATCCTGGAAGAGTGCCCTCTGGGTGCCCTGCAGGTCCCTTGTGTTCCTTCCCCCTCCAAGAAAGCACACGTCTCCAGGGTTTGTGGAACCCGACTTAAGAAAAGGGCTGCTGGTCACTTAGATTAGGGCGTTTAATCCAGTCGGGAGTGTGAATATTACCCACACCGTCCTGCAGTGATTTGTGTATTTTCACCGCTAGGGTATATAGAAACCATTTCTTAGGGCCTCCCAACTGCAAGCCCAGGTTGGGAGGTGCTTAGAGCCCCCCCCCCCCCCCCCCGCGCAGAGCCCTCAAGTTCTGCTAAGTGGGAGCCCAGGCTCCGGTGAAAATTTGATGGGGTCTTGGCACATTCCTTTTGGGCCGTTCTCGTCCTGAGCAGCGGTAACGGTAAGGTTAATTAAGGTCGTGCGCGGAAGGCGGGCAGCCTTCGCTTTGTCAGCAGCGCCCCAGAGAGCACTGCGGAGTCCGTGGAGGCTCCTCGCTCCGCCTCCCGAGCCGTGAGCCGTGAGCCGTGAGCCGTGAGCCGTGGCAGAGGCCAGGCCGACTGTGCAGCGGCAGGTCCATCGCCCCCGCGCCCGAGCGACTTGGGCTCGAGGAGTTTCTTCCTCCCTCTCGGCTGCAGCCTTATCTATACATTAGACTACAGTGGTTTTCGCCCTCAACCTTGTTGAAATGCTCACACGATGGAATGTAAAGTAAGCAGCACGAGGAACATTGGATGAGTATTTTATTGCTGCCACTGCCGCTATGTAACCTGCCGCTGACCAGCTCTCTGGAGCTCAGCCTCTTCTGTAAACCAAGCCAAGGAGAGCGCCGAGGCTCGTATCAGTCCTAAGACACCCTGGGCCGTGAATCTACACGTACGTCCTCACCCCAGCCCTCTCACTGTCTTGCCCACAGGATGTTACGAAACACTGCCACATCCTTGCCGAGATAAAAATAGATGGTATTAACCGTATTCACATGATATACTTGTCCAGTCTCCACGAAGAAATGGCGTGAGTTCAGCCTGGCAGCGCTTGTTCTCGATGCCCCACGCTGGCGCTAGTGATTAGCATTTTATTTTTCAAAACCTCCGCAGGCGTTAGCTGAAGGTGGGCCTCACGCCCTCTAATTGAGGCCTCCACAATGCAAACTTCGGCTTTTGTCTTTGCTCTCTTGGGCTCCTACTTGCCATCGCTGTGGCCCATCGCCGCCCCTTTCTCTTGGTTCCTCGGTGACGAATGACACCAGCTTCATGCCTGTATTACAGAGTGCTCCGGCTGCCTGGGATAGAGGGCATCTGGAATTAGGAAAGTGAGCGTCTCCAAGACAGTGTGCTACTCTTTTTTGTTTGAGAATCATTTCTTTGGGGAGAATGGAAAAGAAAAAAAAAAGTCAAGTAGTTTGTCCCCTCCTTTTGTCCGGCGCTGTTTCACCCCTTGCTCCGACAGCCATGTGTCTCCTCCCAGCGCTGTCCTCGCCAAAAGAGCACTGCCGCGCCTTCGCCAGCCTCCGCCACTCAGCGCTGCCCCTCCACTGTCCTCAAGGACCACCGGCTCCTCGGGGAACGTCTCCCTTCTGTGACCGCGCAGCTCAGGAGTGGTCCGCGGTTCCGGGGACCAGCCGCGGCTGAGCTCTGTGCACAGCCGTGTCACGTGGTCCTTCTGCCCACCCCGCGAGGCGCCGCCTCTGGCCTGCTTCACTGGGAATGCCTAACAGCTCCTCTGCCGGCCTCTCAGGCCGTTCTCAAGGGCGAGCTAGTGCACGTGTACCAGTCAGAGATGGGCACAGCAACAAGAACTGGAGCTGCCGTGACAGCGCCGCAGACACACGGCCTCCTCGTTGTCAAGACTGCAGCTTCTTCACTGCAGAATAACAGAGCAAAACAGCACCGCAGACGGCAGCGGCGAGGCGGACAACCTGTGAGACCGCGAGCCCCACGTTACAGAAGCACCGCTGCTGTGCCTGGAGGTGACAGGTGCCAGCCAAACACGCAGTGGTTCCACGGGCTAAGCTGTGGGTGGGGAAAGGCCGCTCATTGGTTTGGCAGTCTCCGCAAGCCGGGCTTTCCCGCCTGCTCTGTCCAGCCTCACATTAGCTTTCCCCAGCAGCCGCGGTCCCTCTGTTGAGCCGTCCCAGCCGTGGGTGAGTTCCCAGGCTCTGAGCTCCCTGGCCCTGCCATGCACAGCAATGTGGGAAAGTCACAGGCACCCTCGCTGGGCTCCGCGGCACCTCTGGGTCTAGCCTGATGGGCTCCCACCCTGCAGGCTGCCTGTGTGTCCTGAGCTGCCCCTTCCTCCTCCTCCTCCTCCTCCATGGCACCCCAGACCTCCTCTGCCCACCGTGCTGCTGGGCCCCTGCCTGCCCTCGTTTTAGTAAGTACAGGAAGGCAGCATCATGCCCAAGACCCCTCGGCTCCCCACCCCCACCGCCAGAGGCAGCTGCACGTGCCCCAGGCCTCGCTCCCTCTGTCGCCGAGGAAAAGGTAGCTTTCTTGCCGAGCCAGAGCCAGGCCGTTCCTCCGCCACCTTCTGCCTCCACCACCCCCACCACCCTTCCGTCTGCCTCACCCTTTCCACTGACTCCTTCCCTCAGCCATAAGCATGCCCATGACTTTTCCTGTTCTAAAAAACAAAACCCCTTCCCAGCCTAGCTTTCACCCTGAACCACTGCTTCCTTGTCAATTTGTGAAGCCAGATGAGGGAGTCACCTGCACTTCATGCCCCTGTGTCTCTATTTTCTTTTCCTCATCCTCCACTGGAGCTGCTCCCCCTGATGTCACCAGTGACCCCAACTTTCCAGGTCTCAGGGCCCTGGTTGAGGCCTTCCTCCTCGACCCTGCTGCTGCAGTCTGCATCGTTGCACTTCTTTCCCTCTTTCTGGGAATACTCCCCTTAGCTCTGGGGCCCTCTTCCACATACACCCCCCCCAGTTCACTGCCCCTTACACACTGGCATCCTTCAGGATTTGGGTGATCTCCTCTCCTCTCCAGACTCCACCTGAGGACAATGGCTTCAAACCTCTGCCTCCCACCCGTGCTCATCCTCTGGGCCTCGTTTCCTATTTCTGCCTGTTGGTGGGGCAGCCGTCACTGCGTTCCGTGCAGCCTCTCAGGCTCAGCGTGTTCAAAAGCCACGTCAGCTTTCCCTAAACGCCGTTTTCCAGAATGAGGCCAGATGCTTGGCCATCGTCCTCGCGTCCTGACCTTCCTTACTCTCCACGGACGGTGTGGTCAAGTCATCACCCTCCTACTTGCTCTTAGGTCGGTTTCTTCTCTTGTCTCTGTCCCTAAGGCACTTCTCGCTCAGGTACGGGCCACCTCCCCCCAGCGAGGCCTCCCCCCGGCGGGGCCTCTCCCTAGCGGGGCCTTCTGCGTCCACCCCTCCACCTGACAGTGGTGTTTTCCACATGGAAATTTGAAAAGCATCATGATTGCGTTTAACTGCTCAGTGTCTCTCCATGTCCCATGCAGTGGAGCAGCCTCCCTTACTGACCTGTCCCCTCCTCCATCCTCACCCCTGGGACTTTTGCCTTCTCCTCGCCTCCCCATGTAAACCCTTTCACCCAGCCTCACGCCTTCACCCACCTGGTGTCAAGTGGGACCAAAGGGAAAAGCCTCTAACTCTGAGAAAGCAGTCTCTGAGCCACAAGAGACTACGAACACACAGGAGCTGTGGAGGACGGGCCCCTGGGTGCCCGGCACCTTGGACCGCGTCCACCCTGCCTTCTCGTGCTGCTCTCTGCCTAGAGCGCCCTTTCCAGAGGAAAGCAGCTCCCGTCTCTGCCGGAGCCCCTTCGCTCGACCCCAGCTGGGCAGCGCGCCTTGCCTCGGGCTTCCCTCTCCCGCCTCGTGCCACGTGCAAAATGGCGCATTTGTGTCGCGGTTTCCCACCAAGTCTGAGGCCCTGCGTCGTCGTGCATCTTCCAGGCCAGTGCCTGGCCCTGGGGCGCGTTTGGGAGGCGTTGGCACGAGTCAGCCAGACCACCTGGAGGGTGCAGCGTTGCTCGTTGTTCGGGGACCTGGTCTCTTATAATCAACTAGTTTTGTGGAGACCATGGAATAAGGGTGATGTAACTGTAGGTTAAGTAGATAAGGGAGAAAACATGCCAGAATTAGAAGCAGCTCAGCAAATGCTAACAAGACAGTAGTGGTCGCAGAGCTGAGCAGGTGCTGGGCGGTGGAGACCAGGCCGGTGGCCCGGGCCCCGCTGATGGCGGAACCACCCGGCGATGGCGGGTAGAACTGCGTGGGCCCAGCCCGGGGTTCTGGCCTCAGGTGTCTGCGGGGACCTGGGCCTCTGTAGTTGTAAAAGCACCCGGGTGATCCTAAGCCTGTCCTGACTGCACTAGGCCCGGACAGGCAAGAGGACCAGAGCTGGGGGCGCCACAGTGGGCAGCTCAAGGAGTTCAGAGCTCGTTCTCAGGAAGCATGTGTGCATGTGGCCATGGGGGTGCCATGGGTCACACCTGTCAGTGGACAGGAGGCCCTCTGCAGCCCCTGGCACGAGTCGAAGCCTCTGTTCTGTCCAGAAAAGCAGCTCCCAGGGGTACTCGACTGAGGAGTTCCTGCACAAGGAGCCATGGGTGAAGTGCTGTCTACCTCCTGCTCTGCTCTGGTCGAAGGACTTCCGTATTTATTTCCAGAGAAGAAATCCTTACGTAGCCTGGTGGATGATGAGCATCTACTGATACTAGACTTTTACTTGTAAAGTAATCACAGAAAATAACTAGGTAGTAAACAGACATGTTAAAGGAAAGCAGCTGGACCTGTGTAATTTTGACCCACATAGAGGATGACTCAAAAAGAAAATAAAAACTGATCAAGAGTTAATAACTTCACAAATCCTCTGTGTCTGCCATCACAGCCTTCCCTGGGGCAAGGGGAAAACACTGGGGATATGAAGAGAGAAAATTATGCTGTCTTATAGGACAGCCAAAATTTCCCAAGGATCTCGTCAGACAGCAGTGCACAGATTCGATCTTGCCGACGTGCCAGGTCCTATGAGAAGACGCCCGTAAGTCGGGCGGCCGTGAGCGGTTCTCTGGGAGCGGGCGCCTTTTGAGTGCATTTCCAGCTTTCCCCACGGTTTCCCTATCTCAAGTGCAATCACTGCCTCTCCCCGCACCTCTCTCCTTCCTCTGAAGTGGGGGCAGCTCTGACCGTCATGTGGTAATGTTTATGAAGCTCTGGAAGGCTGTTAGGAGACGGGGGCAGGGTGCCACACGTGGCCAGTGCTTTTATCTTTGACACTGTAAGAGGTCCCCTGGCCAGCAGCCAGATGGAGTTGACAGGAACACGGAAGGCAGACCCGTGCTTTCTGCGAGCAGGGTCCAGGGGCAGGTCCCTCCACGGGCTGCAGGGCTGCCTCAAGGCGCAGCGGAGCTGGGGGTTCCGTGCAGGCTCTCGGGGACATGAGCAGAGCAAAGCATCGCCTTGCCCGGGCCGCCTGCCCCCTCCCAGGCCTCAGGAGGCTCTGCCCGCCAGCCCTCGGCGGGGGCGACTGCCCACAGCACACCCCAGCTTCTAGGGACGCAGACTGCGGCATGTTTAGAGAATCGCTGGAAGACATCGAAACAATACAATTCTGGGCTTTTTCTTCTTGAAGAAAATTCTTCCCCTCAGACTGTGACGTGTTCTCTTTGCACTTTTTGCTTACGTGGAACAAGGCCTGAGGATTCAGCGCTGCCTTCCAAAGCGTTAGTAAGAGCTGGGGCACTCGGGCAGGCCGGCTCTGAGGGTGGAGGCGGCTGCTGGAAACCGAGGCGGCCGACGCAGGGGCTGGTCTGGGTGCTGCGGTGAACGCTCGCCTCTCCCCCGAGCACCTCCTGGAAAAGCACGGTCGGACCTGTGTCCCGGGACTTGTCATCCGGAGTCGTCAGTGTAGGCCCCGGCCATAGCGCCCTTTCTCAGCAGCCAGATGAGCCGACGCGCGGCTTCCGCGGGTGAGCTCGCCCTGTGTCCTGACTCGGGACTCCTGCCGCTGCAATCGCTATCCCCACAAGGCGAGGGGGGCCGTGTGCCGGGTCCGGCCGTCGCTCAGCCCTCACACCCTCCCTCTGGCCTTTCACTTAGCAGAAATGCCGCCTGAAAACAGAATGAGGGGATTTGCAGTTTGCTGCAACACCACGAATCCAGGCGTCTCTCCTGGCAGAATTCCAGGTCTCCCCTCATGCACAGCGGGCACCACACGTGCGGGGGGCTGGTGGAGGGAAGGGGGGCATTCCCGTTGCCATGGCGCCCATGCCCGCACTCCCAGCTGGGGGGCTGAGCAGGAGGCAGTGCTAGCCTCCAGGTGGCAGCGCTGGCGGGTGCTGCACTGGGTGGTGGGCTCCGCCGCCGCCTCTGCCCGTCGCAGTGCTGCCTGCCACGCGTTCCCGAGGCCAGGAGCAGGCAGGCGGCGTGAGCCCCAGTTCTAAGTGGCCCTGCAGCGATGCCGCCACAAACATCGGGGCCGCGCTCCTCTTCACTGACGGGACAGTGCTCCCTGAACCTGCCTGGCATCTGTTCTGCCACGGTTTAATGCGGTTCCCTGTCTGTCTGTAAAGGGGAGGGAAAATAGCTGTTCCCCAGGAAGAAGATGGAGGTGGCGGTGTCAGGTGGGAGGAGAGGAAGGGGGTGCTTTCCCTCTCTATTTAAACAAAACCTGCCTTGAAATTTGGGGCCATACTCTGTTAGTGACTGTTGCCATTTGAAGGATTTCCTGTGAAATCTTTGCATTCTTCCCGGAGTCTCCAACCTCTCACGTTGTGTTGTTTACGCAATGAAGACTTTGCTAGGAGTGGTTAGTAGGAGTTTATGGCCACACAAGCCATCCATTTGACAGTCTCTTTACAAATGTGAAAAGAATTTGCTCGACTGTGCTTTTGCAAGCCAAGCCAGTAGCCTCCTGCTTCATATCATCCCGTTATATGATCTTAGGAACATGACTTTCCAGTGTGGGAGGAGGGTACAAGGAAGTGTCCCCTTCCTAAGTGTCTCCATGTGATTTAAACTAACTTTGCCTATTAACCTTTTGTGCTAGTTTTCTACAAAATGCCTCACTTAAAGGCAGATTTTCAGCAAGCATCACTGGCACGAGTAGGTCCCTAAACTACCCCAAATGTGTGAATGCCAACTGCTTTTTATCCCTCTAAATTGACCCGGCTTTTTATAAGTGAGCAGGCTCTTTCTCCGAAGACTCCGTTCACTGAGAGGGCACAGGCGGCACCTGGGCGGGAAGGCTGGTGAGGGCGCTGGTGGTTTCGGTCGTCTGGCCTCCCACACTCAAGGCTACTGTCACTTCCCCACAGGCCGGGAAAGGGACTTGTCCTCTTTTCTGGCGCCCAGTGTGCCTGGAAAGTTCACCTCACACCTGCACTTGGTTTGTGCAGTGGGCTTGGAGAAGTTTGTAGTTGCAGTGGAGCCTTCTTTCTGCCTGAGAAATAAAATCTGATGGGCATTTGGCAAATGCCGACAGCCATGGTGGAAACAAAGTTGCATGGCAGTCAGATGGGTCAGTGGCTCGAGTCGGATCAAGCTAGAGCCAAGACCATGACAGGACTGGCTTCTGGGGAAGGTGTCCACAGGCAGGACTCAGCAGAGACCTGAACTCTGAGTCTAAGCAGCCAGCCTGAAGAGAGAGCACCCATCCCAGGGCCAGCCAGCTCTGCGAGGGGAGGAGGCCGGGCCTCGGGCGCAGAGTCCAGGGCTCTGCTGCCTCCTGCCTGTGGACACCTGGCGTAGGCCCTGCAGTCTCTCAGTTTTACGAACCCGAGAAGACGGCCTTTGCGAGTCAGCCGTGTCTAATCTGCAGCCTGGCCACAGCGCCGGTGCCTCTTCTCAGCTCCATCACAGCTCGATGTTGCAGGCTCCGTGGAACGCAGTGGCAGGTGTGCAGACGCCTGCCCGTGCAGGGCGATGCTGCCCAGGGCGCCTGCCTGGCTCCTGGTGGTGAGAGGGGCTTCCTGGATGGCAGCGCTGAGGAAGAGCCTCCAGGCGAAGGCCGTGGCTGTGCAAAGCCGCTCGGCGGGTTGATTTGATCTCAGTGTTCTCCCCTCCTGTTTTTCTCCCTCCCACCAGACAGAGCTGAGTCCAGCCCCCTGTTGGCCCCATGCCCTATAGGATGGGCACTGAAAATTCAAGGCCTCTGTGCCACTCAGATACCAGTGCTTCCCAGGGCCTCGGGAAAGGGTCAGAAGGGGCATCTACTCAGAGCTGTCACCCCTGAGGAGACAGGGCTTCCGGCAAGTTAAAGGACTTGCCAGGGTCACAGCTGTGCAGCAGGGAATCGAATCCTTACCTTCCGCCTCTAAGTCCCATGTTCACTAAATTCTCCCAATAATTGTGTACACTTGCTCGTTAATTGCTAGTTAAACATACTGCAGTTTGACCATGATTCAAGTCAAGAGCCTCCTCCTTCTCTGTTTCCCCACCCCATAGTGACCCCATCGACTGGTATGTGGTTGATAGAATAGTGAAGGCTCTACTTTGAGCCGCTGTTTCTCCACTTTGTGAAAAAGCCACTTTCCCCTCAAGTTAAATCTGAGCTGCTTTGGTTGTTTCTGCCAAAGGAGGTGGAAATTGGTTCCAACAGAGATGTTTCCTGTTAATCGTAAAGGTTTTGAGTGATGTTGTAGGTTAATCTGCTAGTCCCCATGTATTATCCAGGAACCAAGTACCTCAGTCAAAGGAACTGCAAATTAAACTTTGTTTCCCTCGTGACTTTGAATTCTAAGACTCCCCAAGCTCTCAAATATAGAGTGTTTGAAAAATATAATGTTTGAAACTCATTTTGCTTTTTAAAAAAAGTTTCCTTCTTTTAAGACACTAGAATGATTGAATTACCAGGAACGTTTATAAACGTTCACTAATTTTATTTCCCTTCTCATACTCATCTCTCTCCAATCCAATCTAATTAGAGTCTGCATGAGGCTTGGATTACAGGAAGTACTAGAAAACAGGTTGCCTTTCTCCTCTCCTTTTCTTTTTAATGTGAGCCAACTGAAACCAGCCCAGGGTAAAAGTTTCAGCGTCGAGCACATGTGAGCCAAGTGAGCACGTCCAAGTGTCCCAGGCACAAGGTGGATCTGCGTGGGTGCGGGTGATGCCTGAGCCTGACAGAGCCAGCGGCCACTTTCCCAAGGATGTGCTCAGCCCATCTTGTTAGTCCCACCCTCACCCCGCTGAGGAAGCTCGACTTTCTAATACACACGAGACACTAGACCCTGGCAGGTCTACCTCCTAATCCGAAACCCGAGGACGCATCTGGTCCCATGAACGTAGCCGTGTCAAGTGGTACCTTTTCTGCGGTGGCGCGATGGCCTGCTCCTCTGTACTGTTTTTACAATTAGGGGTATTGACCACGTGAGCCAGTGTGAGGGGGTTTAGGTGGCTCCCCTGAGGCATCCAGGGACAGACGGGGAGGGGGCCTCTGCACCCAAAGAGCTGCGAGCGGCTCAGGATGATACTTGAGGTAGAACAGGAGAGTCAGCCGGGCCCACTCCCCACGAGATCCCAGGTCCTGTGCCGTCCTGGGATTGCTTATGTTGCAGGATGGGGTCACATTTAGGTTCTGAACTGATCCCAGTGTCTGGGCTTTTGGCAAATCCTGGCCGCGAACGTGGGAACATGTCCTTTCCTAACATAACATGATGTAGCTGCACCAGAACCAAGTCACTGTGGAAGCACGGTATGAGAGCTGTGCTCTAATTGCCTTAGCTGGTGTATCGGTTTCCTGGGTCTGCCATACCAGAGAACACGGACTAGTGGCTTAAAACAGCAGTAATGGGTTGTCTCGCGCTTCTGGAGGCCGAGCGTCTGAAATCAGGGCTGTCGATGGGCCGTCCTCTTGGCCTCCTGTGGCTTTTGCGCTTGCCGGCAGTCCTTGGCAGCCTTTGGTCTACAGATGCGGCACTGCCAGCTCTCCCTCTGCTTTCACGTGGACTTCTTCCTTGTCTCCTCCTCATGTGGCACGCTCCTCGGTGTGCCTGTGCCTCCCCTCTTCTTAGAGAGACACTAGGCATACTGCCTTAGGGGCCTGCCGTACTCGAGCGTGACCTCATCTGAATGACCCTATTTCCAAAGATGTGCAGCTTCCCAGGTACTGGGGGTTAGGACCCCATCATGTCTTTTTGGTAGACACAACTTGACCCAGAGCAGTTGGGATTCTCCCTGTTGTTTTGTTGTTGTGGGTTTAAGGTGTTTTATTCCTATAATCTGTTATCCGTGGATTGTGAAAGATTCCTGCTGTCTTTTCACTCATTCTTTCTGTCACCAAACATTTCCTGAATACTTTACCCTTCTGGCACTGGGAACACAGATATGTTTAGACCATGGTCCCTCAAGGAGTTGTGGGCAAGTTGGGGAGGCAGAGAGGTCATCAGTGCCGCTCCCGAGAGCCCAGGGCTAGGTCAGGACTGTGCAGAGTGGTTAGTGGCCAGGAGGGCTGGGCCAGGGCGGGGAGCGCAGAGGTAGAGATTGCCTGCTCAAGTCCATTCTGGGCTGAGTCTGAAAGGGCAAATGGGAAGAAAGCCAAAGAAATAAATGGAAGTGACGACCCAAGCAAAGAGCAAAAAACACTGCCATTCAAGTCCTGACAGAATCCAAAGGGAATTCCAGCTGGAAGAGTAGGGGTAGCAGCAGAGAGGCAGGGATGGATCAGATTGCTAGGTGGGCCATGAGAGAAAAGATTGGAGGTGAATGGGAACCCAGCACGTATCGAGAGGAATGACTCCTGAAAGCGGTGATCTTGCATTGTGTGGAGTTGGCCCTTGGCCACTTAGGGCAGGGTAAAGGGAAGGATTATGGAAACTCAGTCTTACCCAGATCCTGAAAACCACTGCCACATTTCTGCCTTAAATGAACTATTTCCATGTTTTTAGCTGTTTAAAACGAATAAAAGCTTTCTAAAGACTTTTCTTTTTTTTTTTTTTTTTGATTTTTTATTTATTTATTCATTCATCCCCCCCTTGCTGCCTGTGCTCGCTGGGCCAGCCAACCACGCCCCGCGGGCGGGCCCGCCCCCACCAGGAGGCCCCGGGAACCGAACCCGGGGCCTCCCACATGGCAAACGGGAGCCCCACTGATTGAGCCACAGCCGCCTCTCTTCTAAAGACTTTTCTAGAGCTGGGCGTGTTGGTGGCCATCAAAGGTGGAGCTAAATTGGCTCTGCGTTGTTTAAAATTAAAATTCTAGAGGGCCCAAGCAGAAAGTAAGCCAGTGGCCATCCAGACCACGCCTCTAGTTTTACAGCGAGGGCACTGAGGACCAGGCAAGGAAGGCTGGTCCAGTAGAGGTGCAGCCAGTGCCCAGACCAGCACACTCCTAACACACTTGGTCGTTTCCCAGCAACGACTTAACTTAGAAATCCTCCTGCTGATAGTCCAAGTTATTTTTCTAGGTTTTTTTTGGTTTTGGTTTTATTTTATTTTTATTCTGGTAACATACATACGACCTAAAATTTCATTTCAGATATACAGTTCAGTGGTATCATTACATTCACAAAGAGTGCCCACCACTGCACCATCCACAAACAAAACTCTTCCATCTACCCCAAACAGAAACGCCATGCGAGCTAAGCATTAGCTCCCCACCCCTGGAAAACTAACTCTAGTTTCTGACTCGAGGGATTTGCTTATTCTAACTATTTCATATAGGTGAGCTGTTACCATATTTGTCCTTTCATGTCAGGTTTATTTCACTCAACACGATGTCTCCAAGGCTCATTCATGTCGTTGCATGTATCAGAACTCCATTCCTTTTATGGTCAAATAATATTCCATCGTGTGTGTATGTGCATGCGTGTGTGTGTGTGTGTGTGTGTGTACACACACCACATTTTGTGTATCCATTCAGCTCTGCTGATGGACACTGGGTTGCTTCCATCTTTTGGCAGTTGTGAATAATGCTGCTGTGAACATTGGTGTGTGAATCTGCTTGAGGCCCTGTCGCTGCTTTCAGTTCTTTGGGTGTACACCTACACCCAAAGTTTGCCAGGTCACGTGGAGGTTCCATATTAGCTTCCCGAGGAGCTGCCACGCTGCTGTCCACCGCGGCTGCACCATGGCAGGTTCCCGCCAGCAATGGATAAGGGAGTCTGAATTATTGGTATCGTTAGCAGAACAGTCAGCAACAGTACCTTTGATTTTTAAAATTATGTATGTATAAAGTGAACGTTTTCCACTTCCTGAAAACACATTTCAAGACTCACCAATTCGAGCTCCTTTTTGAAAATGGTAACACTGAAATTCAAAAAGGACTTTTTTTCCTTTATGAATTTTGTCCTGAATGATGGTACATGTCTCTGAAAAATGTGTTTGGGTAAGAAATAATGAAAATAAGCACATAACAAATTTACTAAAAACATTAATTTACTCATATTTGGAAATTGGAAGAGTAGCATTTAAATGAGGCTTCCTAAGTAGTTTCCCTGTTTCTCCTGTTCAATGTCCTGTTTATGGACGTGTGCAAGTGAATGTGTTCCTTCTGGCTGCTGTGGAGAGAGGGGACCTAGGCCCCCTGTAGGGGCGGTAGTGACCAGAAGCCAGTGTGGGAGCGGGAGGGCAGGGGCAGAGGGGAGATGGGCTGGGGGCCCGCGGTGTGGACCTTCCCCAGGGAGACCTCCGGGGTGCAGGCTGGCGGCTCGCCCTCAGCGGCCTTGCCAGCTCCACAGAAGCGCTCTCAGCGCGCCTGCTCCTAATGATTGCAGGCAACTTCAAAGCTCGCCTGCTTTCCGCTAACTAAATACGGGCTGAGGTCAGTGCAGAACAGCTCATCAGGTGGCGGTCACTGGTGGCCGGCTCAGTGGTGAGTCTGATCCCTATGAAGCTCTCTGCTCTGGGCCATAGCCTCACCCCGCTTGGCGGAAGAGTGCAGGTCCGCTGAGGGTTCCGTGTTGGGGGATTTTACTGCCCTTTTAGAGTGCTAGCGCTAGGAACATCTTCATGAACTGAAGATATTTTGGATTTATTAGCTCACAGATACGTGTTTCACCTTCTAAGCAAGCCCAGGAGAAAAACAAACTCAAATTCACCATGAAGGCAGTGGAAGCAGCATGGGCTCTGGAGCCACCTCTGGCAGCTGGGGGCAGAAGGACATTGGGGCCAGTTCTTAAGCCTCCGGACCGCCTTGCTTCTTACTTGTAAACACAGGTAGCAGTTCCCTGCGGGGTCTTGTAAGGGATCATTGAAACCCGTACAAGAGACACCCGGGTCATTGCAGGTGCCAAATCCAAGCCAGTTCTCTTCTTCCAAATCCACTCTATAGAAATTCAGCCAAGCACTTGTTACGTGCAAGGTTCCATGCCAGGCGTTTGGGAGAGGCAGGGTCAAAGAAGAAGGCCTGTACTTAGCTCCAGAGGCGGGTGGTTGGGTGGGGAGACAGGACCCGCACACAAGCCCGGTCCCCCAGCCCAGGCTAGGGCCTGACACGCGCCTCTGCCGCTGCTTTCCCAGCGCCCTCGCTCCCCGCCGCTGGCCCCCTTTGGGCCTTCTCACCAGTCAGCTTCTCAGGGAGCCTTGCCTCATGACCCTGAGTGCCCCCTCTCCCTCTTCTCTGTTTGTTTCCCCTCTTAACAAATGTGTCTATTTACATGGGTAGATGTGTGTGTTTTCTGTCTCCCCATCTCCTCCTACCCCTTGAGTATAAGCTCCATGATGGTCTGTGCTCTCTGCTCTCTTCCCAATGCCTAGACAGTGCCTAGTAGGCACTTATTAAATGCCAACTGAATAAATGAATGATTGAATTAATTAACTTCAGGTTCTGGGAGGGGCATGTGCAAAACTCCAATGGCCAGAAAAACACAAGGTATGTTAGGGGCGGTATTAGTTTTCTGTCACTGCTGTAACAAAAGAGCCCAAACTTCATGGCTTAAAACAACACAAATATATTATTTCACAGTTCTGTGGCTCAGAAGTCTAAAATGGATCTCACTGGACTAAGACCAAGGTATAGGCCAGGGCTGTGTTCCTTCTGGATGATTCCAGGGAGAATCCGTCTCTCCTTTCCCAGCTTCTTGGCTGTTGGCTCCTTTCCTTCATGTGTAAAGCAAGCAGGCAGGCCGAGCCCTTCTCACTGCACGCCAGTCTGACCTCCTCCTCTTCCTCCTCTTGTACTTTGAAGGACTGTTGTGGTGACCATGGGCCCACCCAGCTAATGCAGGGTCATCTCCCAGATTGGAGCCAGCCGATGAGCAACTTGACTTCCCTTTGTCACGTACCCTAATCTCTGAACAGCTTCCAGGATTAGGATGTGGATGTTTTGGGGAGGGGGAAAAGGCATTATTCTACCTTCCATAGGGACTAGTGAGCAAGAGGGTTTCCCAAGAGCCTGGGGTTCGAGCTGCCAGGAGTGAAACATAAAATGTGAAAGTTTAATAATGAGTGTCTATGTTGGCTTTGTCTGGGAGGCGGTGAGTGGTTGCTGAAGGCTTTGGAGCAAGAGAGAAGTGTTGGGACTGAGGCAAGCTTGGAGGGGCATTTGGCAAGGGAAGGGCGTTTACCTCCTTAAATGCAATTGATTTCCCCCCTCGTCTATCACAGGAAACTTGGTACCTACTTAGACTTTCCTAAAAGAAGCAGGGTGCACTCACGGTGTCTTTTTGAAAACCACCCTTTACATTACACACGTGTAGAGCACATGCACATGCAGACCTTAAGCCGGGTGACAGAGGCATTGAAGCACACACGCTCCACATACCCTCGGCCTCACCCTGTCCTTGGGAGCTCGTGTCTGCCGTTCTTTTTCTTTTTCCTTCTCTGGCACACCTGAGTGACACGTAGCTCCCCACCAGTAACGTGGTTTTACCCTGGCCGTGGTTTGCACAGGGGCATTCTGTGAACTTCCCACTGGGCACACACAGGCCTCCAGGGAGGTGTGTGCAGTCGGAACCAGTCACCATCGTCATCACCCCGCACTGGCCGTGCCTCGGGGTGTATTCCTAGGGGGGTTTCTCAGACTGATGCCCTTTCAGAATCAAATGCATCTTGAATGCCTGGTTTTGAGTAATGTCTAACATCTTTAGAGCAGTGCTGTCGACTAGAACTTTCTGCAGTGTCAGGACTCACCAGGCACCGGCCAGTGCAGTAGCAGCAGCCACATTGGCTATAGAGCTCTCGAAACACGGCAAGTGAAACTAAGAAACGGAAGTCTAGCCCATGCAGCTAGTGGCCGCTGCGCTGGACAGCCTGGCTGAGAGGCCCAGCCCTTGTGGAGCGCGCTAAAGAGGCATGGGGATGTGCCTGCAAGGCAGGCGAGTCTATGCCAGAACCCCACCTGCTGTGCCGGTAAGGGGCTGCTGAGGCAAAGTTCCAGAAATGTGTTCACTTTTGTTTTCAATTCTGTATTTTTTTATCTTTAAAGAAGCTTTAGATTACTTAAATGTTACATCAAAAATATAGGGGATTCCCTTATACCCCACCCCTCCCCCTCCCAACTTCCCCCATTAACATCTTTCATTAGTGTGGTACATTTGTTACAAGTGATAAACACTTATTGATGCATTGCCACTAACCATGGACTATAGTTTACATTAGGGTTTACACTTTGCACCACACAATCTTACGGGTTTTAACAAAATGTATAATGGCCTGTATCCATCATTGCCAGGTCATGCAGCATAACTCCAATGTCCCCAAATGCCCCATGTTACACCCAAGTTACACCTATATAAAATGCCCCAATGTCACCCCATGTAAAAGCTGTTGGCTTTTATAAAGGGTATTTATTTGGAGTAAAAGCTTATAGTTCTAAGGCCGTGGCACCATAAGAGGTACTTTCTCACCAGTCAGCTGCCACGTGCTGAAGCAAGATGGCGGCGGTCGCTGCTGGGCGTCAGCCTTCCTCTGTGGGCTTCCTCTTCCTCTTGAGGCTCCGTGGGCCCAGCTTCTTCCTGATCTCAGCTGCAGGTTGGCATAGGCCTTGTCTCTCAGGGCTTCCTATATCAGTCTCAACTCTCTTCCCAAGGTCAGCTGTGAGCTATCAGACAAGTGGGCCGTCTCTCCCCGGAGCTTTAGCTGTTTGAGCCTTCCCCTTTCTGTCACACGGCAGGATCAGAAACAGCAACGTTCTCTCCTCTGTGTGTTCTTGTCTCTGTCTGTGTGAGTGTCTGTTTATATCAGGCCCACCAAAGGGGGCAGAGACTCAACCTGAGCCATCCCTTACTGCTGTGGTGGAATCAAAAAGCCTTGATTTTAACAGGTAAGCTAATCAAAGACACCTCAGCTGAGTTTAATGCAATTAAAGATAGCACACCCAGAGGAATAGATTACTTTACAAACATGATCTTTTTCTTTTTGGGAGTTGTAAAATAATCTCAAACCGTCACAGTATCGAACAGCTTTAGCTTTAATTTGGGTCCAAGCTCGTGATTTGGGGCAAGTCCCTTGATCTCTCTGAGCCTCAGTTTCCCCATCTACAAGCTGGCATGTAGTGGTGTGTCATGGAGGGCCCTGGTGGCTTGCTGGTGCGTGGTGATCGTAAGAAGGACCTACTTTCCGCTGGTTTTGCTGCTGTTTTTAGATTCTCTGCAGCCTGTGCCTTCCTCTCACCTGGCCCCCTGTGGGCTACTTGTGCTCCCACTCATGTTAGCTCACTGGGTATGGCCTCATACACCTAAGAGAGTTACGTGGAGATAAAAGGAAACCATACTAGCGAAGCTCTGAGCGCTGTGCTGGGCACCTGGTGTTCAGTGACTCATTCGACAAGCACCGGGGAGGCACCGCCACTGCCAGGCACAGTGCTGGGTGCTGAGACCCAGGGCAAGCAGGGGAGCAGATTCGTAATAGATGGGAGCATGTGAGTTTATGGTTTTGTTTTAAGTGTTTGCAGATGCCAGAAGTGGCTCATGCGGACGTAATTTTATACGTCTGCTTTTTCTCCAGCCTCAGTTTTTTAATACAATAAACTTTATTTTTAAAGAGGTTTTAGATTACAGAAAAGTTACATCAAAGTATGGGGGAGTCCCATGTACCCCCCTCTCTCTCCCACCTCATCCCCTATTCTTTTTTTTTTTTAACTTTATTTTGTACATTTAATAATTGAAAACATAAACAATTAAAAACTAAAAAGTAAACACTGATGAATAAATATATACATTTCTCAATTAAATGTAATGGATACATGTAAATTTTTTTGTTGTTGTTTTTTGTTTTGTTTTGTTTTTGTGAATCAAACAATATATTACACAATATATTTGGTTCATAGTAATGCATTCATACAGTATTTTTCCTTTTGTGTCTGGCTTGCTTCACTCAACATAATATCCTCCAGGTTCATCCATGTTCCCATATGCTTTATGACTTCATTTCTTCTTACAGCTGCATAATATTCCATCGTGTGAAAAGACCACAGTTTGTTTATCCATTCATCTGTTGATGGACACCTGGGTTGTTTCCAACTTTTGGCAATGGTGAATAATGTGGCTATGAACATCGGTGTGCAGATGTCTGTTCGTGTCACTGCTCTCAGTTCTTCTGGGTATATACCCAGTAGTGCTATTGCAGGGTCACGTGGCAAGTCTATATTCAACTTCTTTAGGAACTGCAAACAGTCCTTCATAGTGGTTGTGCCATCCTGCATTCCCACCAACAGTGAAGAAGTGTTCCTATCTCTCCACATCCTCTCCAACACTTGTAGTTCTCTGTCTTTTTAATAGTGGCCATTCTGATAGGTGTGAAATGATATCTCATTGTAGTTTTGATTGGCATTCCCCTAATCATGAGTGATGTTGAGCATTTCTTCATGTGTTTTTTTGCCATTTGTATTTCTTCTTTGGAGAAATGTCTTTTCAAGTCTTTGGCCCATTTTTTAATTGGGTCATTTGTCTTTTTATTGTTGAGTTGTAACATCTCTTTATATATCCTGGATATTAAACCCTTATCAGATATGTGATTTCCAAATATTTTTTCCCATTGAGTTGGCTGCCTTTTCACCCTTCTGACAAAGTCCTGTGAGGTGCAAAAGTGTTTAATTTTGAGGAGGTCCCATTTATCTATTTTTTTCTTTTGTTGCACGTGCTTTGGCTGTAAGGCCCAAGAAACCACCACCTACTACAAGGTCTTGAAGATGTTTCCCTACATTTTCTTCCAGTAGTTTTATGGTCCTGGCTTTTATATTTAGATCTTTGATCCATTTGAGTTGATTCTTGTATAGGGGGTGAGATAGGGGTCCTCTTTCATTCTTTTGGTTATAGATATCCAGTTCTCCCTACACCATTTGTTGAAGAGACTGTTTTTTTCCCATCAGTGTGGGCTTGGTAGGTTTGTCAAAAACCAGTTGACTATATAGGTGAGGGTTTATTTCTGGATTCTCAATTCTATTCCACTGATCGATATGTCTATCTTTATGCCAGTACCATGCTGTTTTGACCACTGTAGCTTTGTAATATGTTTCAAGGTCAGGCAGCGAAATTCCTCCCACATTGCTCTTCTTTTTTAGAATGCTTTTGGCTATTCAGGTGCACTTACCCTTCCAGATGAATTTGGTAATTGCCTTCTCTAATTCTGTAAAGTAAGCTGTTGGTATTTTGATTGGTATTGCATTGAATGTATAAATCAGTTTGGGCAAGATTGACATCTTCACGATATTTATTCTTCCAATCCATGAACATGGAATGTCTTTCCATTTGTTTAGGTCTTTTTAAATTTCTTTTAGCAATGTTTTGTAGTTTTCTGCATATAGGTCCTGTACTTCCTTGGTTAAATTAAGTCCTAGGTATTTGAGTCTTTTTGTTGCTATTGAAAATAGAATTTTCCTCCTGATTTCCTCCTCAGATTGTTCAGTACTAGTGTACAAAAACATTACTGATTTTTGCGTGTTGATCTTATATCCTGCCACTTTGCTGAGCTCATTTATTAGTTCAAGTAGCTTTGTTGTGGATACTTCAGGATTTTCTAAATACAGGATCATGTCATCCGCAAACAGCGAGAGTTTTACTTCCTCTTTTCCTATTTGGATGCCTTTAATTTTTTGGTCTTGTCTAATTGCCCTAGCTAGAACTTCTAGTACAATGTTGAATAACAATGGTGACAGTGGGCATCCTTGTCTTGTTCCTGATCTTAGGGGGAAAGCTTTCAACCTTTCCCCATTGAGTATGATGTTGGCTGTGGGTTTTTCATATATGCCTTTTATCATATTGAGGAATTTTCCTTTTATTCCTATCTTTTGAAGTTTTTTCTTTCAAAAAAGGATGTGGATTTTGTCGAATGCCTTTTCTGCATCTATTGAGATGATCGTGTGGTTTTTTTCCTTCAATTTGTTAATGTGGTGTATTACATTGATTGATTTTCTTATGTTGAACCAGCCTTGCATACCAGGAATAAATCCCACTTGGTCGTGACATATAAGTCTTTTGATATGCTGTTGGATTCGATTTGCAAGTATTTTGTTGAGAATTTTTGCATCTATGTTCATGAGAGAGATTGGTCTGTAATTTTCTTTTCTTGTGGAATCTTTATCTGGCTTTGGTATTAGGGTGATGTTGGCTTCATAAAATGTGTTGGGTAATTTTCCCTCCTCTTCAATTTTTTGGAAGAGTTTAAACAGGATTGGTGTTAATTCTTTTAGAAATGCTTGGTAGAACTCACCTGTGAAGCCATCTGGTCCTGGACTTTTCTTTGCTGGGAGATTTTTGATGACGGATTCAATCTCCTTAATTGTGATTGGTTTGTTAAGTTCTTGTATTTCTTGTTGTGTGAGTGTAGGTTGGTTATGAGTTTCTAGAAATTTGTCCATTTCATCCAGGTTGTCTAGTTTGTTGGCATATAGTTTCTCATAATATCCTCTTATGATTCTTATTTCTGTGAGGTCATTTGTAATTTCCCCCCTTTCATTTCTGATTGTATTTATTTGCATCTTCTCTCTTTTTTTTCTTTGTTAGTCTAGCAAGGGGTTTGTCAATTTTATTGATCTTCTCAAAGAACCAGCTTTTGGTTTTGTTGATTTTCTCTATTGTTTTTCTGTTCTCATTTTCATTTATTTCCGCTCTAATCTTTATTATTTCTTTCCTTCTTTTTGCTTTGGGATTGGTTTGCTGTTCTTCTTCTAGTTTCTGAAGTTGTTCAGTTAAATATTTGAGTTTAGCTTTTTCTTGTTTCTTAATATAGGCATTTAGGGCTATAAATTTCCCTCTCAAGACTGCCTTTGCTGTATCCCATAAGTTTTGATATGTTGTGTTCTCATTTTCATTTGTCTCAATATATTTACTGATTTCACTTGCAATTTCTTCTTTGACCCACTGAATATTTAGGAGTGTGTTGTTCAGTCTCCACACATTTGCAAATTTCCTTTTTTCCTGTCTGTTATTGATTTCTAGTTTCATTCCATTATGATCTGAGAAGGTGCTTTGTATAATTTCAATCTTTTTATATTTATTGAGAGGTGTATTGTGACCTAACATGTGGTCTATCCTGGAGAAAGATCCATGGGCACTTGAGAAGAATGTATAACCCGCTGAGTTTGGATGCAGTTTTCTGTATATGTCTGTTAGGTGTAACTTGTTTATCATATTGTTCAAGTTCTCTGTTTCCTTGTTGATCTTCTGTCTAGTTGTTCTATCTAATGATGTGAGAGGGGTGTTGAAATCTCCGACGATTATTGTAGAAATATCTATTTCTCCCTTCAGTTTTGCCAGAGTTTGTCTCATATATTTTGGGGCACCCTGGTTAGGTGCGTAGATATTTATGACTGTTATATCTTCCTGGAGGATCGTCCCTTTTATTAATAGATAATGGCCTTCCACATCTCTTATCACTTTTTTGCATTTGAAGTCTGTTTTGCCTGATATTAGTATAGCTACCCCTGCTCTTTTCTGTTTACTATTCACGTTGGAGTATCTTTTTCCAACCTTTTATTTTCAGCCGGCTTGTATCCTTGGGTCTGAGGTGAGTTTCTTGTAAGCAGCATATGGATGGCTCATGTTTTTTTATCCATTCTGTCAGCCTGTATATTTTGATTGGGGGATTTAATCCATTCACATTCATTGATATTACTGAAAATGCATTGTTTATTTCCTCCATTTTATTCTTTGGTTTTCATATGTCATCTTATTTTTGTCTATCTTTTTACTCTTTTGGTTATCCTTTCTGCTTTTCTTTCTTCTATACTCTCCTCCAAGCGTCTCTCTCCTGTCTTTTTCTTTCAGGTTCTAAGGCTTCCTTTAATATTTCCTGCAAAGGTGGATTCTTTTTTGCAAACTCTCTTAGTTTCTGTTTGTGAATACTTTATATTCACCTTCATATTTGAAGGACAGTTTTGCTGGATAAAGAATTCTTGGCTGGCAGTTTTTCTCTTTCAGTTTCCTAATTGTATCATACCACTGTCTTCTCGCCTCCATAGTTTCTGAAGAGAAATCGGTACAAAGTCTTACTGGACGTCCTTTGTACGTGATTGTTTGCTTCTCTCTTGCTGCTCTGAGAATTTTCTCTTTATCTTTTACATTTGACATTCTGAATACTATGTGTCTTGGCGTAGGTCTATTAGGATTTATTCTTATTGGGGTACGGTGTGCTTCTTGGACATGTAAGTTCATTTCTTTCGTGAGAGTTGGGAAATTTTCAGCTATTATTTCCTCAAATACTCTTTTCTGCCTTTTCCTTTCTCTTCTCCTTCTGGAACTCCCATGATGCGTATGTTCTTGCGTTTTGTGTTGTCATTCAACTCTCTGAGCCCCTGCTCAATTTTTTCCATTCTTTTCTCTCTCTGTTCTTTTCTCTCTTCAATTTTAGCTGCTCTGTCTTCAGTATCACTTATTCTTTCTTCTATCATTTCGAGTCTGCTGTTGTATGCCTCAAATGTATTTTTTACTTCACCTATTGTGTCTTTCATTCCCATGAACTCCGTTACTTTTCTGTTCATGATTTCAAATTCTTCTTTACGTTCACGCAATGACTTCTTGATGTCATTGATCTCTTTAACTATATTCTCTTTCATCTCATTAATTTGATTTTGGAAATGTGTGCTCATCTCGCTGATTAGTTCTCTCAAATTCTGCATCTCTTCTGGGACTTTGCTGTATTCCTTTTCTTGGGCCATGTCTTCTATTTTCTTAGTATGGCTCGTAATTTTTTGCTGGTGCTTAGGCATCTGGTTAGTTTGTATTTTACTTAGATGCTCTATCTCTTTCTCTTTTATGGGGTTTTAGTGGCAGGAGGCTGTGAGTTACCACAGCTCTTGGATTTTTGGCTCAACCTTGATTGTTAGGATTGTTCTGCTAGTGCTCAAAACTGGGCACTGGACCTAGTAATTGGTTGTAGAGT
Organism: Tolypeutes matacus; assembly: GCA_026826555.1. NCBI lineage: Eukaryota > Metazoa > Chordata > Mammalia > Cingulata > Chlamyphoridae > Tolypeutes > Tolypeutes matacus. The sequence continues at coordinate 14,904,191 of JAKSZT010026446.1, read as the reverse complement.
CGTTTCCTAGGGCCTTGGGCCGGGAGGCTATAGAGGCCAGGAGAAGCCTCTCTTACTTATTAATTTTCTTATGTGCACTTCCTTGGTCTGCCAGGAGATGGCGCTTGTTGGCAGCTCTCAATTCAATGCCTCTTCGGAGCGTATTTGTTGTGACACAGACCAGATCAATGTGATAGAGCTTCTTGTCTGGGGGCTAGGAGCCCTGTGATTCAAACTTTCTGAGACAGTTCTCCAGACTTTTTCGTAGCACCCCCCTTTCCCCAGCTAGGAAATATTTCCACTACCCTCTGAATCCTCAACAATCAGTCCCTGTTAGTAGAGGAGGAGATTGGGAGGTTTGTATATCTTTAACCCCTTGCAGGCTCCAAGGCAAACAATGGCGCAGCCCCACCCGGCCTGGAAGGGCTCTGGGGACAGAGCAGACCAAACCTGGGAGTCAAAAGCAAGGTCAGCCCCAGGCTCTCTCTCCCCTCTCCTGTGGAGTCCTCAACAATTAGTCCAGGCTAGAAGAGAGGGAGTTTGCGAGGGTCGGATTTCTCCAGTCCCTCCTAGGCTCCCAGGGCAAACCGCCGTGTGGAAGGGTCCGTGGGGCTCCGCAGCCCAAATTACATGTCAGAACCTGAGTCAGCCTAAGGCTGTGTCCCTCTCTCTCCCCTTTCCAGGAGCGGTAGATCCCTGGAGCCCCCTTTGTCTATAGTTGCAGGCCCAGAGGCCCAAGAATTCTAAGGCGTCGGGGGGAGGGTGCCGGCAGCAGTAGCCGCTGCTGGTTCCAACTCACGGTTCTGTCATCGCGATTTCCCTCTTTTGTCCCTCTCTCCTCTGGGTGGTGTGCAGCCTTCACCTGCTGTCCTAAACCCTAGAAGATCTTTTTTGGGGCTGTTTCAGCCTGTCCTCTAGCTATTTTTCTGGAGAAGAGATTCCCGTGTCTTACTAGTCCGCCATCTTCCCGGAAGTCTTCCCCCTATTCTTTTTAATGTAGCAGTACAATTTATTATATATCTGTAAAACCCACTCATTAAAAAATGCATTTTAAAAATGACTCACTTGTGGTAAGGACTAACCTACCTACAGTAATAATCCAAAAAGTAAAACCATCATTGTGACAGTTATCAGTACTTCACACATCTAACAAATACTGAAGAAGGCAACTACCATTGTTATAACTTCTTTAAAGCCAAAAACTTAAGCACAAATCAGAATTAAGAGAAACTGCAGAATGTTCACATTTGCATGCATTTTTGGCTGAACTTTCAAAGATTCCACATATAACAAAACCACAACTTTGAATCAAAATGAATATTAAAAATCTTTAAGGCTTGTGAGAAACTTACTCTGCAGAAGGAAGAAAAACAGAGTGAATAGTAACAGCAGTATATTTGTAGGAGAGAAAGCAATCACTTACTTCCTTTATCATAAAACAAAAGTCAGTAAGTCAACATTTTTATAACACGGATCAAGTTATTTACTATTCAAGAATTTGCTTTTCAAGTTGTGTCTCTAAAATGTATCCATCCATATATTTGGATTAAATTAAATTTATACATCAAAAACATTTTGCTCAGGATTCTAATCTTAAGTATAAGCCATAATTTATCAAAGCATAGTCCAAGTATTATACAATAATGCTTCATTTAGATTTATATGCTTCATCTGAAAAATTTATCTTACAAACAGGAGTTTTGCCCTGTTTCTCCAGAATACATGTCCCTATGTCTAGCACTTTAAATGATGACCAAAACAGAGATTCCAGTAATTCTTGCTCTGCGTTTTCCTTCGTCGGGCTTTGATAAAACAGAGCCATCCGCTGCTGGGGCACCAGCTTCTTCCTCAGTTACAGTCTCCACAGCCCCAGAAGCAGACACACTAACCATTGTTTTCTTACTTGAAGCTTCTCCTGTTTCTCAGCAATAGCTGCACAAACAGCAACAATCTCATCACTTTCCAAGCCATAGTCAGGAATTGACTTTGGTGAGAAATCTGTGCTTCTGCTGATGACTCACTCTTTTTAATCCTCTGTGCCACTTCCTGCTGCTCCTGGAGTGTTCTTGCCCAAGAAAGGTCTTCTTTCCATATGTCAGGGTTCATTGGATAGATGGGAAGGGCTGCTTGAAAACTTCAACCCATTCTGTCCGTCAGCTCTCTTTTGTCATATTGTTTTATTGTCTGTCTTCTTATCCTTTAGTTTATCCTTCCTAGTAATCTTCATTTCTAAACTCTTCTCCAAATCTCTCACCCTTGTTTTTTCCTTTCAGGCTGCAGCACCCCCTTTAGTACCTCTTGCAAATCTGGTCTTTTGGTAACATATTCTATCAGTTTCTGTTTGTCTGTGAAGACTTTGAACTCACCCTCATTTTTGAAGGACGGCTTTCTCAGGTACAGAATTCTTGGCGGGCAGTTTTTCCCTTTCAGTACCTTAAACACATCATGGTTTCTGATGAGAGGTCGGCACTTAATCTTATGGAGTTTCCCTTGTATATGATGCTTTGCTTTCCTCTTGCTGCTTTCAGAATCCTCTCTTTATCTCTGATATTTGTCATTCTGAATAGTAGGCATCTCGGGTAGGTCATTAGGGTTTATTCTGTTTGGGGTGCATTGTCCTTCTTGGATGTTGATATTATGTCCTTCATAAGGGTTGGGAAGTTCTCAGTCATTATTTCCTCAAATATTCTTTCTGCCCCTTTTCCATTCTCTTCTCCTTTTGGGACACCAGTTACTCGAATGTTTGTGCCTTTTGCATTGTCATTCAATTCCCTGAGACTCCGTTCCATTTTTTCCATTCTCTTCTCTTTCTGTTCTCGTGTCTTTTCTGGTTCAGATGTTCTGTCTTCAAAGTCACTAATTTTGTCTTCAAGCAATTCAGATCTGCTCTTATGTGCCTGTCATGTATTTTTTTAAAATTTTATTTGTCTAATATATTTTTAATCTCATCCATCATGTCTTTCATTCCTGTAAGGTCTGTTACTTTTCTTTGCAGGCTTTCAAATTGTTCTTTATGCTCCCCCAGTGCCTTCTTTGGGAAGCGGAAGCTTGAGTCTGGCGCCTTAGACCACTTGGCCATCCTGACACGTCCAGTGTCTTCTTAATATCCTTTATTTCTTTAGTCATACTTTGTTTAAATTCTTTGAAGTGATTTAGGAGAGTTGTGTGATTATCACTGATTAATTGTATCATATCCTGTATCTCTTCAGGATCTTTGGTTTGTTCTTTTGTCTGGGCCATCTCTTCCTGTTTCCTAGTACGGCTTGTAATGTTTTGCTGATATCTAGGCATCTGAATATGTTGGTGTATTTACTCTGATGGCCAGTTTCTTGCTCTTGCCTTTTTTCCCCCCACAGCTCATCTTTGATATTTGGTTCAAATTATTCTCAGTCTTTAAAAGTGCCCAGCTTAGGTTTTCAGAATCAGGCCAGGGATCCACTCACTAGGGGGCACAGATTTTCTCCCAGGGGTTGGATATAGAGAGCGTGAGCAGTTTTTGTCCCTGCAGTTTCCAGACCGGCCAGCAGATGGCGCCCATCAGCTCCCAGTTCCCTGAGGTGTTCCAGGCTCGGCTTTCCTGTGTTCCCCTGCTGACTCTCCATTTCAGAGATTCACAGCAGGCTCTGCTGGCTGAATCACCGAAGAAAAGCCCCCCGACCTCCCCTGCCTTCTCCCTCGAAGCAGCTGGCAGGGAGGAAGATGTCTGCTCCCCTCCGTCAGCTGCACTGAGCCAGGGGTTTTCCCCCAGCTTGTATCTTGGGGTGGGGCAGGGGAGCCCTTCCTGGCTGCCGGGGGGCCTTGGTAATTCACGTTTGTCTTTTCGGCTTCTTGGTCTCTCTGACCCTCACCCTCCTGGGAGTTATGTAGCACTGTCCTGGTCTGCTGACCCCCAAAGCAAGTGCCTCGGACAGCTTTTGGCTCTTTCTTCGTTGTTTTTGTGAGAGCATTCAGCTCCGCCTGTCAGTCCATTGCCATGTTCCCACCTCTCCAGCTTCATTTTGATTTAAAATTTTATATTTAGTTTGAGTGTTATTGTAGGTCTTCTAACAAATGATTCTTGCTGTCACCCCACTTCCCCTTCTTGTCTATTTTTTAAAAAAGCAGCTTTATTGAATGACAGATAATTCACATACCACACGGTTCCCCAGCTAAAGTGCACCTTTCAGTGGTATTTATGGTACAGAGTTGTGCAACCATGGTCACACTCAGTTCTAGAGCCTTTCCAGCACCCTAAAAAGAAACCCTGCGCCCATGAGCAGCCATCCCCCATTATATCCACTCTTCTCCCCTTCTCACTGCCCATTCCAAGGCAACCGCTAAATGCAGTCCCATCTCTGGACATTTCATAGAAATGAAATCACACAACATGTGGTCCTTTGTGACTGGCTTCTTTCACCTAGCACAATGTTTTCCATACTATGAAATCCACGTTGTAACATGTATCAGTACTTCATTTCTTTTTGTTGCTGAATAATATTCAATTACTTGGATATGCCGCATTTAATGATCCATTTACCTATTGCTGGTCATTTGAGTTGTTTCTAATTTGGGGCCATTTAGCTAGTTTGAGTAATGCTGCTAGGAACATTTGTGGACAGGTTTTTGCGTGAACGTATATTTTCATTTCTCTGGAGTGTATAGCTTGACTTGGAATTGTTGGTAATATGGTAACTCTATGTTTAAGCTTTTGAAGAACTGCCAAACTGCTTCTAAAGCTACCATACCATTTAACATTTCTACCAGTAATATATGAGGGTTCCAGATTTTCCATACCTTCTCCAACAATTTTTATCATCTGTGTTTTTGACTATAGCTACCCTAGAGGGTATGAAATGGTAACTTATTCTGGTTTTGATTTGCACTTCCCTGATGGCTAATGATGTTGAGTATCTTTTCATGTGCTTATTGGCCATTTTTATACTTTCTTTGGAGAAATGCCTGTTCAAGTCTTTTGCCCATTTTTTAAAGTTTTTTTTGGTTGAAGAGAAATTCACATAAAATTAACCATTTCAAAATGAACAATTCAGCAGCATTTGGTATATTCATAATGTAGAGAAACCACCACCTCTACCTAGTTCCAAAACATTTTCATTACCCCAAAAGGAAACCCATACCCATTAAGCAGTCACTCCCAACTCTCCCGACCCCCAGCCCCTGGTAACCTCCGGTCTGCTCTCTGTCACTATGGATTTACCTATTCTGGGAATTTCATATATGTGGAGTAGTACAATGTGACCTTTTGTGCCTCACTTCTTTCATTAGCACAATGTTTTCAAGATTCATCCATATTTTAGCATGTAACAGTAATTCATTCCTTTTTGAGGCTGAATAGTACTCCATTGTATGCATAGACCACAATTTGTTCAGCCATTCATCCATTGATAGATATTTGGGGTATTTGCACCTTTTGGCTTTTTGTGAATTGTGCTGCTATCCCCTGCCCATTTTTATACTGAGTTTGTCTTCCCTTCTTGTTTTAATTTGGCCTCTGCAGGATGCTGATATGCTCACCGGTGATGAGCAAGTATGGAAGGAAGTTCAAGAATCCTTGAAAAAAATTGAAGAACTGAAGGCACAATGGAGTATCTTTTACCTGTGGATTACGTTGGCCTGTTGGGATTGTTTCCTTACTGATGCCAAGTGCAGCACTTAACCTCTCCATGAGCCAGTAAGCTTCACTTTCTTCCATGGCCACAAGCGCCATTCCTGACCCCATCCAAAAAGTGGAATAATGGCTTGTGACGATTAGGGTGCGATCAGCCTGACCACCTCCCCACCATTAGAAAACAGCCTGAACGTCACCGGCAGTAGGAGGACAGTAAGTAGCCTTCTCCTCCTATGCCAAGGGTGCCAAATTCCCAGATTCCCTTTCTCCCGGAACCACCTATGTCCCTAGGAAAGAATGGCTTAGAGTCCTTATAATTTATGCCATTGACCTCAGATCTGAGCCCTTCATATTAAAGCAGCCTTGGCCACAATGGCAGTCGATGTTGCTGCAGTGTAAACTTTTTTTGCATAAATAGTAAGAACCACAGATGGGTCAGGTCAGAGTTCAGAGTAAGGAGGTGGAGGTCACCTGGGAGAAGGCGCCGCCCGTATTCTCATGAGTGTGTCCTGAGTCAGGCTCAGGATTGGGAGAGGAGTTCACCGAGCAAAAGTGGTGCCAGGAACCCACCGGGTAGGAAGCGAGAGACATCCGAGACAGCTAGAGAATCTGGTGCAAGGCCCCGACCGACTGGGGTAAGTTACAGCCTGCAGCAGAGGCTTCTAACTTGCAGGCAGTGCTCTGGAAGGAACTGTAGAGGACGGGAGAAGTAGTTAGACGATGCTTCTATTTTCCTGAAATTTATTGCCTGGGAGGGAGCGTGTTAGCAGTCTTGGTAAAGAATCTGGAATTGGTTACTAAAGGAGTAGAAAAGAAAGCTGTGCTCATAGGGCACTGTAGGTTCACCAAGAGCAAGGGGACCTGAGGAGTTATGGCTGACACCCTGCTAGCACACTGCCTGGCTTGGTAAAGCTTCTGTCTAGATTTCAGGAAGGTGTTTGACGAAAATAGTCACGAAACTCATGTTAGGTAAATGCACAACCAGGTGTACTTACTAAACGGCTGAGTAGCTACACTGAAAACAGTGATGCCAATTGGATCACTCGCCTGGAGGTTATGCTCTTGTCTCAGGGCTCTCGGATACCATGCGTGAAAACACAGCACAGAGGCGCCTCAGATTGCAAGAGGTGTGGAGGGGCGAGGGTAGCAGAGGTAGGATGGTGGGATGAGGCGCTCAAAAGATCCTTGTGGTTTGAATGGCACCAGTGTCTAAAAGGATGAAATTAACAAGGGCGTATGAAAAATATTCTATATGGGTCAAAAAGTTCAACAGTATAAATATGCATAAAACTTAGCAGAATGCGTGAAATAATTTAGGGTTTTAGTAAACAGGAAAAGTGAACAAAGTTTAAGAGTCTCATATAAACCCTCCACGCCCCCCAGAGGCGACGGTAGCCTTGGGCTGCATTAATAGAAATACAGAACACAGAATGAAAGCAGTGGTTGCATTGGTCTGATCAGATCCAGAATGTTCTCTTCAGTTCAGGGTAGAATGGTTTTAGAGGGATGTGGAAAAATTGAAGTAAGTTTTGAGGAGTGCACCCAGGATCAAAAGGAACTTGAAGCCCGTCTCTAGGTGGGGTGGGAGAACCTGGGAAAAGAGCAGACTCTGAGGCAGGAGGGCGTCGCACATGGGCTCAAGGCGCAGGCACCCCGAGGAGCAGGCGTGCTCTCTGCGGGACACGCGGCAGAGCCAGGGCCCGCACGTGGCGCGCTGCGGCTCAGCCTCCGTTCAGCCCAGTGACCCTGAAGACTCACGGGGCCCGGGACGGGGCCCCCGGCCCCAGGGGTACGGCCCTGCTCGCAGCACTCACACTCCGCGGGGGTGCGTGGTGCGGTGAAGAGAGATTTGCAGGCATCGAAGGCAGAGGAGTCAACTCGGGGAGGTGGAAGGTTTCCTGGAGGAGGGGCCAGCTGGCTTTGGAGGGTCAGTGGGCACTCACCAGCCCAAGAGGGCGGAGAAGGGAATGGCCTCTGCAGAGGTGCAGATGGGGAAGGAGCGCGGTTTCGAGAAACCACCAGGCATTTAGGATGAGAGGAGAGGAACGTGGCAAAGCCTTCGGTGCCACGGACAGGATAGTGGACTTTGGAGGTGAGGTAGACTGGTGAAGGATTTCAAGCAGTCAAGTGGCACAATTAGGTGGACAAAGCTCTGTGGCCTGATGGTCTCCAGGCCTCGTGGAGCCGATCAATTCCCAAGTGAATCTACGCTGCTCCCCTCTCTCTTTTCCCCTAATCCTCTTATGGCCATTTAAAAGTGTTGAGGAAAAAAGGTATCTGTACTGCATCCGTAGATAATCTCTTCCCTGTGGATGGCCTTCCAGCCCGGCTTAGCTCCAGAGCTCAGCTTCGGAGCCGAGCTTGTCATAAACACCGAGCAAGTGCCAGCGACTAAATCTCTGAGCAAATACCTGTCAGTATTAGCTTGGGGAAAAAAGCCTCTTAGTAAAATTATTCCATTTTTTTGCTCGCTGGGGTGTTTCACAGGATAGGTTTTACCTTGTTTGCCGGGAGATGGCTGCCAATGTTGTGAGGGAAATTGGCACGCGGTCGCTTCCAGCCCGCTAGGGGAGAAAGTAGAGGAGCTCCTCTGAGTGGTTAAGGAAACGCACATCTGGTTTTACTTCTAAGGGCATCACTCAAACCTCTTTAGAAGGAGTTGGAACATATATAAATGAGCAGATAAATAAGAGGTTGCACGTGATGTGAAAATAAGGCCTAGCGTTGTGTAAGAGACAGCCATCCTCCTGACAGGCCATCAGACAGCTAATCCTGGGATGAAAGCGGCAGGGTCAGCCCAGCAGTCTGTTACAAAACCAGTGCATTCCTTGAGAAATGGCTTCCCCCGGCCTCTGGGGGACACAGCCTCTTGGAGGTGGAGTAAACTTTAAACATGCATGACAGATGAACACAAAAGAAGATACCCAACTCGCTTTTCTTCAGAAAATAGACCTCTTCCGGGTTCAGGATCAACTCCTCAGAGGCAGGACATGTGTGTCATATGGGGCTGGTTGATATACAGGGCGCTCGCCAAGGATAGGGCGCTGAAATCCTCGCCCTCGCCTTTCGGGCAAGGGCTGTGCCTCCAGGAGCATCTGCTAAACGTGAGAGTTGGTAAAGGTAGCAGTCTGGCTCCACAGGTTGCCGAGGGGCTGATCAACTGTGTTCGCAAATGGTTTGGAGAGCCTGAAGGAGCACCGCTCGGCCTGAGGGCTGGCTGTCCAGGGCGTCCTGGAGGGAGGCCTTGGCAGGGAGGGCAGAAGAGCAGGAGCGCCTGGATGGAGTGGGGAGGGCGGGGCGGCCAGCCTCCGCCCAGGCTCGTCCTCGGAGGGCGGGCGCGAAGTTCTGTGCCTGGTCCACCAGAGACCGCCTGGAGAGCCCTCCCACTTCACAAGCAGTGTCTCCTTTCATTCTCACAGGACGTCAGGCATGTCTCAGGGGACCTCCCCAGAACTGCAGCACCAACCAAGGGCAGGCCCGGCTTAGCCGTGCATCCAGCCTCGCCTACAGTCCACAGCCCCTCTGCACCCTGCCCTCCCCCTGGGATGCCAGCAGGTGGGCACAGGTGGCCTCGCAGCCCCTCTGGTGGAGGTCCATCTGCCTCCAGCGCCCTCCCCAGCAGCACAGAGCAGTGGTGGGCGGTGGCAGTGCCTCTCCTCGCCCTTCCGCTGCCCTTCACGGGAGCTCACCTAGGGGGCTCTGGGCCTTCTCCACCTCCACCCCCTGCTCCTGGGCGGCCGTGGGGAGAGGGGCGCAGGGAATGTGGGTTTTAATGAGGGAGGGCCCAGCACAGGCCCCGGGATTGCGCTGCTGACTGCCGGCTCATCAGGAAGCCGGTGCTGCCGGGCAGTCTTCTCCCGTCCTTAAAGCACCGTTTCCCCTTCGCATGGAATCATGCTTACGGTTTTGGAGAGGGTTTTAAAATAAGACTGCCCTTATTTGGGTGACTATAGGCTTGGATCACTCTTGCTTTATAATAAAAAAAAAACTTGGGCATGTGATCCATGAGTGCGATCCAGCGGGAGTTAGACCAAGATCCAGTGGAAATGAATTTCTTCAAATTGCTCCCCCCCTGCGTGTGAGTTTAGTTTCATGCATGCCCATAATTGAAAGGACACAAAAGCAAACACGAGCCCCTCTTTTCAAAAAGAGGAGTCCCTCTGAAGTGCCTTTAATTTCAGATCACTTTTGGGACAAGTTAGCAGTTAATCATTTTAAACTGAGCTAACTTAATTTTCAGTCCAGTTTAATAAACAGCTGCATTTATTTCGTGACTAATTTTAAGAAGAGCACGTAAAGGAGTGGGGAGGGAAAATGTTCTCTGGAAAATGCAATCTCCCAAGCACAGGCTTGGGCAGAGGACGGCTTGCTCATGTCAACAGGGTCTGCTCAGTGGAGATGCCTCTCGCACGCTTTAGTTCTCAAGCGTGTTTTCAGGCAGCTCATCTGTGCAAAACGATGGGCGCTGCCTCCCCCTGGGCGCGGAGCTCTTCAGCTTCTGAGAATCCGTGCCACATAGTTTCTTCTTGATGAGGACGGTGCCCCCTTAACCGTGGTTCTCCAGAGTGGGAGCAGGTGCTGGCCCTGTGCCACTCGGCCCTGAGCAGCAGCTCGGCGCGGCTGCCCGACATCAACGTCTACCAGCTGAGGGTGCTTGACTGCGCCCTGGACGCCTGCATCCGCCTCGGCCTGTGGGAGGAGGCCCTGCTCTACGGGCTGCGGACCATGGAGCCCTACAGGTCAGCCAGCGAGGTGCGAGGGCCGGCACCGGGAAGCCCTCCTGGTTCCCGAGGCGCGCCGGGCCCCAGGCAACCCGCCCAGCGAGCCTTGTTTTATGCACCCCTGTGCTCTTTCACCCGGGCGTTCGTTCAGGATTTGTGAAGTTCTTTCCCATGAGGCACTGTAAAGTTTAACTAGATGCCGACGCGGAGCGGGTGACAGTGTGGGGCAGTGCCTGTGGTGACCGGAGCAAGGGCGGGTGCGGCGGGGCCGAGAGTGCAGAGGGGCCGTGGCTAGCCTGGGCGGTGACAGCAGCCTCTGCAGCCCAGGTAGGCTGGGTTTCGCAGGTGCTTCAGGTCACCGGGTGCTTTTGTGGACTCCTTTGCACTCCCAGTCACCTCCTGACCGAGGCAAAAAAGCAGGGAGACGGCCCTGCACAAAGGTGGAGCCGGTGTTGATCATTAATCCTTCCTGAGGGGCGCCAGCTCCTCCAGGCCAGCGGGCATTTGCTCCTGCATGTTCCCGTAGCTCGTGGAGTCCAGGGCCCAGAACCTACGCTCAGAGGTGGAGCCTGTGGCTTCCAAAGGAAAGGCCAAGTGGCCCCAACTCGCCACAGCAGGGCCCTGGGGGCGGTGCCTCTAGACGGGGATCCAGGGGTGCAGCAGCAGCATTGGGGCAGAGCCTGCATGTGGCCGCCGAAGGCCCTGAGCCCAGGCCTGGGGCTGGACGGCAGGGGCCGGAGGGCAGGGGCTGGAGGGCAGGCGGGGGCCTGAGGGCAGGGGCTGGAGGGCAGGGGCCAGAGGGCAGGGGCTGGAGGGCAGGCGGGGGCCTGAGGGCAGGGGCCGGAGGGCAGGGGCTGGAGGGCAGGGGGGGGCTGGAGGGCAGGGGCTGGAGGGCAGGGGGTCTGGCGCCTGGGAGGAGGGACCTCGGGAGGTGCTGGGAAGGGGAGCACCAGGGCCGTCCTGGCAAGGACAGAAGCTGTTCCCCAGCAGGGGCTTGGTCCAGGCAAAGGTGGGAGCAGGAAGGGGGCGCCTGGACAGGAAGCGGGCTGAGGCAGGAGCTGGGCGCAGGCGAGCGCAGCCACGTGGCACCCGGGTGACCTGAAGGCTTTCTTCAGATCCGCTGTGGGTGGTTCCTTCCACCGCCGCGTGGGCGAGCGGCTTTGGAAGCCAGACTGGGAGTCAGCTGGACTCAGACTTCCAGGAGGCGGCCTGGAGGCCGAGACGGTGGCGCTCCCAGGGCCGGCGGAGTCTGCACAGTGGGTGAATCCTGTAGTTCTGAGAGTGGGAATCAGCTGCCAAGAGACAAGGCTGCGCCCTGCACCCGACGCTGCCAGGAGAGGCAGGTGGGGCGCCTCCGCCGCGCCCGTGTGCAGGGCACGGTCTCAGGGCGCCGAGCCAGGGCCGCGGGGTGGGTGCAGAAGGCGCCCGCAGCCGGCCTGGCTAGCGCTGGGCCCGCGCCTCCTCTTCCTGCCTTCCTCGCGCCCTCCCCGCGCCCGGGCTGCCTTCCAGGGGGCCATCACCCTCACGGGCGTTCTGCACGGTTCCTGTTTGTTTTTAAAGGTGTATTTGTTTATTTCTCCCTTCCTCCCTCGTTGTTTGTGCTCGCTGTCTGCTCTCTGTGTCTGCTCGGCTTCTTCTGGAGGCACCGAGAACCGAATACAGGGCCTCCCATGTGGGAGGGAGGGTCCCAACTGCTTGACCACATCTCCCTCTGCTCGTGTTTTGAATCCTTTCTCCCCCAGACCTGCCAAGCCTTCTCTGAAGGTCTGAGCTCCTTCCCCTGGCTCAGCGGGCAGTGGACCGGCCTGGGGCCGCCGGGACACCTGGCTGACCACGGCCTCTGTAGGTGAGCCCTCCAGTGCTGCAACAGACCCGGGCCTGCCTCAGGCTCAGTGTTTCGGGAGCCTGTCTGTATTGATCGGCTTCAAATGGGTGGCATCTGAACCTCTTGCCCTCAAGGTCCTAGTAGAGTAAAAGCGCTCTAAGGAACCCGGGGCCAGCAGAGTTAAGAGAAATGACGGGGGGACACTGGCAGACTTGGCCTTGGTTCCCGAGCTCACGCAAGTGTGACTCAGGGCTGAGGGCCAGGTGAGGACAGGGCCGTCGGCAAGGGTCTTGCTCTCCCTGGGTGCCTGAGCATTGAGCCAAGGATGTGGACCGTTAGCGGGCACAGTGACCGAGGGGTGGCGGGGTCGCCATCCGTGCTGACAGCCCGCTCGCAACGCCTGGGTGAGGAGCGGCTTTGTCACTCCTGACCTGGGCTAAACCCTAACGTGACCTTAGGGGAGAAAACGTCCGTATCTTTATCCAAATCACTGCATTGCACTCCCTCCCTCTTGCTGCACTGTCACTTCGTTTTTGCTCATTAGAAGGAAGCTCTTTTTGTGTACAGTACTACATTAGGCTCTTTATGCTTTGCGAGGCAAGTTGGAAATAACTTGTACAAATTTATAACAAAATGTAGAATCTTAATAGCTCATACTATTTCTTCTGAGAGTATCTGTGTGTATATCAGTGGTTACATATGCCTGCATTGATTACAAACATTAAACAGAAAGAAAATAATTTAAGGGTATTTCACAAATTTTATTTAAAAGTTTAATTTAGTCAGATCTTAACCAGATTCCAAGCTAGTTTGCCAGTTGAAGGTTTGGAACTCGGAATGCGTTTTCCTGTTGGAGACAGCATCATAGATTATCCTACCGTACACTTCTGCTCAGCTACTGTAATATGAAAAAGGAGAGAGCGAAAACAACGAAAACGAGCATACATTGTTTTGAATTTTAGTCTTAAGTTATGTTGAGTACTAATTAAACTTGATTTTCTTAGGAACCAGAGAATGATCAGGAAAAAGAGAGGCTTTTTGAGGTTTTGAAGGAAGCTCTCAGTACATTCACACGTGTCCCGTTAACTTAAGTTTTGGCGTAAGAATAGTTTATGTGAGGCCATTTCCAAAAGGCATTTGTAAAAGAACAGAAAAGTAAAAATCACCACCTTTCGAGCTTTCGCCCCACTCCCTGGAGGCAACCCCAGCCGAAGCTCTTTAGCTTTCTCTCCCGAAGTTTCCTGTGTGCCGGAGGCCAGTCTGGATGTAGCCCAGAGCCCCCAAAGCCCCGCTTTAGCGTGGGGCCAGGGAGGGAAAAGAGCGAGAGCCCCCGGCACAGCCCAGCGCTGTGCCACCGCGGGCAGTGTCCCTTCAGGCCCCGCTTCTGCGAGGGCCTCTGCTCCCGCGGGGGGAGAGGCCTGGGGGCGCGGCGCTGAGGGCCCTGCCACACGGGGCGCGCCGTGGCCCCGAGGCGTGCGCTGGGCGGGGTGGCAGGGCGCGCTGCCCCTGTGCCTCCGCCGTTTCAAAGGGCAGCTGAAGGGCCAGCGGTGATCCTTACCCCGGGTGCGACCGAATGCTGGAGGAGAAAAGGCTCAGAAGGACGGTGTCGGGACCCACGAAAAACCGAGTCTCGGCTGTAAGTTACCCCCGAGTCAGGGTCGTGGGCTCAGCGTGCTCAGGGCGGCTGCGGAGGGGGTGGCCTTGCTGCTGGGAAGTGGACGTGGACGCGCTCGTGTGCAAGGAGCTCCACGCACGCAGCCTCCTCTGCAGCCTCCGCGCTTTGCGCGCTGCCGGCCGGCCCTCGTCGTCCGTGGTCGCGTGTCCTATGCAGGCACCGCGAGCAGGGCCGGCAAACGCTTAGGGCGCCATCGTCCCGACAGCTCGTCCCCGTCGTCACCGCACCTGGGCACGCGTGCGTCTGCTTCAGGTGATTGCTTTAGTGTCTGTGGTTGGTGGGCTCTTGGCGAGCAACACTGTCACCACGCCTCTTCCTGTGCAAGGTGGGTCACAGCCTTCCCGGGCACAGGAGTCCACCTGAGCCCTGTGCCTGGGCCGTGTGCATCAGCATCGCCCAGGGAAGGCGCCGGCACGTGGAGGCTGCTCGCAGCAGGAGGGCCAGCCACCCTGAGGGGCTCGCCCGGCCTCAGCCCCGGGGGCGCCTTCCGTTCCTGGCTGGACATCAGAGTCTGCTCTTGAGAAACGCCACACATGACCAGAAATGGCCACAAAGGGCCACCAAAGCGCCACAAGTATTGATGTTGAGGCTACAAAGAAATTTCAGTGAATAGGCAAATTTGCAAATACAGAATCTGTGAATAGTGTGGGTCAGTTCGACGTACCTCAGCCTATTAAAGAGAAACATTCTCCGCCTCATGAATGAATACACCGTAATGTTTAACTCAGTTCCCTAGGTCGCTAGGACTAACACCATGTATTTATTTCTTTATGTACTTGTCTCACTGAATCCTTAGTATATATCCATATTATAAATTCCTAAATGTTAACTTGCTGCCTCAGAAGTTATGTTCCTTTAAAATTTGGAAAACTATTACCAAATTGTGTTCCCTCGTACACGAAAATATTACCCTTTTCTCAGCAGTATATGCAAAAGGGTGGCTGATTTTTATTATATTTAATCTGAGTTCATTTAAAAACATATAAGGGCCTTCTTTGCCTTGATCAAAGCCTGCTCTTCTGAGGTTGGGTTTGTTGGTATTTATTTGCTGCTGGAGTTACCTGGAAAAGAGTAACAAGAAAGGCAAGGGCCTTCAGCTGGGAGTGCGTATGTGAGGAGAAGCCACTTAAGTTCCCTGCGCCGTGATCAGAGAGGGCAGAGGGGCACAAAGTCCCTCGAGGAGAAGAAAGCAATGCTAGGGAGACATCAGCTCTGGTTGTTCTCTGTACTTCGTTGTCAGAAAAGGTGGGGGTAGGTGGAAAGAGTAGAAAGCAAGATGCCACTGATAGTTCGTGCACTCGGCATGCTTACAAGGCATAGCGTCCACACCGGTTTTCCTTTGGCCAGTAGTTTTTTGACTTTCCCCTCAAATACTCCGGCAGGTAAGTTGGTGAAATGGGAGGCTTCATCCCAGCAGGACCTTCTTCTACTCTCTCCAGGCTGGGTTTTCTCCCCTGCGGCCTCTGCCATCGCTCGGTGTGATGCTGCAGCACAGGAGCCCGCAGGACCTGCCCAGGGCAGGGCGAGGGGCCCTCCGCTCCCGCTGCTGTGCCGCACAGATGTCGGGTGGCTCTCTGAGGATGCGCCGGTCCACCTGCCAGTGAAGCTCATTCCCAGAGGGCAGGGTCCGAGGCTGCTGCATCCACACTTGATCCTTCCTCAGCCACACTCGAGCAGGAGCGAGAGAGTAAGTCAGAGCCCGTCCTCCACCCAGACAGGGAAGTGAGCATCTGCACTTCATCCTGTGTTCTGCTCACTTACCTTGTTGCCGTTTATCTATCCTGGAGAGGTTTACAGAACTATTTTACCCCCAAATTAACATATCTCTTATGCTCTGCTTATTGGTGTGAGTAATAACCCCCCAGTCACTTCGCCATTTCACTCGATACTGTAATTTCCAGCTAAAGTATCTTTGGTAGCAGAACCCTATATATACAAGATTTTGAGCTGTGTCGCCTGTGTGTATGAGATACTGAGCTGCCTGGCATATCTAATCAGGGCTCCTTGCTTTTTGGCCACCAAGTCATAAGCTCCATTTCTTAGCCAGTTTTGACGCTGGGAGATAGAAGGAAGAGGGTCCGTCAGGCCTAGGTGTTTTTAATTTAACTCTTTAGCTGTAAGTCATTTTAATTTAATTCAAAAGGTCCTCTTAATTCAGAATCTGGAAATACAACAAAGGGAAACTGAAGAAGATGATGAAGGAGAAGGAGGGAAAGAAGAAGTAGCCACTGCTGCTGCCACCTACAATTTAGTTCCACAAATATCGACTCAGCCACTAACGTAAGCTCATTCTGAAGTCCTTGGGTTTTACAGGTGTGGGTCCCTGGGCCAATGTGAGCTTTCTGGTAGGAGAGTAAGGAAGAGCATCGTGAGTTTGCTTGGGGAGGCAGAGAAAAGGAAAGCTCTCTGCTCCAGCTCGCTGACCCGCTGCTCCAAGGGGGCACCCCAACTGTCTTGCTGGAGATGCCACCTGTACGTTTGGGTCCAGGCATCGGTCCTCGCCACCTGTGCTTTGTCCAGCGTCATCGTTCCAGCTCTGAACCCAGTAGTTGCACGAGAATGACCCAGCTTTGTGGTTTTAGTGTGTGTGGGACTGATGCTCGGGCCCCTCTGAAGAAGAGAAGGCAGGTGGCCAGGCACCTGCACGTGCTCCTAAAAGCGGCAGCTCTTCCGCCCGTGGCTGTCACCTCAGGCCTCTGGCAGTGCCCCAGATTCCGGCAGAGCTCCGAGCGGTAGCAGATCTGAGCAGGCTTAGGCCATCTGGCAGCTTCACACACCAAGCCTTGTCCACTTGACTACTTGTCACTTGACTTAGGATGAAACAAAATGACCGGGCACGGCCGATACAGGTATAGCCCCTGCTGGGCACGGGAGGCACCCGGGTTTCGCCTCCAGCATGCTGCACGTGGCAGAAGATGCTTGGATCCTGGGCTTTCGGGCAGCCCCTGGCACACAGCTCCAAGGCGTGTGTCTCTCCTGGCTCTGGAGGCCCCCTCCCCAGCCATCGTCCAGAAGACCTGCCTCATTCACTCTGGCTCATAATGCCAAAGTCCTCCACTCGGCCTTAAACCACCAGCCGCTTCTGTGCCAGGGGTACAAGGCAAACCTCTAGTGCACAGCCACCTTCTTCCCACACAGGAAAGCTCCGAAGCTCGTGACTCCTCCTCACCGTTGTGCAGCCGTCCCGACGCCCGTGTCTGTGTGCTTCTAGGTCAGCCCTGCTAGATACAGCCTTGAGGAAATCAGACGCCTGTAGGAACCCAAGCCTGCCTGTGTCCAGGAAGAAGGAAACGGCCTTCCGAGTAGGGAGCAAGCTGGAACCCCAGATGCCTAGCCATCTTCACACTTGCTGCCGGGCTCCTCGATGCACAGACCTGGTTCATTTGAACGGAGTGTCTCAAGCTCCTGGTCCAGGCATGTGATTGAATTGTGCCCCCTAGAAAAAAATATGGTCTTGATTGTAATCGTGTTCCTGTGTCTATGAACCCGTTGTAACTAGGACCTCTTGAAGATGTTGTTTTTGGTTAAAGTGTGACCCGGCTGAATGACGGATTAATCTAGTTCCTGGAGGCCTCCTAAAGAGCAAGTCAGAGGAGGAGCCAGAGGCAGGAAGGCGTGGGAGCCGTCAGTGGGAGCAGAGATTCCCAGGGAGCCCCAGAACGCCACAGAGCTCAGGAATGAGGCAGGACTCTGATATCTTGATTTGGGGTTTCTAGTTTGTGAAACCATGAGCCAATAAATTTCCACTGTTTGATCCAACCTTTTGTGTGATATGTGTGATAACACTTCAGGCAAATGAAGACAACGCCCTTATTCATTTTGAACAAGTACGTGTTTCTGGAGCCTGCTCCATGCCCTGCTCCAGGCGCTGGGCCGTGGTGAACCAACCAGCTAGAGCCCTGCTTCGGGTGGAGTTTATAGGCAGCTCTCAAGGGTTGGCTTGATGGTGATTTTTATAATAAATGTCACCTCTGGCATTTGGAAACCTGAGGAGGAAAGATCAGGGCCTTGTCAGTGACAGGTTAGGTCGTAGCGGTGCTGGAGCAGGACACCCTTCCGTGGCTCAGGTGCTTAAATCTCTCAGGCTTCACTTGAGTTCAGGATTCCCTTCCCATTCTACTGCCTTAAAGCCTGCGGTAGAGAGCCCGTGCCTCTGGCTTCCTGAAGCGCCTGCCTTTTAGCTCCACCCTGTCACAGGCTGACCCAACCCTGCTATGCCCAGCCCAGACGATTACCTCCTTCTTGGCAAAGGCCATCCCTTCCATTTCTGGAGAATACCAATACCAATACCAATACCAGGGATTGCTGCCCCTGCACTTACTTTTTTGTGAATTTGGACCCAGGGGAAATCCAGTGCTCTCCGGATGTATCCTCAGGCTCAGGGCTTTCCAAGGGCACCCGTTAGCCACGTTAGCCACGAGCAGCAAGCTCAGCCCTCGAGGAGTTGTGGGGGAAATCGCAAACTGCTCCTGACCGGCTGGAGTTTGCCATCAGGGAAGCCTTCTCCCAGAAGCCACATTCCGGGGGAAACTGATGGGCAATGTAGTATTTGTGACTTTTTTTATGCATCTATTTTGATTCAGCCTTAAAAGCAAATCCTGAGAGTCTCGGTTACCTTTATTATGTGATAATGCCTGAAAGAAAGGCTCTGCCCCCAAACATTTCCAGGTTCTCAGCCCCACGTAGCGCTGCCCAGGCGGTTAAGTACCAGCCAGTGCACACCTGGGGCAGTGGCATTGCTCAGAGCCCCGTAACCCTTTGGGGTGGTGCCCAGGGAGCTGTGGTGTGAGGCTGGGCGGTTGCACGTCCCTGCCAGGGCCGCCTGCGACAACGTGGCGCCTTTACCTGGGACGCTTCATCCTTCCCTGGATCGAGGATGCCAGTCGTCCTTCACCCCGAGCCCCACCGCCGTGGATCAACTCTGTCCACTCCCACAATCTTCTCTGGCTCTTGAGTCCCCAGGGTACACCAGGGCCCAGGAGAGTCATAGCTCTTCTCGGTGACCACCAGTGAGTATTCGAGCTTCTGGTTTCTGATCAGGATTCACAGCCCCGCCATGTTGCAAGCTACCATTAAACCTGAATCCAGACAAGAACCAGACCAGCAGGGGCCTCTGCCTAGAGCATGCCCTTCTGTCCCTGGCACATCACTGGGATGTAGCCCCCCTTGCACCCAGCACTCCTGCCCTCGCCCACACTACTTCCAGAGAGTTCCAGTGACTTCCATGTGACCAAAAACTGTGTTCTGCCCTCGTGGACTATCCAGCCACCCAGCTGCCAGCTTTGGCCACCTGCTTTGCTTTTTGATAGGCATTGGTGAAGGCCCCTCCAGTCTGTAGCCACTTACCTTCTAGGAGGTGCCTGGGCTGAGGTCCAAGGTCTGGTAAGAAGCACACTGATGTGTACCGGGGTACCGGGAACATCGTTTAAGGGTGATGCCATCCGCTCTACTTCTGAGCCCTCTGCATTACCAGCCTCTGCTGGGAGTTGGGAGATCCACCCCCTGAACCCCTTCAAGAGTAACTGGAAGTCCCCAACCTTCGTTCCAAGTGGTGTGTGAAAGACACCGGCCACTGCTTTCCTCCCACCAAATCCTGCCCCTCTGGCCCTCAGAGCCCCTCCTTCCAGCTCCAGCTGCAGCCAAGGCCCATGTCTAAGGGAGGCTGCACTCCCCACGACAGCCTGGCCTGCCCGTGCACTTGGTCCACAGCTCAGGATCAGACTCGTGCCTTTGGAGAACCCCCCAGTTAAAAGTTTCCTCCAAGCCAACCTTGAGGGCCCCAGCCTTGTGCCCCCTCGTGGGTATTTCCAAGAAAAGCCCAAGTCCCCACCTAGACTTTGACCTGGTCCACAGGTGCTCTGTCCTGTGAAAGGTTCCCTTTTCCTGCCGTCCAGTGTTGCCAGTGTCTGCCTTCGGAATCCAGTTGTCGTCTTGTATGCCTGCCTTCCTGAGGGATCCCCTTCCTCTTTGCTCGCTCTCCCTCGGACCCTGCCTGGGCCAAGGATACCAGTTCCCCTTTGCCCAGAACCCCGCAGCTGTGGGCCACCCCACCCATTCCCACAACTCCTGACTCTTGAGCGCCAGGGCGGCTCCCCAGACACTGTTTCCCTGTTGCGTTGGCCTGAAGCCCAGAGAGCCCACGGAAGGGCACTCCCGTCCCGCTGGGCCTGGACGCCGGCCCAGGAGGACGTTCCCTCCCCGGTGGTCCCCGCGGAGCGAGGCACATGCCCTGAGAAGCTGTCTGCAGACCTCCCGCCTACGAAAGCACTTCCAAATGAGAACGGTTTCCACTTCTTTAGGACGTTCACAAGCCATCACTGAGCACTTTGACTTTCCTGACAGAAAATCTTCAGGTTCTTATTACAACAAATTGTGCCCTAAGCAGCAGGATATCAAATCCTGGAGAATCTTTTGGGCTGCATTGAATTTCTCTCTCCTGTTGAATCAATCTTTTGCTTGGCTGCCTCTGCAGCTACAAAGCTGCTAGCTCTCTTCCTTCTTTCCTTGCTTGGAACAGAAAATAGAAAAGAAAATCCCCATTTTTCCCTGCAGGGAGCCAACAGAAAATCAGATGGGCCCTGGAAAGGGAGACGATGGATAGAACTTTCAAAGAATTGATTAAAGCCAATTTTAATTTCATGTAAAGTACATGTTTTGTGAATTTTTAAAATTTTGATTAGCACACTCGTGCTATTTATCTGTGTGTTTTGAGTGAAGTTCATACTGAGTTTTCAGAAATACTCCAAGGATAGATGGGTGGACTTTCAATTAAATTGCACAAATAAAACTGATTTGTCAAACCTCATAAATTTGATAGCGTGCAGAGATGGTGATAGCATTTGTAAAGAACAGTAAGAGGTCCTTGAAAGAAATGAAGGATGGGGAATAAATGCCCCCCAAATGATAGTTCCCAAATTTTTGAGAGAGCTGTTATTTTGAGCAAGAAAAATATTTGTGGGTTAGTTAGTAAAAAGCTCTTGAGCTTATGAGAGCACAAGCTGGCTGGAAAAATGTGTAACATTTGTACTGGTAGATATAGTCAAGGTCGCTCAGCCAGGTGCTTGGAAACTGGAGTTGCAAGAAAGCAGAGGCTGCAGCTGTGAAACGGCAGCCGGTGGGCTCTGGGAGCAGGGGGGTCGAGGCAGCACCCTGCTCTGCAGGGTCAGCCGGCGATGGAAGCCACTGCTGTGACGCAGAGGACACTGTCCTTCAGAGTTAAATAGGAACAAATCTGCTCTCACTGGTAATGGGAAATATCCCGGTAATGTCCTCCCGAAGTAAGATGAATTGGGTTCAACAATTGAGAAAGCATCTGCCAGCTATTTGTTAACATAACCTTTTTAGAGGAATAGATGAGAGGACTTGAAGACCTCCTCTCCACCTCTCACCTCCCCTAGACTGAAGAGTAATGGCTCCTCCTCCTCCTCCTAATCATGCTGAGGGCGTCAGCTTGTCCCCACCTTCCCTGTGAGGAGGCTGACGGTGCTGCAACTTGCCCGCTGAGTTGCAGAGCCAGGGTTCAAACTCAGGCCTCAGGTTCACTCATTTTACTTTAATTATAATCCACCAGAAAAAAAAAGGCACTTGAGTCATCTTGAACTTAGATCTGCTTGATTATACAGGCTCTAGTCTTCCTAGTACCTGAATTTAATCAAGACTGAGCACAAAGGGAGCTCACTGCCCACACAGCTGCGAAGCCAGGGGCAGCTCTGGTGTGACTCAGGTCAGGCGTCCCGCCGAGGCCATCCGGGGGGCACCTGTCCCTCTCCGTGTCTCTGCTGCAGTCTTTCCCTCCTCTCCCTGAGTGTCTCTGCTCTGCTCCTTCCTCGGTGCTGTGCCCACAGCGTGGTAGGGAAGATAGCTGCCAGCCGCCCCAGCTCTCTAGCTCTGTGGCTCCAAGGAGAAGCTCTGTTCTCTTCAGCTCCACGTCACAACATGCGTGTTTGGGGCTCGCTGCTCCTCACACATCTGTGACTAGGACCCTGTGGAGACTGTCACCTGTCCAGGTGTGGACTCCCATGTAAATAGGGCCTTGTGAAGACTGTTATAGTTCAGGTGTGGACGCATCTTCTAAGATCTTATTTAGGGAGCAGAGATGGCTCCAGCGGTTAAGTGCCTCCCTCCCACAAAAAAAAAAGGGTCTCAGATCAAATGAGGTTGGGAAGAGCTGGGGTAAGTACAGTGGCTTTAGGTCAGCTTGCTGAAAGTCAGTTACTAAAATCCAGTTCCTCAAAATCCACTTCACTGAACACTAACTCATTGAAGGGCCAATTTACCAGATAAAGCAAGTGGTGAGGTAGCAGTTTTGTCAGAAATGTTCAGTTTCGATGACTGAGACTGTCAGATTCTTTTCTAAATATAAACTGCACTAATATTTATATGCTTCCTGAGATGCAGGTTTAAAAAAATCTTTAAAAATGCTGAAAGGCTGGCAAAACAGAAATCAGCATTATTTGAAAAAATTCCCATTTGAAATATAATTTTTGTTCCAGTGATTTTTGGCATTTTGTATGTGATGGGTTATTTCAGCTGTATTTGATTTCTCTTATATTCTTTTAAGATGTCATTTTCCTTTTTTAAAATTCAAGCATTTTAATGTTCTTTTACCAGCTCCTAAGTGGCTTTTTAGCTTTAAATTTGTGTATTAATTTAGAATTTAAATCAGATTTAAAATAATTTAAAATTCTGTTATCCTTGGGATGCTTTTAGATGTATATTTAATTTAAATGTTTAATTGCTAGAAATACATAATTAAGGCTGAAAGGTCATTGGAAGAATTGAGGAAAAGAAAACCTTAAGATGTTTGAAATTTTAAAAAAAGGTCATAAATGATTCAGAAATGTCCAAGAAAAACTAGAGGCAGCCTACACAATTGCATTTATGGAAAATTATGTTTATATTAATATTATATTAATTTATGTTTTACTAACTTTTTTCGTGTTTAATATTCTTTTGCCACTTACATATTCCTGTTAGAGCTTTTAAGACCTTCCCATTACAAGTATTAAAGCTGGAAAAACCTGACATTTGGTAAATTTATTAAATTCAGCAAATTAGTAATTCATCGAATTGATCTTTCAGTGAACCAATCTGCTCTCAAACGAGGTTCAGTTGATTTCTTTTCTGCAGAACATCTCAGTTTTTAATCATTTTGAATTTTTAATTTCCAAGAGGTATATGTACAGTAACAGCATTTCCCAAACCTAAGGAGCTGTAAATCCACAATCCAGGAATATTCACGCAACGGGACCCGCCGGGAGTAGCTGCCCTGTGTCAGGGCTCTGCGCTTCTGCGCCACCGTTAACACCTAACACGCCCCGTTCTTTAGAGCTAGTTATTTTTTTTTTTACCTTGTAACTCATTTTTGAAATAAAACACAAGAGTCTCCTGCCTCACCACTCCCTGCCCTCAGTCCTGCTTCTTAGAGGCATTTTTTTTAAAACTGTTTCTGTTTCAGGACTTACAATAGTTACTTTTACACCTCTAAATAACCCTTTTAGACTTCTCTGCCTGTGAAAATAAAAATGTAGCCTTACAAATTCTGTTTTTCTCTACCCCTCACCTTCCTTCCATTAAACAATAATCGTAATGTTATTTAGGTATTTAATTGGCTCCTTGGGAAACTTGCGTTCATAAACTTCCGTTCTTGCTCCATCAGCTTCAGGCAGTGCCTCTTGATTTCCCACTTACTAGTGTGGGGGATTCGAGTCCAACACTCTCAGTTCAAGCTCATTCCCGGGACGGCCTTGCAGCCTGCAGTGCTGTCTTCTAGGCCTCTGGCTTCTGGTGCCAGTTGGAGTCTGGCCCTTGTACACCACCCGCTCTCTCTTTCTGTGAGCTTGTAGGCGCTTCTCTTAGATGTTCTGAAAACGTACACAGAAGGGTCTAGGCATGGGTATTTTTTTCATTCCTACTAGACCCTTTCATTTTAAAAATTCTTGTCTTCTTTAGCTCTGGGGAGTTTTTCTTCATTTTTTCCTTTTTAATATTTCCTTCCCTTGGTTTTCTGTTTTTTCATCAGCTGTTAAGCTGTGTTTCCCATGTCTTGGGTCATTTGCTTTGTACTCTGAGAGAGATCTTTGACTTTAACTTCTAGGCCTTTAACTGAGTTATTCTGGTCTTTTTCCTGCTGTAAACTTTTCTTGAATTTTAGATGCTTCTTGACTGCTCATTCATATTTTTTAACAGCTTTATTGAGATATAATTCACATGCCATACAACTCACCCATTTAAAGGGTGCGAGTCATTGGCTTTTATTATAGTCACAGAGTTGTCCATCCATTACCATAATCAATTTTGGAACATTTTCATTAACCCCTCTCCCCCCAAAAAACCACACCCTGTAACTGTCAACCTCCAATCCTCCCACCCGCCACCCCCTGCTCTAGTAACCTCTGTTCATTCGTATTTAAAGCTCAGAGCTCTAGGGGCTCCACATGGAAGCCACTGAGAAGACTGCTGGGGGAAGGAGCAGGGAGGTTGAGCTGGGGTCGAGCCCTGTCCCAGGAAGCCGGGGCTGGGCGCAGGACCTGCAAGGGCCGAGAAGGACTAGGGTTGCGGGTCACTTCTGTGCCCGACTGAGGGGCCGTGGCAGCGAGGATGACGACACGGCACCCCTGGACTTGTTTCCTGAGGGCGGGGCCCCCTCTCGGCCCCAGTTCTATCCTGCACCTGGCGCACTGCTCGGCTCACGGGAGCCTTCACGCGTGTGCACTCGTTCAGTGCCGCGCCTTCGTATGGCGCTGAAGGTTGGCACAGTGCTTTTACCTCCACATCTCTTACCTCGTGTGCTTTCTCAGTGAGGCCCAAATCACCACGCCCTCCACTTCCAAAACCCTGTGCCCAATTCTTTTTCTGCACTTTTGTCTTAAAGAGGGCCTACGGAATTACATTTGCGGTGCCAGGCGTGACGCCTGGCTGGGCCTGCCTCGGTGGCTGTGGTAGCCTAAGCTGCCTCGCCACGTCACGCGGCCGGCAGGTGGCAGGACGCTGCACGGCTGAACGGCCCCCCCACTCGTCCTCCTGCCCCCAGGATGAATGTGCTCCTGACTGGTGCCCCGGGGCTCCAGCCGAGGGGATGTGGGGACCGGCCCGGCGCAGGGGCCGCGGTGATGGCTGCAGGAAGAGGTTCCTGCCTCCCCCAAGGTCCGTCCCTAAACAAGCAAGGAGAGCCCCTGCATCCTCTTTTATCCTGGCCACCCCACATTTTCGTTTTAGTTATGAAATACCTTTGAAACAGTGTTTTCTCTGAACAAAGAAATTTCTAACACTTCTTTTCTCTTCTGTTTCTGAATGACACTTTTAATCTGATGTTGTTTCATGGTCTTAAAATAAAATGTAAGATCTAAGGGGAACAAAAAAAATTTGGAGATCCTATTTTCAACTGCCACGGATTTGGTGTCTGCTCTGCAGAGGTGAACCATGTATGTCATTGCATTGTGCCGGCGATTTTCTTTCTTCTTTGAAAATTAACTTACCCTCCATGCTTTTCAACTTTTCAATAAAGTGTATTTCATGCTTGCTTTTCCCCTGATGCCAGCGTATGTGTTTTGGGTAGAAATATGGGCTGGCAGTGCCTGGAAATGGTCTCAGTGTGTTGGAGGACTGCACTGAGCCCCCTGGATAGACCAGGAATCTCTGGGCATCTTGGGCTGAGCCCCAAAGGCCCACCAGCCCCAGCTAATGTGGAACTTGGTTCCAAGAGGAGCTTTGCTCTTCCCCAGACAACTTTTCCTAAAGTTATCGACACCCAATACATGGGTGTTCCCATGGTGTGGTCAGAAAGCAGAGGGTCCAGAGACTTCCTTCTCTGCCTCTTCCTCCATGCCCTGGCTTCACAGCCGCTGGCAGGCCCTCCTGAGGAAGCGCTTTTCCCTTCCTCCCAGCTGGTGAGCTGCTGCTGCCTCTGTCCCACCCGGGTCCCAGGACTCCCCACCGTCCAGAACCCCAGAAAGGCCAATGCCTTGCCCTGCAGGGGATGCTGGCTGGTCAGTTACTGCCGAATTGCAGGTTATCAAAAATGTCAGAAAATCACCACTGCTCGGACCTGTGCAAATGGATAACAGGCTCAAGGTTTCCCGATTCCTTGGCAAGTTAGAAGCAAAGTCGTCCACTTGAAGTTGGATTTCCAGGGCTCCTTGGAGAGCATGCTTGCCTTTCAGCTTTGTTTAATCGAGGTGACAGGGAAGACTCAACAGAGACACCGGAGCCATCCCAGAGTCAAAGTCGGAGCACGGCTGAGCGCAGTGTGGGTGCCGAGCGCTCTCTGTGTCCCACTTCCTTATAAGAGCACACGTGCGAGCCGGAGCAGGCACGGCCCAGGCAGGGCCAGCTTTAATCTGTCAGCAGCTTGAGAGGCTTAGGACAGAGCACAGGCTGGAAGCATGCAGCAGCGCCCGCTGGCTGGAGAGTTTGCACCTGCCGTGGCCTCGTCCACACAGGCTCTTCTCTCAGGAAGCAGTCCTGCAAGGAGAAGGAAGCTCCCCCTGGTTGACCCTGAGTCCTGTGGCACGAGCGGGGCCAGAGAAGCCCAGGGGCTGAGTGGAGGGAGCACTGGAGCTCCTGTCTCAGCCTGGGTTGAGCCAGCCTCAGTTTCTCTTCAGCCCAGCTGGAGCCAGGCCATGGGGCCTGGATCACAGCTCTGGCTTCATCCCATTGCATCCTCTTCAATCTCCTGCTTCTGTTTACATCGAACCCAAACTATGTCAGAAGTATTGAAAACTAACTCAACGGAGCAGACTTTGTTTTTGCCGAAAGGTGTTTTCCCAGCAGCTGCAGAAGCTCCTATGAGGAGCGCGCCCTGCAGAACGGCTAATGGCTGGCTGGAGCTGGGGGCTCCTGGTTCTGGCAGAGAGGAGCCTGGCAGGGGCTCAGGCCCCGCGCTCCACGCCTGCCTCCAGGTGACCTGCTGAGGAGGCCGACCATGGAAAAGAGGGGGCTCCCCACCGCTGAGAGGGAGCCAACAACCTGTGGTCAGGGGGCGGGAAGAGTGGAGCGGGGCGAAGGCTGAGGCCTCTTATCCCCAGAGGTCCCTGAAGGCTCGAGTTCCGTGGCGCTCGGAGTGGCCCTGGTGCTGTGGTGTGAACCAGCCGGTGCCATTCCCCCGGCCTCCCGCACTCGGTCCCAGCGCCATCTCTCCGAGCCTCTCGGGCTCGAGGCCTCGCCCTTGTCTCCCTAAAGCCCACTGGGGTCCCCTCACTGGCCGGCATGCAGCTTCTTCGACCGAGGTCGAAGCCTTCACCCAAATGGCCACAGTCCAGCCCAGGCCCCGACCCGAGCACGGGCTGGG
This sequence comes from Tolypeutes matacus, assembly GCA_026826555.1. Classification (NCBI taxonomy): domain Eukaryota; kingdom Metazoa; phylum Chordata; class Mammalia; order Cingulata; family Chlamyphoridae; genus Tolypeutes; species Tolypeutes matacus. Next base: position 14,877,098 of record JAKSZT010026446.1, on the reverse strand, counting down.
CCATCGGGAACTGAAACGGGGGCCTGTTAGTGTACCCCGGGTGGCTCACTTCATCCCTCTCCCACATTCTTTTCTCTTCCTCCCTTCCTCTCCCGCTTTCTCGTTCCCTCTCCCCTCCCTCCCTTCCTTCCTTTAACTTTTAAATCACAAGAGCCTGACAAATAACTGAATGAGTGATTCTCATCAAATATTTGCAGAATTTAGTTGAATTAATGGTGCACCTTAGTTTAAGGGATGCACGATCAGAACAGCTCCTAAAATTGTTCATTGCTGGACACGTGATTGGCAGGAAGGAAAAACCCACTTTGGTTTTGACTTTCTTGCCTCCCAGTCTATCTGTCAGAATAGACTGGACATGACGACAGTGGTACAGAGGCTTCAGCTGCCCCCTTGACTCCTGCCCAGCGGGCAGCGTGTGCCTCTGGGACGGCACCCGGACTGTTTGGAGGGACTCATTTCAGGGCACTGACGAAGCCCAGGAACCCAGAGCCTGCCATGGCGGTCCTCGCGCCCCTGTAGGCTGTGCTGGGGCTGCCCTAAGTCCTATGTGCTAGAGAGCCGTGCGGTGCCGGGTGCAGACCACGCACGCGGGGTCGGCCCCGACAGCCCGCAGAGGAGGAGAGCTGGCGGTGAACGGGCATCTCTGCGCCAGGTGCTGGCCAAGGAGCTTTCAGTAAGTTACCTCATGTGAGCCCTACAATTTCCTTGTCAGGTAGGAATTATGATCACCTTTTAGCGATGAGAAAACTGAGAAGTTAAGAAACTTGCAACAGATTAGAGTTTGTGAATGACGGAACCAGGATTGAACCCAGACTCCAAGTCTCATCAATTCTCTACTGTACCATTCCTCTTGATATCAGAGGGCAGATTTTTACATAAATAATAGCCGCCTTCATTTATCTCTAAGCCCACCTTGTCATGTAACTGAAAAGCCCCACATTCCCTAATAGGGGATTTGCCCCCCATTTGATGAATGGCTCTCACCTGTGTATGTACCCACCAAACGCTCCTGCTTTTTAGTAGGAAAAATATGTAACCCCGTGTCCTCAAAGACCTCATGGCAGCCAAGGGAGAGCCTGGGTCTGCCCCTCAGTGGCTCCCAGTCTTGCTGCAGCAGCGACTGCGCGTTTGCCCTGTGCTCTTCTGAACAGAGGGAGCTCCCTGGGGCCACGCGGCACTGCCAAGGGAGGTGGGCCGCGTTCCTGCGTCTTCACTCACCAGACCTTAAAGAGCCTTCCGAGTCCACCCCTTCAGAGCCATGCACAAGTCCTGGCAGTCAAAGGACAGAAAGGTTGGGGGGTCGGTGCACGGAGCACTTCTGAGAAGATTCTAGCTGGGTCAGGCTCGAGGGCTTAGTCACCCGTCCAGACGGCTTTTACTCCCTGTGGCCGTTTGATACTGTTTGTGAATTCCAAAAATAGACATCGGATTATGTTTGTGAACTGGTCTGTCCCTCCGGGCATATTAGATTATATTGGATTCAGAGGTTTCACTTTTACTTGATTAAATAATGATTAAGGCTTTGGCAGGGCCACGTCAGTAGGACGTTGCATCCCCGCCCCCTTGATGGGCAGGGACTCACGGAGAAAACGACAAGGCACCGGAGTTAGTTTGATCCTGGATCCTGAGAAGTAAACATGTAGAGAAGCAGTTACATGAGGAAGGAAAGAAGGCTCAGTTGGACACAGCAGAGGGCCGAGCCGTTCGCTTGACAGTCTACAGCTGGCCTTGTGGAGTGAGCAGAGTTGCTGACCCCGGGAAGAGAGGAACCCAGGAAGCCTGAACCCTCGCAGAGACCTGCAGTCATCTTGCCCCAACACATGGCAACAGACTTTGGTGAAGGAAGCGACTCATGCTTTATGGCCTGGTAACCTTGGCTCCTACCCCAAATAAATACCCTTTATAAAACCCAACCGATTTCTGGTACTTTGCGTCAGCACCCCTTTGGCTGACTGACACACTCCCTGACCTGGTGACAGGGGCGTTTACCCCTTTGGACCATCAGCACGGCCCCCGCTGCCCACAGCCTTCCCTGGTTTTGTGAGATGTCAAAGGAGCCCAGTTAGGTGTGTCAGCAGGGGCTGAGGGTGCCCGAGGCTCTGAAGGACAGTCCTTTACAAGGAAGCTGAGCTCAGGTCAGAGGAACCTAACCCAGTGCCTTCCCTTCTGCTTTACTTTCCCCAAAGAGAGGCAGAAGAAGAAGGGGCTCTGTGATCAAATTAATTTGGGAAATGGTGGATTAAATAAAGTTACCACAGGTCATATGTATTAGTTAGCCAAAGGGGTGCTGAGGCAAAGTATCAGAAATCTGTGGCTTTTATAAAGGGTATTTATTGGGGGTAGGAGCCCACAGTTACCAGGCCATAAAGAGTCCAACTCAAGGAACCATGAAGAGGTACTTTCTCACCCAGAGTCATTTGCCCGTGTTGATGCAAGATGGCGGGCGATGGCTGCAAGAGTTCAGCCTTCTTTTTTACTCTTAAAGCTCCTTGGTCCCAGCTCATTCTGATTTCAGCTGTAGGCTGGCATAAGGCTCATCTCTCTCCCGGGCTCGTTTCTTTTTGGGCTCAGCTGCTCTGTTCTCTTTACGAGGTCGGCTGTAGACTATCATCTCTCTTCCGGAGGCCCCAGCCATGTCTATGGAGCTGTCTCTCTTCCTCGTGTTCTTCTCCTGTGTATCTACTGCTGTCATCTTGATCGAGTGTCCATTTCTATAGCCCATCAAGGGGAGGGGGTCTCAACCCTGCACGCCCTGATCTTGATTTAATCAAGTAAATGTAAAGTCTTTGAATTTAAATCAATCAAAGGGTAGCATGCCCAGAGGAACAGACCAGTTTACAAACATAATCAATATTTCTTTTTTGGATTTCATAAATAATATCAAACTGCCACAGTGTCCCAGAACTTTCACAGTACAAGTCATTCTGAAACACAGTCCAGTGTTAGTAAAGCTGGAGTAAGTCCTTCAGTTGGTGTCAAAAGCACAGCCAGGCCCAGAGTGGCACAAGCGAGGCGTGTAGGACACCAGCCCTGCCGCCCGCCCGCCCTCCCCGGCCCCGCCGCCCCCCCGCCCTGCTCAAGGCAGGGGGCCCAGAGGGGCTGAGGCTTAGCCAGGATGGGGCTGCGCTTCCGTGCTCGAGCTCTTAAACTGGGAGGCCCCTCAAGTTGAAGTTTACCTTCTATCCTTTCATTGTCTCTTTAAATGCCTTTTAAACGATTGCTATACTTTGCAGGGGAAAAAAACTGGCAAATGCTAACTTAACCAAGCAATCAAGGTTGGCATTACCAGTGATGTCAGGGGGTATCATGTGCTCTCAGCTAGTATGTGATGAGATGGGCAGCTCACCTCTGTGGTATTTGTTTTTGACAAAACCCTGTACGTACAGTTAAATCATGAGAAAACCATCAGACAAGCCCCGATTTGGGGACATTGTACAGGATACTCGGCCAGTACTCTTCAGGGCTGTCGAGGAAAGACTGAGAAAATGAGAAAATGCTGCAGGCCCAAGGAGACTGGGTAGGCATGGCAGCCGAATGCGTGGGGCACCTGATCTGGGTACCCACAGAGACAGAGCACGTTAGCCACGGCAGTGGCACAGTGCGAATCCCGCCTGCAGTTCTGTCAGTAGGAACAGACCCACTTTGCTTTCTCAGCTTTGGTGACTGTGCCTTGGTGACGGAAGATGCTAGCAACAGGGGAGCCTGGGCCAGGACGAGTATATGGGGATTCTAGGTACTATCTTTGCAACTTTTCTGTAAAAATACCGTTATTCCAAAATAAAGTGTGCATTTCTTAACTTTGTTATGAAGCAGCACTGTAAAGGCAGATTTTCTGTCTGCCCCTGGCAGTGCAGTAAAAGGCAGTGGAAACGGCTCACCCTCTAGAAACGGGGCATAGGTGCCTCCAGGCCAGGCCAGGGCACCGTAGCCCGGCGTCACACAGTCTCCAGGCATCTGTCCATCAGAAGCTTCCAAACAGCACTTACAGAAGCTGATGGCCTTCTGGTGGCAAGCCACTCGGTTAGGGAAAAAAATGAGACTACAAGCATATAAGCAAAAAGCACAGGAAACTTGAATATACTTTTATAGGTTCAAACTTACACTGTTTTTCCAAAAGGTACAGAAGAGATCATTTCTAAAAATCAGCTTGTCACTTCCAGTGGTCAAAAGTGATTCAGACAATCGCTAGATTTGAAGGCAAAGAATGATTGTATACAGATTGTAACTGATATACCAAAAAAGAAAGTATTAATAGTTAAATGTATAGATAGATGTGGGCAATCACTTAGTTAAAACAAAACTGTATAGTTTTTATCAGGTGTTTCTCTCCAACTCCCAAAAAACTATTAAATCTATGGGGATCTGGCAATTGATGGTGTCTGAAAATTCCAGAATTAAGGCAAGGTGGAAAGTTTTCCCAAACTTCACGAGACCCTAAGGTTCAATGGAACACACTTTGCAAAAGAGTGCTGTCCACTATTTTCTGCTTACCCAGTTGATGTAGGTTGAATTACCAGCCTGAAGCACTCAAGAAAGTAGCTCATAAGTTTGGAAATCCAGGTGCTACACAGACATTTTATTGAGAATATCTGAACCCAGAGGTGCTTCAGTATAGATGAGCCCTGAAGAGTGAGACTTAAACTCTTGATGCCACATATCTATTGAGGCAGGCATTCAGCCAGATGAGATGGACAGATCCTGCTCAGGTGGAACGCAATATGGACACCCCAGGCCTGCCCGTTCTTGAGAAGGTAAGTCTGGAAAGCATGAGGCAGAGGCAGTGGGCAAAGGCTTTCCCTCCCTCCTCCTAGAAAGGCACTGCATTCTAGGAAACTTGCATCTGTCACTGAGAGAAGAAACAACTCCTCCCTGTTAAGCTAGGCTCAGCGGGAAGTGGATGTGGCTCAAGCAACTGGGTTTCCATCTACCGAGTGGAAGGTCCCGGGTTTGCTTCCTGGGGCCTCCTGGTGAATGAGCTGGCCCGCGCAGAGAGCTGGCACATGCAGAGAGCTGGTGCGACAAAAAGAGACAGAGGAGAGACAATGAGAGACAACAAAGCAGGGAGCTGCGGTGGCTCAAGCAGTTGAGCATCTCTCTCCCATGTCGGAGCTCCCAGGATCGGTTCCCGGTGCCTCCTAAAGAGAAGACGAGAAGAAGACAAGACAAGCAGACACAGAGAACAACACAGCGAATGGACACAGAGAGCAGGCAGCGAAAACAGCGGGGGCAGGGGGAATAAATAAATAAATCTGAAAAAAATAAAAAGAATAAATAATTGATTTGTTCATCCTCAGTTCAAACATATTAAGAAAAATTTTTAAAAAGAAAAGAAAAAGACAGGCTTAGAGATGTCTGGCAAGGATTCCAACTCCAGACTCCGCCACGTACACCCATGCGCACTTGCAGCTCTTGTCCTTTGCCCGCCCCACTGCTTTTTAAGGACCAAGTTGAAGGTGGTTTGCCCGATCTGATCTCTGGTCAGTGATGGGTTAAAGTTTCATTTCAGCAGTTCCCTTCACATGGGGCTTTTTAATATAACCCTTGCCCCAGACTTGACCTTCAATCACCAGAAAACAACTTTTCAAATGGAGTCCTCTGTCGGGCCCAGACATTTTCATGGACTCTCAACATAAAGGCCTGCATGACAGGTCCCTTTCTAGCTGGTGGAAGCTCCAAGTTGTTAACTGCTCCTCTAGGGTGTGGCCCTCAGGGCAGAGCTGGCCCCTGCTGTGGCAAAATAACAAGAGAGAAAGTTCCTTTGCCACCAAATAAGATTGGACAGACAGTCTGAGAGGACCCTCTTCTCAGATGTCCTGGCCAAATGCTGGCTCCTTCCCCTGGGGAAGATGAAGAAGACTTTGTTTCTTGCTGCATTTCTCTCTCGTGACTAAAACTCCACTGCTGTAAGCAGTAGCTATGCGTTAGCCACTGCGTCATTTCAGGTCCTCTGTACAGCTGGTGTGAAGGACAGTCATTTGTCAGCCTCAGTAAGGCAAGGGGCCTTCCAGAAATCTGACTGTGGGAAGATGATAGCCGAGGGCGGGCCCTTGCTACAATAGTGGGGGGCGTGTCCGTGACACAGACATGAACCTGGACTTGTGAAGTTCGAGTGCTCTTTACCTAGGATTACCTCGTTTGGTCTCTGAGCAGTGCGTGGAATTTGGAGAGCGCTGTTGACACTGTTGTTTATGGTGAGTGGGTCTCAGCCTTCTTACTGGATCCTTGTACAAGAACGGAGCTCAGCAGAGAGGGAGAAAGCCATGGAAGCGGGAAGCTGAGATCAGTGAGACCCGGAAGGGAAGGCAGAGGCCAGCAGGTGCCGCCACGCGCCTTGCCATGTGGCAGAGGAGCCAAGGATCTCCAGTGACTGGTCTTTGGGAAGACGGCATTGTCCTGATGAGGTCTTGATTTGGATATTTTCGTGGACTCTAACCATAAACGAATACGTTCCCGTTGCTTAAGCTGAACCCATCCCGTGGTTTCGCTTTGAGCAGCCCAGGAACCTACAGCACCCAGCAAAGGGATCAAGTGAGTAGTGCCTCTTCTATCTACTCCCCAGGGTTCTTACAAAGATTTTAAAAGTACATAATGTGTATGTGTTTTGTTAGCTAAAATGCTAGGAAGTTATATGGTCACATTTATTTGTGGAAGAAAGACATGTGGGTATCTACAACGATGCAGCAAACCTGCAAAGGAGGTGAACATGTATTTCCCAGAAGGTGTGATTTCATTTTCAAGGGACTGGGGGAACCCGTGATCCTTTAATAAAGTTAATTTATTAAAGAATTTAGAGGTCATAAAATGTTAATGCTCAGCTCTAAGTTTTCACATTTTTATCCTTAAAAACAAGCTATATTGGGGTGGGAGGGGGCAGAGGAATGAGGAGAGAGAGATTGTCTTTTCCTTCAGCTGTTTGATATCTGGGTGAGGACTGGGAACATCCACTAGCCTTTACTCTAAGCCAGTGCCCCCAGCTC
>JAKSZT010026446.1:14778994-14867549 GCA_026826555.1 Tolypeutes matacus | reverse complement strand
TAGTCCTGGAGGAGCCTCTGGTACTACTTACCAGCTCCCGCTCACCAAGGACTTGGTCCTGAGCAGGCACTCTGGGAACAGCTCTGTGCTGGCTGCTCTCCCCACGTCCCCTCGCTGTCTAATTGGCACAGGTGACCTGAGCTCACCGCTGTGAGCTTGTGGCCTACACTTGGCAGTCTAAGGAATGGCGTCCTGACGCACCCGTCCTCCTCTCTGATGGTAGCACTTCGTGTCTGGAGAAGAGCTGCGACCCCCATGTCAAGCAGCGCAGGCGCCACCGAGGAGTGCGTCTGAGGTTGGCACGCAGAGCTGGAGAACGCCGCTCCTTCCTCCCCCTGGCCTGGGAAGGCAGAGCCTGTGCCGCCTGCTCTGAGGGCTGGACCCGCGAGGCTGAGGTGGGAGAGCTGCTCTGGCCCTGAGGCAGTGGGCGTGTGGGAGCCCCCCAAGCCCAGGACAGCGCTGCCTGGTGACGCGGGCTGATGAGGAGAGGTGGAGAGGCTACGAGTGCAAGATGGTTCTGCAAAGAGCCCCTTTTCCTTTCTCATTTGCCTGGCAGGTGAAACGCTAAATCATTTACCGCGTGATCCCTAATGGCGAGGGGCATGTGCGAGCCGAGTCTGGTGATAGTGAGCGGCAGGAGCCGGAGGCAGGAGAGGACTCTGAGTTGTTTCTGGACATTGTGAAAAGCCATGTTTTGCCCCGGTCTGACTTTTTAAAAGGACAGCCTAGTTTCTTTCCATATCAAAAGTCCTGGACTGGGGTGGGACAGCGTCCCCGAGGAGCTGCGGCGGCCTCCTGCAGCCTTGGCGAGCTCAGAGGGCACAGGCGCAGGGAGGAAGAGCAGGCGCGGCCGGCTTCACTGCCACACCCCACCGCCCCAGCTCCAAGGAAGCTGCCCTTTCCCCCAAGCCTGCTGGCTCCATGATAAAGCGAAACTGCCTGAAAACTAAGCTTGTATCCTTCTGAATTCTTACCAAGACCTTTGTGTTTCCATCTTTGTTCGAAATTTCGGAATTGTGTCACCTTCTTTCTTTTTCCCCATTGAACTGACTCTGTTTAAACATCATGGGAGCAGGTGTGTGTGTGGTTGTGGGGTTAGGGGAATGCGTGCTGTACCGGCCACTTAGCTCTGAGAAACAAAGTACAAGTAGAGAATCTTTAGATCTGATTTTAAAAAGGAAAGGTGGGGAAGTGGATGTGGCTCCAGTGATTGGGCTCCCGCCTACCACATGGGAGGTCCGGGTTCAGTTCCCAGTGCCTTCTGGAGAAGATGAGCACGACAGCAAGCTGGCGCAATGGGCTGGTGTGGCGAGCTGATGCAACAAGATGACGCAACAAGGAGACACAAAGAGGAAAGACAATGAGAGACACAACAAAGCAGGGAGCAGAAGTGGCTCAAGCAATTGAGCGTCTCTCTCCCACATGGGACGTCCCGGGTTTGGTTCCCGGTGCCTCCTAAAGAGAAGACGAGCAGACACAGAGAGCAGAAAGAGAACAGACGCAGAGAGCAGACAGTGAGTGCAAACAAGGGCGGGATGGCAGGGGTAAATAAACAAAATAAATCTTTAAAAAACTAAAAGTTTAAAGAAAAAAAAGGAAAGGCGCCCCCAGCCAAGAGCCCCTAGTACCAGCGCCCTGGCAGCAGGCCCATGCCTGGGTTAGCATTTCATGAGAATGCGCAGTGCAGCTCCTGGGGGCATCCTGGGCTATGATCTGGAAGAACTGGAATCACCCTTTACGTTTTTTTCTGTTCTCATTTTGATTTTGGCAGTAGCAGAGGAAGAGAAAATTCCCAAGAGATTCAATTATTTCCCTTCAAAATTCTCTTGGAATCATAATGACTATTAAAAATTGAAGGCACCCATATCTCATGCTATTCCGCTTAACTGGTAATTAAAGTGCAATTAAATTTTTCACAGAGTAGATTCTGTCTTTTTTTTTTTTCCCAGGGAAATTACAAACTCGGGGCCCTTGAGAATTATGGGATTAATCTGTAGACATTTAATAATTCAGCTTAGATCAGATGCAGGCGCTGGTTGGTCTCTGAAGGGGCAAGGGGGATCGTAAAGCATTGTTTTTCTTTTTTTTATTAATGGTGCATTTTAATTTTATTTGGTTTCTTAGCCACCAGGAAATAACCCCAGTCCATGAGCGAAGGCCGTTTTTGAGTGCGGCTTTGAGCAGGCCGTTTGCTGTCACTAATGTGTGCCCATGACTGTGCTGCCGCCAGGCTGCCTCCCTCGAGGAAGGGCCGCTCCTGAGCTGTGGCTGCAAGCGGCTGTCAGCGGCGGCCAGCGCTCGGGGGCTCAGGTGGCCGGCCCTTCTGCCTTGGCCAAACGCCCCCCTCTTCCTGCCTCTCTTCCTTGTCCTCCTACTCGCTCTCTTTTGTTGGGTAAAAATGCTCTTGTGTTGCAAAGCTGTGCTAATCTCTCATTTCTTGACTTTTGTCAAACCTTTTTACTGATCGGGGTCCAGTGGCCTCACAGACAGACCGGGCCAGCACCTGGTCGGGCGGGCGACGGCTGTCCTCACAGTGCACCCACTTCCCCGCGCCCGCCTGCAGGGCGCTCTCAGGGAGGTGGGGGACCCTGACCTGGGCAGCAGCCCCTGGCCCACGCCTCGCTTGACGGGTGCCCGAGGGCTGCCAGCACGCCCTGTCTTCAATCCCCATTCATTTCACTTTGTTTATTTCTAATTCTTTGGAAGATACACCTTTAAAAAAAAAAAAAAAAAAAAACGCTTTGAAAGGTCATTTCACCTTGAGAAATACCACAGGTCCCAAGTTAACAGGATGCATGTTTGGGGCCAAATTAGTTGGTTACAGCACAGTGCTTAAGGGTTTAGATGTTGGAGTCAGATCGCTCCGTGCCGTCACTGTATTGCTTTGAGGTCTGTTGAACTGAGCCTCAGTTTCCCCAGCTCTGAAGTGGGTTTATTTCTAGGCGCTGCCTCATTGGGTTGCAGTGAGAGTTCTAGGAGGTAAACCAAACACACACTGGACAAATACTATCACGTTCTGAAGGTCTGGGGTAGAGTATCGGTTTTTCCTCCTTAGTAGACTTTAATTCTGCATCCCCACTCTGAAGTGACTTCAGCACGCTCCCTCACACCTCTCCAGCCCGGAATTCTTCCTTTTCTCCTTTCTCTGCCTCTGCTCGTCCCTATCAGCAGCAAAGAAGTGGAATGATTCAAAAGGCTGCCTTGTCACCGCTGACTTCCAGCAGCAAGCGTGCCCCGTGGCACACAGTAGGCCTTCCGTGTGAGACAGGGAAGGCTGCAGGGATGCCAGCCTGAGCAGGTGATGGCTGAGAGCAGAGCCGATTCTGGCTTCCCCGTCCTGCTCTCTCAAGTCGTGTGCTGCATGTACAGATGTGGTAGCGAGGGATTTGGGAATATAAATTATGCTGAAGTCCTCACTGCAGATTCTTCACAAACGTGCCCATGCCTGGATTCTGAAGGCCGATTTGTCAGGTAAGACAGCAGGTACTGGATCTCATGATAATGGCACAATGCATCACCGGTCTGGATGGGGTAGAACAGAATTGTCTTTGGGTTGTCTGGAGCCACGGATGTGGTAAACACTGAATATTGATTTCCAAATGGTGACTAATAGATGGTAAAAAGGAAAATAATTTCTGGTTCCAACTTATCCCTTGCCCATGCCACAAATCATGGCAGTAATTTAAAATCAATCTTTATTTGCCCAAAATAGATAAAGTAAAAGAGCAGGATTCATGCAGGAAGAGTTAGGACACAAATGAGCAGATCGCTTTACTTCATGCATTACATGTCAGCAAATGTCTGAGCAGCCCTGAAAAGAGACAAAACTGACTTAGAGCACTGAGTACTAGTGTCACATTCTCATGTTAGAATAGTATGAAAATGTTCTGGTCATTTTAATCTCAGAACGGTTTGATCATTTTAATCCAACACTAGCCCTGGCGGCTTGTGCAATTTCACACGGCTCCCTTCTTGCTCTAAGGGCCTCGCCGGCTTCTAGAGATTTGACTGTGGATAGCCTGACTCCTCCCTTCACAGCCCTGCACGAGGCAGTAAAATACCTGTTGAACCTTCTGTTTTTGACAAGAAGCATCTGTGCCTTTCTTTTATGGAGACTGTCATACAGATGATTGTTTGCTGCAGGTTTTCAGCCACCCAGACCTTGACCCCATGAGATTCCGAATCAGACTAGAAGTCTAAGCGTTTTAAAAGTTTTCTAAGAAATGGGTCCTGCCTTTTGTGGTTTAATTCAGCATTTCAGACCTGTTGGTCCAGCGCCACGTACTTCTGCTTGTGGTGGTGGCGGTTTCTGGCGGTCTGTGTGTGTGTACGTCTTTTAACGAGGAACGCGCTGAGCGCGTGGCGGGGATGCAGGCTGTGCTCACCTCAGGCCTGGCTGGCTCTCCAGCTCGCCATTCTGGTTGTTGGCTTCCTAATCAGGAACTCCGATTTTTTTAAATGATTTCCTTTTAAATTGGTGCGTTTGCATGAGTTTCTCATTTTTCTTCCAACATTGGGTAACTCTAGAAATAATTTTTTTCCTTTCTTTAAGAATCCTCCGCTAATCCTAGTACTTCCAGAAGGCATTTCCAAAGATGTTCTTTTGCTGCATAAGAACCAGTTAGCCTCCATGTGTCCAGGCTTCGTGTTGGGATTGTCCTCGGTTTTCTTCTCCCCCTTAAGCACACTCAGAGGAGAACGTAGAAGCCGCGTTCCCTGGCCTTTGGGGTATTTGTGCACATGTAACCATGTGAAATTATTGCTAGCCAGCCATTTCTGACCTGCAAAATTGGCAAGTTCTTGTGGTGGAATCTAAAATATCAGCTGTGAATACTAAATGTTTTGCAGCAGCAGCTGTTGTGTCTAGAAATCCTTTTATACATCGTTATTTGTTTGTTCGTTTTTTGTTGTTGGTTTGTCACTGGTACTTCTGTACTTCAGAGCACTGTGCAAACAGCTGGAGGTAAATGAGCGCTGAAGCATATGCTGAGTCATTCGCAGCCCAGCCCCACGCCCAAGACGACCATCGTCCCTTCAGGTCTGGAGGGTCTGGCTTGCAGAATCCCACCCCTAAGTTACACCCTGGAAATCAGCTCGTGAGCAGACAGGCAGCGACCTGGGAGCTGGGGCCGCCTCGGCCAGCGCCGGCCGCTCTCTGTAAGTCGCTCCCGAAGTGCTGGCGCTGCCGGGGGGCGGTGGTCCGCACGTCCCCGGAAGGCCGGGCTGCGGGTGCGCCCAGGCAGAGGCAGGACCCGAGCGCTTCCAGGCGAGGCTGGCACGTGCCGGGGGCGAGAAGCCTGGCCAGGCCCTCCCCGTCCGTCCTCTCGCCTAGGCCCTCGCTGGAGCCTGAAATCCCTGCCCCCCGGGGCACCTGGTAGAAGGCTTCTCCAGTGCAGCAGCGCTGCTGCTTGTAGGAAAGGCGTGAGAGAAAAGCGTCATCTTTACATAAAGTAAGGCACTTGTACTGGCTTTTGCAAGAGATTAGGTGAATAAAATAAAATTAGCTTTGTTCTTAAAATCAAGCAGCTATTTTCCTAATTTGCAGTTTTAAGAAAAAGGAAGCAAGAGTCACTGTGTGATTTGGAGAGGAGGAGAGGCCAGGATGAAGCTGATGTCTGGCTCTCTGACCCCATAACTAGGGCTAGCAGCTGGCTCCTGCTGCGCTTGTGGCCAGTGGAAACTTCTAGAACCCGCCTCGAGAATGCGAGCAAGTCAGAGCTCTCCATTCTGTGGATTTTTTGCTCATATGCAGGCTTTCTCTAAAAGTATCTCAAATTATATTAAATAAATTGATTACAAAATGTCTTATAACACCGTGGGATCGATTTGAAGCAGTGTTTGGGCATTTCTGCAGCCGTTGTGCTCAGCTCTAAGACTTGCAGCCTTCCTTTAACAGATAGCAACAGATAGGAGCGCCTGGCTGGCGGAGCAACGCAATGACGTTTTAGAACATGATGTGGTGACGTTATTCAGAGTTTTTTTCCTTCTTTTTTGACACATTAGTTTTCTTTATGTCACTGTCTTTGTATGGAACCTCACCAGTAGTTGGTTTTTTGAAACTAAATGTAGGATTTCCCTTTTCTCTTGGTGTAGTAATTGTTTCAAAGCATTTTCCAAACAAATCTTTTTTTTCCTGGTTCCCTCACTCATTGTGTGAAGGAGGATAACTAACATTTATTGGTCCACTTTACATCCTTTTTGCACATTAATTCTTTGTAATAACCCTATGAGATAAGCCTCATTATCCCCATTTTATAGATGGGGACATGGGGAGTCCAGTGGATCGAGTAACACGGCCGACATTACAGAGCCATTATCTCTTCGTAGCAGCTGCAGTTTTGATAAACATGTCTTCAATCCGCTCATCCAAGTCATGGCTGGGAATGTTGAATAAATCCAGGCCAAGGATGGCCTGCTTCCAGTGCCCCCAGGCCAGAGGGAAGGGCGAACCAGCGTCCTCCGGGCACAGGCTTCCAACCACTTACTAATCCGACCTTGTCGAATCCGATACTCTGTTTACCGACATCGTTAGTGTTTCTGAAAACGCTTTTATACATAAAAGCACCGAACACGTTTTTAATAAGTTTAGCTATTTTAAACATTTTTAATTGGCTCTGGTATAATATGTAGCACAGCCAGACAAGAATAAACTCCTTGAAGATCAGGTTCCCTAGGTGGGGCTGCTTATGTGGTTTGTGCACCAGAGCCTTGGCTTTAAAAGCCAGAAGGGACCCTGCCCGTTCTCGCATGCACACAGGCATATCCAGAGGGCAGCTGTAACTCGGGATTTTACGTAATGGACAAAGAATTTGTTGAGAGCCCCTGAACCCCAGGTTCTGTAATGAGAACTACCCCGACATGCCGTGCCGCTGGCTCCTCAGAAGCGAGCGCTGGCGCCAGCCGCGGTGGCCACACCAGGCTCCATCCTCCCCCAGCCCACGTCCCCTCCAGGTCTGGGGCTCTCCTTGGCGTGTCCACCCTGCCAGGGGGGTGCTGGCCCTTACCTACTCGCAAACAGTCTTGGCTTTGCCCCTGCTTTTGTACAAAACATGGTCTAGAAGAACAGCTGTCATCGGTCATTTCACATAGTGCCCTTTTCTCAGCCAGGACTCTCACAGGGCTTGTTTTCCAGCTAAGGGGCACGTCTGCAGATCAGGGCAGTGCGTGCTCTGGGTCTGCATGCTTCCTATCACGTGTTCCTGAACCGCACGCGTGTTCACTGAGCCTCTCCTGGGTCCCGAGCGCCACTAGCTGTGGTGCTGTGGAAAAGCACATGCGACGCCTGCCACCGGCAGCCCACAGCCGAGCAGGGGAGAAGGCGTTAATCACGTAATTACAGAACTGCAGCACGTGTGAGATTACCCGCATCCTCACAGTCCAGCATCTGTTAGGGAAGAAAGACACACGAGAGCTCCGGGCAGAGGCCTGGGCCTGGGCTGGGTGGTGAGGGGCTGGGCCACAGGCCCTGTGCAGCAGGGAACGTGGTGCCTTCAGGAACCGCCACAGGCCGCTGGGGGAGGCCGGCAGCGTGGGCACGCGCCTGGGGCCCGCTGCAGCTTGGTGCTCGTGGGGTGCAGATGCCGCCGTGGGTGTCAGGCGAAGCCGGCTGCTCACGCAGTTAGGGGTGCACAGGTGGTCAGGCGCAGACTTCGCCAAGCACCTGCCCCGTCAGCGCCCACAGGCAAAGCTCAAGGAGAAGAGTGTGCCGTGCGCCTTTCACCGTCTGCCGCACGCCGGTTATGCTGTACGGAAGTAACGCGTCAGCTCACTCAGAGTTAGGTCACCCTCTTGTCCTCAGTGGCCCAGGCGCCACACATTTAGACCCACACGGTTGGCATTTAACTGGGGCGGACGGTACCCCCTCCTGCCCGAAATAACACAGCGGCTGCTGCGCATGTTGTGCCCAGACCCTTTCTAGAAATCAGCCTTGGGGGCCCTGGACACTTGGGGGGTCTGAGAACTGGAGTCAGGGCTTGCAGAGCTGCGTCCTGCGGGTGGGGTGGGCCTCCCTGCCGCCTGGGGAACTTTCCTCTTTGCTGTGCCCCTCGCAGGCTGCCTGCTGGGTGCTCAGCCCTCTTCTGTGGCGCCGCCACTGCTCCCATCCGTCCTGGGAACACCTGCTTTCCCAGAGGAGCGGGCAGGTTCTCTGGCGGTGGGAAGGGCTGGAGGGTGCAGGGAGTGGTGAAGGGGAGGGTGTGTGCGGAAAGGAAGGATCTGTGCGCTGTGAAACGCGACGAGGGCATGGGGCTTCAGGACAAGCTGGACGTTGTGTGAGTGAAGGTAGAAGCAGAGGGAGCGGCCAGGATGGGGGCACCCAGGTGGAAGGCAGGCCCTGCAGAAAGGAGGGAGAAGGAAGAGCACAGGGAGTCAAAGCCGCATGGTGGTCTGAATAGACTCCGTGATGTCAGTGAGGCCTGAAGCTCTGCGTGGTAATCCCCTGAGGTGCCAGGATCGTGGGAAAGGGCGGCAAGCACAGAGTGCTGGCCCTGCTGGGCCAGCTGCGAAAGGAAGAGCCCCCCTTGCAGATCAGAAGGAATGGAGCCAAGACACTCAGGCCTGTCCTCTCTTCCGTGCTCTGCAGTGGGCAGGTTGAGAAGATACGTGGCTCCCTTACACACGAAGAAGGCTTGTGGTGTGAGTGTGTGAGTGTGTGAGTGTGTGTGAATGTGTGTAAGTGTGCGGCTGTGTGTGAGTGTGCATGCATGTATGTGAAGATGTGTGTATGTGAATGTGTGTAGATGTGAGTGGGAATGTTTCAGTGCATGAGTGTGAGTGAATGCATGAGTATGTGTGAGTGTGCAACTGTGTTGCATGACTGAATGAGTGTGTGTGTGAGTGCTAATGCATGTGTGTGACTAAGTGTGTGCACGCATGTGAGTGTGTGAGTGAGTGTGTGGTCGGGGCCGGCGCTGAACAGCCCAGGCTCGGCCCTCAGAAGGCGCCTCAGGAGCAGCGTGCGGGGTGAGGGGCTGCAGCCACGCATGGCGCAGGCTCTACCAGGCACGGGACACCCAGGCGGCCACCGCGCTCCCTGCATCGGCTTGCCAGGAGACTCTTCTGTGGTTTCCTGGAATCTGAAATGGTCAGCAGTAGCCAGGGGTTGTTCGTTTTCCAGCAGAATGGATGTGCCTACTTTCTGGTCTGTGGCTCATCTCTGCTGGGGCGCAGTGGACATTTATGCCCGACGAGCAAGGCCTCGTCTGTGTCTGTGCCCGAGTCCAGTATCTCAGACACGGCGCACCCAGGAGCCCACATGTCCTGAGCTGGAATTCCCTGGAACACAGAAACAGACCACGCGTAGTAACCTGCAGTCTCTCCATCCCGCTGCCTTTGGAATCCAGACGCAGTTGAGAGGAAGTCTGGCGCAGTTTTGGAAGCCTGCTGGTAGGGGGCAGTCTCAGCGGGCCTGCAGCCTCTTTAGCGTCGGCCACTTCCTAAACCCTGCTCAGAGGCAGACATGGGCCACGCCCCTCATGCTCCTGGGCTGCTATTCCGTGCTTTAGGAAACCGTCCCTTGTAGTGACTCTGCTGAAACCCTTTCACTCACGCCCTCCCAAAGAAGCAAACTCTCCCACCATCAGTTTCCTGTCCTTCCAAATTCATCACTATTTCTTAAGGCCTTTTTCATTTTGACAGGCTGATCAGAATGTTGATGCTTTCTGCAGAGAGGGTGGGAGAGAAACAGAGACATGTGGGGACTTCCCGCTTCCCCAGATATTCCTCGCACGTTGGAAAATGGTCAGGTGGAGCCCTGAGCTATTTGGAGGGAGAGAGCCAGAGCTCTGGCCGGGAGGGAGCGCGGCTGCGCTGCACTGCACTGGTCGGGCCTCACTGATTTCGTTTTTTTGTTCATTTGGAGAGGACTCGGCTGACGTTCACATTTCCAGTTTCCGTAGAAAGGGAAAGGAAAGTTTTCTAAGCAAATGACGAACATATAGGAAACAATAGGGGTCATGCTAGCCCATCTATGCTTCCTTTTCAGCACATTATCCCAAGTAAACATTGTTAATCATGGACAACTCCTTCCTGTTCACTGAAGCAGGTCATGGCCTGCCAAGTTCCATTTGGCAATGTTCTAACCGTTATTCTATGTTAGCGTACAGGCTTGTAAGAAGCCAACTCCATTTGCCAAAAGGAACCAAAATCTCAAATGACCCAACTAATGAAGTTTTACTATATTTCCCTTTTGATAAAATAGTAAAAGAACAGGATATTTATTGCACATAATACCACATTCTAGATAATTCCACCATATAGGTCCTAAAAAGAAAATCAGATTTCCCAACCCAAGCCACACGCTTTCTTTCACGTAGGAGCATGGCTGGGTATACTCTTGACCTTTATGTTTGTAGATGGCACTACATTTTGAGCTGTGTAGGTAGATTTTGCCAAAAAGACCGAAGTGTGGCCTGTGGCTGCTGCTTTGGGGTTCTTGAGGATGTTTGCAAGTTTGCTTTGAAGAGAATTAACTGGATACCATAATAAATACTTGGGAGTGGAGTGGACCATACTAAGATAGAATGGTCAGAAAAGGTCTTTCTGAGACAGCGATATTGAAACTGAAATGTAAACCTGAGAATGCATTTGGGGAGGGAGGGAGAGGTCACTGGGGGTTTGGTGCTTGCCTCTTGCCCTTCAGGCAGGTGTGCACTCCTGAGGACAGGCCATGTGGCCAAGGCGGGAGATGAGCTCAGAGGTGCAGTCAAGGCCTTCTTGATGAGGTGGCGTTGCTAGAGCATGCCTTAGGCCACAAGGACAAAATGTAGCAAGGAAGAAGATCAAAAGACGTAGCCAGGCCCAACGCAAGACAGGCATCTCCATGGACCAGAGAAAGGAGAGAAGTGCAAAGCGGGGACAGAGTGGAAGTCCCTGGCTGCCTGGCTCTGGAGTAAGGGAGGCAGAACGGCTGGTAATATGGCCCCTGCAAAGTTATAGGGCCAAGATATTAGTCCCTGAAGTGAGAAGTGGGGTCAGGCTCACTGCTTCAAACCAGGGCTCTTCGTAAGAGAGCAGGCCTCTCTCACTGCTGACCAGTGCCTGGAATGGGGGTGCCTCGGAAGCTGGTGTGTCTGTGGAGGCATCAGGCCCAGAGCTACCCTTGAAGATCCAGTTCAAGATGGGGGCCCAGACCTCTGGAGAATGAGGTGGAGGTAGAGACCGAGCAGCGACAGCTTCCCACTGAAGACGAGCTTGCAGAGCAGAAGTCCAAAGCAGGAGGAAACAGGACTTTCAGAAAGAGCCACTGAAGTCAGTAAGCAGACGGTAAAATCTGTTCCATATGGAAGTAAAATTAGAGAATAAAAGTTTTAAATACATTTTGAATCCTTAAAAAGGAAAATGAATGACTGTTATCCCCTTGTGGGCAGGAGGGTAGACGTAAATGAAACAGGAAGGGGAGAATCAGAAAAGAACCAATGAGAAATCTTAGTCAGTGAACTAAAAAAACCAACGAGGATACGTTGAGTTCAGAGGTAGTACTGAGAATTCACCCAGAGTGAAGCAAGAGAGATGAGATTTAAAACATATATGAAAAAGCAGCCAAGACTTATGAAGGACACTTTGAGGCTCTCCAATAAATTTTTGATAAAAGGGGCTAAACAAAAGAATAGAACAAATGACCGACAAATTTTGAATTTTTCAGAATTAATAAAAGACACGAATCCTCAAATTCAAAGCCTACTCCAAGTACTGAGTAGGATCAGTAAAAACAAATCTAAACTTGGACACATTGTAGTGAAACTTCAGAACATCAAGGAGAAAGAGAAAATCCTAAAGCCTGATCTCAATTAGATTGACCGACCAGGTCATCAACAGCATCAATGCCAGAGGATTGGAGTGATAGCTTCAATATGCTGAAGAGAAGGGTTGTCAAGCAAGAATTCTTTCATAGCTAAATTGTCATTCAAGAGCAAGAATGAAAGATATTTTAAGAAGCACAAAGAATCTCACTACAAGAATTATTATAGAATGTATATTAGCAAGAAGAGATGTAAACCAAGAAGGGAGTTGTAATATGCTTGGAACAATGGGCGAGCAAAGAAATTGCTCACATATCAATAAAAATCATTAATGACTGCAAAAATAACTATTTTTCCTATGTTTGGAACAAAAGATGAAACTAAAGTTCTATATGTGGTGTTAAGAAGGAGGGTATAAATCTACATTTATCACCACAAAAGCAATGGATTAAGATTGAATTTAAATACTGAAATAGAGATTATCAGATAGGTTAAGGGGGCAAAAAGCCAAAATACTAGTTTTGTGCTGCTTAAGGAGAAAACCACATTAAAGGGTTCAAGTTAATGAGATAGAAACAGATATGGCCAGACACACTAACTGTGTTAGTCCACCAAAGGGGTGCTGATGCAAAGTACCAGAAATCTGTTGGCTTTTATAAAGGGTATTTATTTGGGGTAAAAGCTTACAGTTCAAAGGCCATAAAAAGTCTGAATCAAGGCACATGAGAGGTGCTTTCTCACCAAAGTCAGCTGCCACGTGTTGAGCAAGATGGCGGGCCATCTCTGCCTGGTCTCTCCTTCCCCTCCTGGCTTCCTCTTCCTCTTGAGCTCCGCGGGCCGAGCCTCTTGGAGCTTCATGCTTAAGTGATCCTGCAGTCCTCTGTCTCCTGGCGTAGGGCCTGTTTCTTTCTGGGCCTCCTGTACCAGTCTCGGCTGTTCTGCTCTCCTCCCAAGGTCAGCTGTGAGCTATTGGGCAAGTGGCTCTCCTCTCCCCGGGGCCTCAGCTGTCTGAGCCTCTCCTTTCTCTCACATGGCAGGATCAAAAATGGCAGATCGGGGAGTGGGTGTAGCTCAGTGGTTGAGCAGTGGCTTCTTATGCACAAGGTCCCAGGTTCAAATCCCTAGTGCCTCCTAAAAAAAAAAAAAAGCAGCGCTCTCTCTTCCTGTTGTCTGATCGTTTATATCAGACCCAGCAAGGGGCAGAGACTCAGCTGAGCCATGCCTTACTGACTAGTCTAACAAAATCCCTGCAGAAGTCTTATCAAGTAATCCAATCAAAGGCCCTTCAAGCCATCAAAGTGCATCACAGCCAGAGGAGTAGAGGAGTTTACAAACCTAATCTTTCTCTTTTGGGGAGTCATAGGATCTTGGGCTACCACATTAACCAAAAGAAAGGTGGGGTAACAATATCATTATCAGGCAATGTCAGCTTTAGGACAAAAAAACAATACAGTGGCGCTAAAGGCCCCTCTGCTTACAGAAGAAGAGGGAGGCAGCGGTTAGGACTTGCATAACACCTAAGCAAACCCGCAGTTGCTGCAGAAGACAGCTGTGTGGTGGGCGCCGCCAGCAGGTGCACTGCGGGCCTCGGGGGTGCCACGGCTGGGGACCTCTGCTAGCCGCAGCCTGTCCACGGGGAGAGCGGCCCCGTTCTTCTCCCTCCTCTGCGCGCTCGGAAGCACGGGGCCGGATGGCGTGCTGCCTGCCGCCATGCGATGCACAGGCCGATGCACAGGCCGGCTCTAGGCGGAGGACGTCCTCTGGCTAGAAATGCAGCGAAGCCACTCCTCAGAAACCCCAGCCTTTGTTGGCGAGTGGCACTTTGTGCACAGCGCTTTGTAGTCTAGGAGGCATATTTTGTCATTATGGGACCTGGTGGCAGCAGCCACTGGCAGCCCCTGTGTGGACGCCCGAGAGGACGTGACTGCCCTGGAGCTCTGATCCGCTGCCCTTCTCCCTGTAACCGCCCCCACCTCCACCCAGCCCTCCAGGTAGGTCCTGGTCTCCTAACTCTTACTGTTGGTAAAGAAGCTGTATGTTAACTGTAGACAATTTTGCCTCTTCATTAAAACAGGTATAATGAGGTCCTGGCTTGCAGGTATTTTGTTAGACTCACTACCTTCCACCTGAGCCTGGCACCTGATTAAAGGAAAAATGAACGGAATGCCCAAATCCCATGCTCATGGGAAGTGGAGACAGAAAGGCCTCCTCTTGACTTGTTGCCAGCGGTCAGGATCTTGCCCACTGACTAGCTTCATGAACAAATGCATTTTTTAGGGTTTACTGTGGCATGAAGAATTATGCTAATATCCAAATCTGATTGCAAAGAGAGTCCCTGTCTACTGGCAGCTTAGAGCCTCATCAGAAGATCACTAATTAGACAAACCAGTCTTGCAGTGTACTAGTTTTGTGCCTTAGGCAGATTATTTGACCTCTGTGTGCTGCAGTTCTCTCATCTGCAAACTGGAATAACAATGCTTACTGCACATTTTGTGAAAATAATTGAAATAACATCCATCTAGAACACAACGCAGCTCTTAGAGCAGTGCTTGGCTAACTGAAGATATTCAGTATAATTCCTGGGAGGGAGGGGAATACAACCATGAGGCTCTAGGCATAGCACTCTTGTGTCCAGAGTTGAGAACCAACCAGGACAGACGATATAAACAATTCTACAGAGGAGCCTTTGGGGAAGAAATGTACGTATATGCACATGTATACTTTTCAAAAAACATCCTAATCAAGTGGTTCTGTGGCTAGCACTGGACCTGACAATGAGAACCAACCAGAAGGAATGAAAGGAGAGCTGATGATGGCGGAGAGGGTGGTTTGGGAAAAGGGAGGCAGGCAGCAATTCTGGAGTGAGAAATAAGAGGGAAGGCGAGGGGGGGAGAGGCCCACAGAGAAGGGAAGGAGGCTGTCCGGCTGCAGAAGCATGCCAGCTGGAGCTTCTTCAGCCCTCTGGCTGCCGGAAGCAGGCTGGCTGAAGGCATAGAAGAGGCCGGAATTTCTTCTTAATAAATTGAATTTCCACTGGATAAATGCATGTCCACTGATGCTCATGAGTGATATTTTTCCCCCTCTCCCTCTCTGACCCACCCTCTTTCCCAACACCCCCTCTTCTTTTCTTTCCAAAGAGACTTAGAAACTCATTATAGAAAATGATCTGTCTGACCGGGCCTGCTCCACAGCCCTACTCAGGAAAAACACCGAGTGTGAGCACATAAAGCGTGGTTACTGACAGACACAGCTACTCCATGCTTGTGTTTGGAACTCCTGCTGTTTCCATATGCTATCTCGCAGTGCCGTGCAGTGAGCGGGATAAACGGATCCATGGCGTTAACAAGTGTGGCAAGTAGTGCTTTGGTGCCCAAGAGGGTTTGGAAAGGCTCGTGCTATGCCTGCAAGACCTCTTTTCCCAACTGATTTCACTTCCCACGAAATGCCCAGGGCAGTTTAGTAAAAGCTTCACTTGTGGATGATGAAGAAAGCGGTCAATATAATGAAATGACTGAGTTCTGAGACACTGCAGAGGTCTTGTTTGTTGGTGAGGGATGTAGATTTTTTTTTCAAAAAATAATTATATATTTCCATTATTTTCTGGCCAGTATTTATTTTTAATATTTTTTCTTTATATTTAAAGGAGCTTTAGATTACATGTTACATCAAAAATATAGGGGATTCCCATATACCCCCTCCCCCTCCCACACTTTCCCCATTAACAACATCTTTCATTAATGTGGTTTGTTTGTTGCAATTCATGAACACAGACTGAAGCATGGCTACTAACCATGGTCTATAGTTAACATTATGTTTTATACTTTGCACCATACAATTTTATAGGTTTTTGACAACATGTATAATGGCTGGTATCTGTCATTGTAATATCATACAGAACAATTCCAGTGTCTCAAAAATGCCCCATGTTACACCTGTTCTTCCCTCTCCCTCCCCTCAGAACCTCTGGTGACCACTGATTATATCAGTGTTACAAGTTCTTCCTGGTGAGTCCTGCTTCATTCTCTCATAGAGTGGCAAGAATCTCTGGAGTATATGGGCAGTGCCTAGCAAAGGAGGGAGGACCAATGCACCAGGCCCTTGATTTTGATGCTTGTACTTATGAACCTTGTTCTTGTGACATCGAAACCTGGCCTGGTATTAACTATTGCCCAAGAGTTTCCTCCTGAGGGCCTCATTGTTGCTCAAATGTGCCCTTTCTCTAAGCCAAACTCAGCATTTAAATTCACTGCCTTCCCCCCGATGTGGGCCATGACTCCTGGGGATGAGCCTCCCTGGCACCGAGGGATTACTACCAAGCACCAGCTAATGATGCATTTGGAGAATGACCTTGACCAAAAAGGGGAAATATTAAATGCAAATGAGTTTTTGTGGCTAAGAGATTTCAAAGTGAGTCAGGAGGTCATTCCAGAGGTTCGGCTTATGCACATCTCAGAAAGATCTCACTGTCTGCCACAGTAAACAGTGCCTCAAATAGGGGTGCTATAGGGGGTGTAGAGACATCTAGACACTGTAGACAGGGCAGACAACTCCAGGAAATTGGCACCCCATCAGTGGGCCTTTCCTTGGAATATATGATAATCCATCTCCCCCAATGTATCAGAGTTAGACTCATTCATAATCTTCCTAAACATGGTTCTTCCATCCCATTTATTTGACCCTATAATTAGCACTATGCCCATTAATTATATGTCCTGGAGACTTAAATCTTCCAGCTGTTCATATGCTGGGCAAGTCCTGAATCTCAGCAGAGTTGCAGCCAACACCTGCTCTCCAGTTCATCAGATTCACCCAGGACAACTAACAAAAGCATGGTGATAGACAGCACCCAACCCAAGAATCAGAGAGTATCTTCAACTGCAAGGAAGACAGCTCCACCCATCTGCCCCATGGGATCTAGGCCCTCACTCAACCGTAAGCAGAGTGGGCATCGTCATCCCCAAATCCTCAAGATAGAGGAATGAACAAACACAAGGGGGGAATGCAACTATGGACTAAAGTAGACTTATTATTATTCTAGCAATGGGATGTAGATTTTAATGGCACAGCTTACTAAAGACACATGGTCTAGTTGATTAGCTCCACTGCTGCCACCGCCTCCTTCCTTCCCTTCCCCCATGCTTTGTTTCTTACAGCAGAGACCATGTTCACATCTGTAACTACTGAATGGGTTAATTTATATTACCTGCCTTTACTTTCCCTGGGCATTTGAGTTAAAACTGAATACTACAATCTGCTTAGAAATGTAGAGTAAGGGAAGCAGAAAAGTCATTTATTTCCTAGTGGAAACTGACCTGTGTTTAGATGGAATACAGAACCATCCAGAGTTTTGGATTCACATTTGGCCCTTGAGTTAAGTTCCAGATTTTGGTTGATCTATAAAAATGTCCAACTGTCTTTCCCAAAATTAGCAGTATCAGTGCAAACAATTGAGGTGATAATGCAAAAGAATCAAAGATACTTTCATGTCTTGGGCATGCTACTCTTATTGTAACTTGTCTGTGGTAATTCTGCTTCAAAGTCTGGCTGCCCCTCTGCCAAAAAGGGACTTTCTTTACTTACGTCCTTGTACCCTTTTCTCCCGTCTTGGAAAGCATCTGCATTTATTGGGTGCTGGCAGCGTGTCGGTTTTGGAGCCAAGTGTGGAAGGCATACCTGTTTGCAAGACCCAGGCCCTGCCCTTGGCCCTGGCCCTGGACACTCCCAGTCCTGTGGGCCTGATGAGTGAGTGGGTGAAAAGAGTGGGCTCCGTCTTATGGGTTGAGCCACTGACCTGGCAGGTAGGGTGGCATGCTTCCTTCCTCACACAAATCAGCAATGTCCATAGACCTCCGTTCTGTGCACTGGATACACTGGGCTTTTTGCCAGTTCCTTGGATTCTCCGTGTTTTGGTGCCCCAGGACCTTTGCGCCTAGTGCCCCTTCTGCCCAGAACAGTCTTCTCCATCTGTCCTAGTTCACCTTATCTGTCAGCCCCCAACCAAAACGCCTCCTCTTCGGGGACATTTCCTGTGCCTCCGGTTTAGAATAGGTCCGCTTTCCACAGGCCTCTGCAGAAGCCTGCCCGGTACTCGCCAGGCCTGTTGGTCCTCTTCATTGTCCAGCCCCAGCACTGCTATGCAGTGGACACGAACCATCGTCTCTCTTAGTTCCCATTTGATCCCCTTAGTGCCGGGCACATAGTAAGTGCTCAGGACATGTCGAATGGCTGCGTGAATGAATGAATACGGGAACAACCAAATGGGCGAACAGATCTTCCTGGCGTGTCTCTCATAAGTGAATGCCACATCAAAGATGGAGATTTTTCTTTGGGTAAAAGTATATAAGGAGCTTTGCTCTCCACCTAAAAAATCCATTAAGCCGTAGACCATCCTTGTGCCAGCAATATTTTGAGAGCAACTGAGAGAAGTCAGCTGTGTCGTGTTGAGTAGAGTTGGAAAAGGGTGGACAGGGGTAAAACGAGACCTTGTGAAATGCTCTTTACTCTGGTCCTTACTTGTTTGGCACCGACATTTAGAATGAGTGAAGTGTCAGAACACAGACGATGCAATTCTATTCAGATGTAAATAAGAATAACATTCTAAGGCCAACATAAATGATTTGGGGCATGCCCTCTTTTGTATTACTCCAGCCACTTGTTCTCTCTCCATTATTTCATAAGTTAGTAATCAAATACTGAGTGGCGCTTTTTCATTTGGCTGAGTTTTCCTTTCCTTGGCTCCCTGCTGTTTTTCCTGTTCCCTCCTGGGGCTAATCATAGGTCTGGCCTAAGGCACGGGGTCCAGCGCCCTTCCTGGTGCTGCCAGTCTGGTTTAGGAAGACCCCAACCCTGCATTTCTAGGTGAGGGGTGATGGTGACGTTTGCCTCAGTGGGGAGAGAGGGAGGGAGGAGGGAGAGAGCGAGCTTTCCCCTAGAAACATAAATGAGCCCTTTGTGGCAAGAGTAGCTGTAATGTGCAGAAGTGATAAAAATCTACTTCTAGTGTGAAAATGCTGAAACATCCAGGGCCTGGCAAGGCAAACATTCTGCCCTGTGACATGATGTGTGATCTGAAAAGTAATGAAAGTGGAAAAAGGCATTGTAAAGATATTGCTATAATGAACACAATTCTGTTTGCCAGCCTTTTTCCTGCTAGCAAATTATATTATTACTCCACCAACTTGGTTCAAACATCAGCACTGCTTTAGAGAATGCAGTGAGAGCGGAGTTACTCGGTGACAGGATTTTTTGTTTTTTTTTTCAAAGAATCAAGAAACGTATACTTTATTAGTATTCAAAGAAATTTCAGTTCAATCGGAAAACTGAACGGAAATTCTTGTCAAGAACCAGTGATAGTCAGTGATCTCATTCTTCCAGATTATATGGTAACTTATCCTGCAGGTGCTCTTTATTAGGAGGAGTGATGAGCTGAGACCAGCAGTACCGCCTGAAATTCTATACGGAAGTCTAAGAGCATCTTGGGACTCTCTAGATTTTCATATATATAAGAAGTGGTTTTTTTTACATCATAGGATGCATTTGCAATTTCAATAGAGAAATGACGGGTTAACATTGCTCAAGATACATCTTTGAATATATGTTTGTGGTTGATATTTATGCCTCAACCACAGTGAAACTCAGATTGTTATTAAAAAGAACCTTTCCCTCCTTCTTTACACTGAATTCAGACTCTTGGAGATCTTTCATAATTTCTCTTTTGAGATCAGGTGGTGCTGTAGTGTTAAAGTTGAGGGTCTCTGTCACAAAATCCCAGAGCAAGTCTCCATTTTCATTGCCGTCAATAAAACAGTCAGATAGGTCCATGGGGGACAGAAGGTCGTAACACTCATACTTAATCCCCAGGTTGTCCAGCATCTGCGTGAGGTCAGACGATGTGATGTGCTGGCAGAGGTCGTCCCGGGGTAAGCGGGATCGGTACTTTTTCCACAGCTTGTCCCAGCCACTGGTTCCTGCACCTCCACCTATGCTTAGGATCCTAATTTCTGATTTTGCGTGTCCAGTCCTTGCTATTATGCCTGGCAGCTTCTTGTCCATGAATTCCTGCATGCACTGGTGCTTGGTGCAGTTGCTGAGAAACCTCCGGAAAGATCCAACATATCTGCTGTGCTCAGAAAACAAGCTCCTCTGGAAGATGCCATATTTGGATTACTAAGTTGCGTGTTGATCCAGGCGGGGGTGAAGAAGGCCAGAGTAGGAGTCCAAAGGCAAGAAAGAGCAGGATTTTTAAAGACAGTGTAATTTGGCATTTCTCAATTTTCTTTGATTTTTCACAAAGAAAATGGAAGACTGTAATAAATATTTGCTGCAAATGATGTCCTAAATGGAAATACAGCTGGTAGCAACAGTTTTCTGCTATTTATTTGGATGCTGGAGTCCAGGCTTCTCTGTGAGACAGACATGCTGGCAGATTCATTGGTTTCACGTTTTTCCTACACTTTTTTTTTCAGATCGGCGATGAATGGGATTTTGCCGGTGGGTTCCTGGTGGTGGGAAGTGAAGCGAGGCTGCTGGCAGGCTGCTTTCTGTGCGTGCACTCTACTGAGATGGACTGGGAATGTCTGAGCTGTGCTGTGAACAGTTAAAGCGGACAGAGCTGATGGGAGGCGAAGCTGGCAGGCGCAGTGGCGCAGGGAGGTGCTGGGCTCTGGCCTCAGGGCCTCCGGTTACTGGCGGTGCCACTCTGGGCACATGGCATATCCTCTTAGAACTTGGGGCCTGCACCTGTATAACCAAGTTATGCGCAGCAGAGTTATGCTTAGTAATCAGTGAGACGGTGGACAGGAAATGGCTCGGTTTTAGGGAGCAGCTGGATGTGTCCTCTTCGCCGCCTCGGGGCCCTGCCTGGTTGCCCTGGCCTTCTTTGCCTTACAAAGGCCCCGTTGCCACCACCTCACCACCTGGCCACCACCCCCGCTTCGTGCTTATTCTTACAGAGCCTAGTCAAAGCTAGCCATCAAAATGACAAAGCCCTTGCCCACCCCACACTCCTTCCAGCTAATTCCCTATTCTTAGAGAGCTTTGTTCCCAACTAACCGTGAAGATAAGACTGTCTAATGCCTCCAAAAGTTATGCCTAAAACATCCCTACAAATTGAAACAGATACAGTGGTGGCGCCCCCCATAAGGTGTGATTAGGGCCTGTGTAAAACCGAAGCCTTTTGACAGTGCACAGGCGAGGGTGGAAAGGGAGCATTAGAAAACTGCCTGCGGGTCGAGCCCTCGAGGGGAGCCCCTGAAGTGACAGCCTCGAGGGAGCAGACGGCGAGGCCTGTGGGTTGTGTCATAATGCCAGGATAAAGCGGAAATCGGGTGGGAAAGAAAGCTCCTGCAGCTCTCGCTTTCGCCATCGTGGTAGTTTGTGTTTTCTAAAGAGGCCTCACAGTGTGTCCGCGCCAGGGTGCCCTGTGATTGCGTCGCCCTTTGCCCCTCTAGACGTGGAGCCTGATGCCCGGCCCTTGCGTCGGGATTGGCCTTGGCGACTCGCTTCCAGCCGGGAGAAGGAGGCGGGAGCCAGGCAGAGCCACCCCAGGGACGGGCAGCGGCGCTGGCGGCGGCCTTGTTCTCTCGCCTGCAGGGGCTCGTCCTGGGGCAGCCCTCTGGGAACCCCACTGCCCTGCGTGCCGCGCTGAAACCACGGGAGAGGCCTCGTGGGTGTGCAGGCCAGCAGCCCCTCCGCCGCCCGGCCACGTGCTGGACTCGCGACACAGAAGCCCCCGGCAGTGGCCCCCCAGCCCCGGCCCCTCCTGGCGCCGGCTGCTTTGGGCCACTTCTAGCCACTTACAGCTACAAGGCCCTAAAGAGTCCAGCTCAAGGAACCATAAGAGGGACTTTCTCACCCAGTCTGTTGCCACATGTTGACACAAGACGGTGGACGACGTCTGTGAGGGTTCAGCCTTCCTCCTTCCTCTGAAGGCTCCGTGGTCCCAGCTTCTCCCAGTCTCAGCTGTAGGCTGGCAGAGGGCTCAGCTCTCTTCTCGGGGCTCATCTCTCTCCAGGCTCAGCTGCTCTGCTCTCTCCACAAGGCCAGCTGTAAACTATGAGGCGAATGGCTCAGCTCTCCCTGGGGCTCCAGCGTCAAAAAACAAACAAACAAACCAAAAACTCTAAGCTTTCTCCTCTGCCACATCATTTTTTGTGTGAATCTCTGCCCACCAAGGGGACGGGGACTCAGTGTCCTACTGACGGGCCGAATCAAAGCTCTAATCTTAATTTAACCAAGTAAAAGTAAAACCTCTGAATTTAATACAATCAAAGAATATCATGTCCAGAGGAACAGACCAGTTTACAAACATAATATTTCTTTTTGGAATTCATCAATAATGTCAAACTGCCACAAGTATAAAGATAATGCTGGCATCATAAAATGAATTGAGAAGTATTCCTTCCACTATTTCCTGAAATATTTGCATGGGATTCTGTGTTTTTCTCTCCTAAATGTTGACAGATTTCACCCATTTGAGTCCAGGGTTTTCTTTCTAAGATGGTTTTTAACTACAGATTTAATTTATATAAAGATATAGGGCTATTCCAATTCCATATTTCTTCTTGTGTCCACTTTTGGAGGTTTGTGTCTTTCAAAGAATTTGTCGATTTTATCTAAGTTGGTAAATGTATCGGCATAAAATTGTTTATGAGATGATTATCCTTTTACTCTCTGTAGGATCTGTAGCAATGCCACCCTCTAATTCTTGATATTAGTAATTTTTGTCTTCTCCCTTTTAAAAAAAAAAAATTTATTGTGCATATATAAAACCATTTTAAATATTTTTAAGTGTGCAATTCAGTGGCATTAGTAATGTCTACAATGTTGTGGCATGATCACTGCCTCCCATTACTAAAACTTGTCAGCCAAAGCGGAAATTCTTTATCCATCAAGCAATAACTTCCTATTCAACCCCCCATCTTATTTCTGCCTCTATGAATTTGCTTATTCTAGATATTCATATAAATGGAATTATATAATATTTGTCCTTTTGTGTCTGAATTATTTCTCTTAGCATAATGTTTTCAAGGTTCATCCATGTTGTAGCATATATCAGAACTTCATTTCTTTGACCAAATGGTATTCCATTATATGGATATACCACTTTTTTTTTTTAATGCCTTTTATTTTATTTTATTTTATTTATTTATTTTTAACAGGAGGTCCCAGGGATCGAACCCAGGTCCCTCCATATGGGAGACGGACACGCAACCAATTGAGCCACATCCGTCCCCCTACCACATTTTGTTTATTCATTCATCCATCAATGGACCTATGGATTGTTTCCATCTTTTGGCTATTGTGAAGGATACTGCCATGAACATTGTTATACAAATATCTCTTTAAGTCCCTGTTTTCATGTCTTTTGGGTATATACTTAAGCATGGAATTGCCTGGTCATATTTTTATCAGTCTAACTAGTGGCTTATCAATTCATCTTTCTGAGAACCAGCTTTTGGTTTCATTGGTTTTTCCTCTCTATTTTGTCTGTTTTCTGTTTCATTGATTTTTTTTTTCTTTGACCTTTATTTTTTCTTTCTTCTACTTACTTTAGTTTAATTTTCTCTTCTTCTCTACCTTCTCAAAAGAGAAGCTTAACTCATTAATTTTAGACCTTTCTTCATTTCTAATACAAGCATTTAAAAGCTATATGTTACCCTCTAAGCACTTTTAGCTGCACCCAGCACATTTTGAAAAAACTTTTTATTTTGAGATAATTATAGTCTCACAGGTAGGTACAAAAATAGTTCAGAGGGTCATGCATCCTTTACCGAGCCCACCCCAATGGTAACATTTTATGTAACTATAATACAATACAAAAATCAAGACATTGACACTATTATAATACTGTTAAATAGACTGCAAGACTTATTCAGGTCTCACCAGTTTTTATATTCACTCGTGTGCTTGTGTATGTGTGTGTGTATGTGGTTCTATGCAATTTATCCCATGTATAGATCCATGTAATGACCATCACAATCAAAATACACAACTATTGCATCTCCCCCAAGGAATTCCCTCCTGCTATCCTTTCATAATCACATTTTCTTCCTCATCCTCATCCATATCCCCTAGCAATTACTGACTTTTTCTTCATCACTATAATTCTGTTTCAAGAAATTGCTGTGTAAATGGAATCATACTGCATGTAACCACTTGAGATGGCCTTTTTCTCTCGGCATAATACCCCTGAGAGCTGGCCCAGCTGGTGCACGGGTGAGTAGCCATTCCACGGTACTGCGAGTATAAGTCCACCACATACCACACAGCTTCCATAGCCCAGGTTTAGTCACTCACCTGTTGCAGGACATTTAGGTGGTTTCCAGTTTTTGCCTATTTTGAATAAAGTAGCTGTGACCATTAGCGTAAGGTTTTTGTGTGAACATAAGTTTTCATTTTTCTAGGATAAATACCCAAGAATGAGATTGCAGGGTCATATGGTAAGCATATTTTAGTTTTATAATAGCCAAACTGTTTTCCAGAGTAGCTACACCATTTTACATTCCCACCAACAATGTAAGAGAGATTCAGCTTCTCTACATCCTCTCCACCATTTGGTATTATTACCATTTTTAAAATTTTAGCCATTCTAACAAGTGTGAGGTGATATCTCATTGTGGTTTTAATATGCATTTCTCAAATAGCTAATGATTTTGAACATCTTTCAGTGCACTTATTTGTCATCTCTAGAGCCTCTTGGTGAAATGTCTTTCCATGTCTTTTGCCAATTTTCTATCTGGATTTTTTTTTTTTACTGTTAAGTACTGAAAATTCTTTATATGTTCTAGATGCAAGTCCTTTGTCAGGTATGGTTTGCAAATACTCTCTCCCATTGTGTACCTTGTCTTTTCATCCTCTTAACAGAAACAAAGTTTTTAATTTGGACAAAATCCAATTTATCCTAATACTAAATCCCAAAGATTTTATCATGTTTTCTTTTAAAAGTGTTATCATTTTCTGTTTTACATATAAGTCCATGATTCATTTTGATTTGTTTTTTGTATAAGGTGTGAGACTTAGATTGAGGTTCTTTTTTTTTTTTTTTCGCCTAGGGATGTTCCGTTGTCCCAGAACAATTTTTGTGGAAAGGTTACCTTCTCTCCATTGAATGCTTTTGCACTTCTGTCAAAAATCAGCTGGGCATATTTCTGGCTTTTTATTCGGTTCCATTGGTTTGTGTATTTATCCTTCCTCCACAGCCTCCCTGTCTTGAGAGTGAGTCTTAAAATTGGGTTAGAGTGCTTTCTCCCTCTTTGTTCTTTTTTCAGAATTGTTTTAGGTATTCTACTTCCTTTGCATTTTCTATAGAAATTTTATAATAATCTTGTCTGTATATACAAAAACTCCTGTTGGGATTTTGATAGGAATTGTGTTTAATCTCTAGATCAACTTGTAAAAATTGACGTCTTGACTATATTGAGTATTCCAGACCATGAAATAGTATATCTCTCCATTTATTTAGATCGTTGTTGTTTTTTCATCAGTGTTTTGTCATTTTCAACATAAAGATTCTATAAAAGTTTTTTTTTTTTTTACTTATTCCTAGGTATTTCATTTTTTATTGTAGCAATTGTAAATGATATTGCATCTTTAATTTTGTTTTCATGTGTTCATTACTAGTATTTAGATACACAATTGATTTTTGTGTGTTGAGTTTATATCCTGTGTTTTCTCACTTACTAGTTCTAGGGATGTTTTTGTAAATTCCTTGGTATTTTCTGTATAAGCAATGTGTCATCTGCAAATATGGACAGTTTTCTTTCTTCTTTTCCAATATGTATGCCTTTCATTTTATTTTCTTGCCTTATTGCACTGGCTAGAACATCCACCACTGTGTTGACCGTGATTGGTGACAGCAGACATCCTTGCCTTTTCCCTAATTCCAGGGGGAAAGCATTCAGTCTTAGTGTTTTCCAGTGGACAGAGTATATAAAGTGCCCGTGGCTCCAGGCCTATTTTAATCCTCCCATCATACCTTTGCCTTGACAGCAGGCAACTCAGTTCCCTTATCCAGGGGATTTTCATCTCCTGGGAACTGGAAGAGTGAAATGACACCTCCCTTTAAAGTACATTGAAAACTCACCCCCACAGCTCACTTCTGTCAGGGTTGCTCCTATCTCACCCTCCACTCACTCATCACGTATTATTTAGAGGGCCTGCCCTTGTCAGTATCCAGTGCGACAGCCCTAGCTCCCCACTGCCGCCTCTCAGCCCCCCACCCTGTCCTGTTGTTTTCCTGGGAGTTGCAGCCTGTAATGGAATAAAGGTCTGAATGAGTCGGGGAGCTAGAAGGGACCAGGACAACGGACCTTGGCTGCTGCGCACGTGGGGGCAGCTGCTCTGACCGCTGCTGGCCCAGACGCAGGCAGGCAGGTGTACCGGGTGGTTTCAGTCGTGCGCTGCTCTCAGCAAGGCTTGGCCATGGGGCCGTCCTAGGCTCTGGCACTAGGCCGACTGGGAGTTCTACTGTGATGCTTGAAACCATGCTTATGTCTCCACAGGGGTTTACTAGTAACTTGGGAGTACTGTACAAGGGGTACAGTGCCAGACGCCACTTCAACTGTGAGTGCCCTGGCTGATTGCCGACCTTGGCGGATGCAGTCATAATCCCCGCTTCAAATTGCCAAGATGGCAAACAGGTCACGCATTATTCTCTCAGGAGAAAAAGAGCAGCAGCATTGCCGGAGTTTTCTCAGGGCCATCAAATTAAAGCCAGATACCCCACCCTGATGGCTGCTCTGTGCTGCCAGCGACTGCAGACAGCCGCACTTCCCCTTTAGCAGTGGTCCAGGGGAGAAGAACCCTTTTTCTCTTGAATGTTCACTCTCCACTCACCTTCTTCCCTTCCTCCTCTCTGTAAAATAGTGCCTGCATTACTGAAAACTGCTAAAATCGTGCAAGTAAATAAGCGTGAAAAAAGATTGGTGGCTGCAAAGGCTCTTCTAGAAACAAGATGAAAGGATGAGAGTAGTGTGACCATGAGTAAGGAAATGATCATATAATCACACACGTGAAATGCAGATGCGTTTCCATAAGCTACAGGGAGTGGTACGTGTCTGGGCTGGGAGGGGAGGACGGTGAGCTCGCCCACGGTGCCTGCCCAGCCTTCGGACAGTGTGAGGGGGGCCCATTGGCCAAGAACGCCCAGTGGACACAGGTATCCGAAAGCCCTGCTTTCTCTTCCAGACGCTCTGGAAGTTGGGTGAAGCCATTAAAAAACACATGCCTTTTAACTTTTAGAAATGACATGTTTTCCTATCAAAAGGCCAGGTGATTTTTATCACGTGAGGACATGCCATGTTTAAAACAGGTGAGAGAGGGTGGCACTGTACAGAGTTTGGGGTCAGGCAGTCCCTGGATTAGGTTCTAGCCCAGCAGTATCTTAGCTGCGTGATGTTAAACAAATCATTTAACTTTCTGTGCTTCAGATTCCTGCTTTTGGTAAAATAGGGATCCGGCAGCTACCTTGCAAATCCTTCTTCCAGAAGGAGAATGGAGCCAAGCTCCTCGGCAGTGTCAGGCTGCTGGGAGGCGCTGTCTTCGTGCCCTCGAGGAAGTAGGCAGGGCTTTTCTCCCGCTGCCCAGTGCTGTGCTTTTGCTCTGAGCAAGTTACACTGCATTTGACTTCGTGTCTGGGAACTCTGTAATTATTTCGCAGTGATCAAACCATAGCTCTGCCATTTTCTAGCAAGTTAACTAATCTCTCTGTGCTTCAGTTTCCTCATTTGTGAAATGCTGGTGATAGCAGTACCTACCTCATAAGGTTGCTAATTTTTTTACATCTGTAAAGATGTATAATTTACATACCATAAAATACAACTATTCTAAGAGTACAGTTCTATGTGTTTTAGAGATTTTTATAGCTGCACAGGGAGCTCACAATTTATTTTTAAAGTATTTCTGTTACCTGCAAAGCTTCCCTTGTGCCGCGTATAGTCAAGTCTGACTCCCATACCTAGCGCCAGGCAACCTCATTCTGCTTTCTGTCTTACAGTTTTGCTTTTTCTAGAAATGTCATGTAAATGGCATCATGCAATGTGTAGTCTTGTTTGTCCGGTTTCTTTTACTCAGCATGATATTTTGGTGATTTACCCACGTCGCAGCATACATGAGTACTTCATTCCTTTTCATTACTGAGTAGTATTACATTGTATAGATATATGACATTTTATCGATTCACCAACTGACTACTGGGGTTATTTCCACTTTTTGGCTATTATGAATACTGCTGTTGTGAACATCTGTGCACAGGCATTTGTTGGTCGTAGGCTTTCAGTTCTTTGGGATATATACCTAGGAGCAGGACTGCTGGGTCATAGGGTAACTCGATGCTTAGCATTCGGAGGAACTCCTTTTACTTTTCCCCCAACAATGTTTGAGGTTCCAATTTCTGCGCTTCCTCACCAGCACTTCCCATTATGTCTTTTTGATCATAGCCATCCTAGTGGGTGTGAAGTGGTATCTCATTGTGGTTTTGATCTGAAGTTCCCTAACAACTAATGATGTTGAGTATCTTTTTATGTGTTTATTGGCCATTTGCTATTTTCTTTGGAGAAATAGATTATTCAAATCTTTAGCCCATTTCAGTTGGGTTCTTTGTCTTTTGTTTTAACTTTTTAAGAAATTGCCAAAATGTTTTCCAAAGTGATTACATCATATTTGAGTACTTTTTCATGTGCTTATTTGGCATTTGTTTATCTTCTTTAGTAAAATATCCATTCGAACCTTTTGCCCATTTTTCAATTTTTTTTTTTTTTTTTTTGTCTTATTATTGTGTTATAAGAGTTTTTAACATCCTGGATACAAATCTTTCATTAGATGTATATTGGGCAAATAATTTCACCAAGTCTGTAGCTTGTATTTTTC
Organism: Tolypeutes matacus; assembly: GCA_026826555.1. Taxonomy (NCBI): domain Eukaryota; kingdom Metazoa; phylum Chordata; class Mammalia; order Cingulata; family Chlamyphoridae; genus Tolypeutes; species Tolypeutes matacus. The sequence continues at coordinate 14,838,945 of JAKSZT010026446.1, read as the reverse complement.
ATTTTTGATGAAACTCAGTTAGTCAATTTTTCTCTTTCATGGATCGTGTTTTCCGTATCATATGTTAGAAACTTTTGCCTAACCCAAGATCCCAAACATTTTCTCCTATGTCTTCTTCTAAAATTTCCATAGTTTCTGTTTTACATTTAATTAATTGCCTCATAATGGACCTTTGTAAAAGGTATGAAGGTAGGTCAAGGTTCGTTCTTTTGCAGATGGATGGTTGAAAAGACGGTCCTGACTCAAGTGAACGGTCTTTGTGCCTCTGTCGAAGGTCGGCTGGCCATGTTTGCCTCGGTCTGGAGTTTCTCTCGTGTTCCCTGGATCTCTCTTCCAATCCCACACTTTCTTGATTACTGTGAATTTGTAGTAAATCTTAAAATCAGGTTGTATGAGTCATCCAACTTTATTCTTTTTTCAGAATTGTTTAGACAATTCTAGTTCCTTTCATTTTCATGTAAATTTTAGAACTAGCTTGTCTATACTTGCAAATATGATGGGATTTTTATTACACTTGCACTAACCCTCTAGGTGAGTATGAGCAGAACGGACATCTTTACTCTATTCACCTTCACTTTTGACGGGTAGGGTCTCTGGATGTAGATTTCTTGGTTCCCTTTGTTCCCTTCAGCACTTTGATTATTTCATTCTGTTGGCTTTGCCCTCCTTTGTGATAAGAAGGCTGTTACTTGTATTTTTCCCTGTATGTGATGAGTTGCTTTTCACTTGCTCCTTTCAAGACTTTTTCTTTGGCTTTGAGCAGTGTTCTGGTGCTTTGTGATTATATGACTTTGGGGTCATTGAGTCTCTTGAACTATAGGTTAATATGTTTTGCTTATTATTATTATTATTATTCAGTTTTGGAAGGATTTGGACATTATTTCTTCACATATTTTCTCTGCACCTTTCTCTCGCTCCTGTCCTCATGGAACAAGCATTACACATACATTGGAACACCTGACTTTGCCCTCTAGGTCTAGCGCTGTGTTCATTTTTCTTCAGCTGTTTTTCTCTCAGTTCTGTGGACTGCATCATTTTTACTGGTCTGCTTTCCAGTTTACTGATTCTTTATTCTGCCGTATCAAATCTATTGAATCACTCTAGTGATTTTTTTACTTCAAACCTAGAATTCCCACCCAGTTCTTTTTTGTAGTTTTTATTTCTCTGTTAAGATTCCATGCCCCCCCCCTTTTAATTCATTTCTTTAATCCTTTGAACACATTTATAAGAGCTGCTTTGAGGATTTTGCTTTCTAAATTTAACATCTGGGTTCACAGAGTCCATTTCTATTGATAGCTTTTTTATTTCCTAAGTATGGTTCCTACTTCCCTCTTTTTTGCTTGTATCTTAGTTTTCTCTTGCTGCCCTAACAGCTTATTAAAAACAGTGAATTAAACAGCACTAATTTAGTATTTACAGCTCTGTAGGTCAGAGTATCACCAGGTGTTGGCAAGGCAGCTTTCCTTTCTGGAGGTGCTAGGGAGAATCTATTGCTTTTGGTGATTTTTGTCTAGTTTTAGATATAAATGTATATATGTGTGTGTGTATGTAGATTTATGTTTATATAGTGTGTGGAGAAGAGCCTCTGCGCACTTACCATCATCATTACCAAAGTCTGCATCCAGAACTTTGTTTTTTTGAAGATTTTTTAATTTATTAACTTCTATTCATTTTTTTTTTTTTTTTTTTTTAAGATTTTATTTATTTATTCATTTATCCCCCCCTTGCTGCTTGTGCTCTCTGGGTCAGCTAACCACGCCGTGCGGGCGGGCCTGCCTTCACCAGGAGGCCCCGGGAACCGAACCCGGGGCCTCCCATATGGCAAACGGGAGCCCCACTGATTGAGCCACAGCCGCTTCCCAACTTCTATTCATTTTTAACCTCTCCCCCCCGCCATGGTTTTTTTTGCTTTGTTTTGTTTTTGCTGTTTCTGTGTCCATTCACTGGGCAACTCTCTGTGTCTGTTTCCTGCCCTCTCTTCTCATCCTTCTCCTGTCTTCAGCAGGATTCGCTCCTCGGAACCTCCGATGTGGGAGAGGCATCCTACCACCTGCACCACCGCGGGTCCTGGTTTTTCTGTTTTGTTTTGTTTTTCGGCACGTCTCACCTTGGCTGTCCCTTGTGTCACTCTCCTCTTATGTCATCATCTTGCTGTGTGGCTCACGGGGCCTGGCATACCTGTGTGCCTTTTCTTTTTTAATTTTTAAAAAATTTTTACCAGCAGGTCCCGGGAATCGGGCCCAGGTCCCTCCGTATGGGAGATGGACGCCCAACCACCTGAGCCACGTCCGCCCCCCATAAGTTTGTTTTGAGAATAAAGAAGCTAAACAGGCAAAGTCCTAGCACAGTACTTGACTTGTAGGAAGGGCTCTATATGTATTAACTGCTATTATTATAATTTTCATTATTTTTCTTATTAGTGACAAGAGACAACTATAAAATCACACTTCCAGACAATCCATCGCTATCTATGTCAAGGATCCTCTCTCTAGCCTCTTCCTCCAACAGCGCCTTCACTGTAGAGCAGGTGTCAGCAATTTTTCTTTTTCCGTAAAGAGCCAGGTAGTGACTTCTTTAGCCTCAGTCTATATGGTGTCAGTTATAACTACTCAATTCTGCTGCTTAGCATCAAAGCTGCCATAGGCAAAAGTAAGTGAATGAGTGTAGTTTATCCCAATACAACGTTAGCTACAAAATTAGCCATCTGTTCACTTGATCTCAGTAATGGTGCCAGTCACACTTCTGAAACCTGTCAGCAACGACACTCACACAGATAATGTCGTTAGACACAGTCATAAATGCAGACACACACGACTTGGTAAGCTTATTTATTTCAAACAATGTTTTATCTTCTATTTTAAACTGCATTGTGCCACTTTTTATTAATTTTTAATTTTGATGATCTCATGTCTTCCTTCCAAACAAGGGAATCCATAGTGTTCCCTTCTTTTTTAACAATCAGTCCAATAACCCCTAGATTTATCTATTAGCCTAACTGTTCTTTACATATTGGCTTTGTACCAAGAAATTAAAACAATATTAAATCAGTTTTTTAAACTTTTTTGTGGCTAAGTATATCATACTTTCCAAAGGCTACATAAATCATAGATGAGTTGTTTAAATTATTAGAAAGTAAATATTCATATAACCACCCTCTAGGATTTTCATAGAGAGCAGAAGTCAATGCTGGCTTCAAAGCCTCCGTGGTGAGGCCGACTCTCTCGTTAGGGGCTAATGCAGCTGGTGACTTTAGTTGAAGCCAGTGCCCGTTTACCATCTGGAAATCCTAGGGCCCTTGCGGGTTGTGCCTGAGCTCTGTCAGTGGAACAGCACAGCCTGGACGGCAGCACAGATGCCTACAGCATGGTTTACTGAATATTTTAAACCCACTGTTGAGAGCTACTGCTCAGGAAAAAAAGAATCCTTTTAAACATTCCTGCTGATTGACAATGCACCTGGTCACCCAGGAGCTCTGATGGCGACGTACAGCGAGACCGTGGTGCTGCTTCATGCCCACGGACACAGCCCCCATCCTGCAGCCCGTGGACCAGGGAGTCGTTCACCTTCCGAGCTGTATTCCTAAGGCTCCAGGTGCTATAGACAGTGAGGCCTCTAAAAGGTCTGGGCTAAGCAAATCGAAAACCTTCTGGGAAAGGATTCGCTACTCTAGATGCGTTGAGAACATTCATGACTCATGGGAGGAGGTAAGAATATTAATATTAACAGGAGTTTGGAGGAAGTTGGTTCCAGCTCTCATGGACGACTCTGAGAGGTTTAAGACTTCAGTGGGGGAAGTAACTGCAGATGGGGTGGAAATAGCAAGAGAGCGAGAGTCAGAAGTGGATCCTGATTTCTCACTTCGAACCTCCAGATCACTGAGAGGATGTATTTCTGTTGTTTTAATCCACCAGATTTGCGGTAATTTGTCTTGTGGCCCAGGGAAACCCATGCAGGCTCAGTTGTGCTCATCTGACCAGAGCCTCTTTCTAAGGATGGGTGATGTGCTCTTAACTGACAGGCTTCCAAGAGCAAGAAAACCCAGCCTTTTGAGTGAAGGATCTATTTGGTGGAAGTAGAAATGTATTCTTTGTATAAGGAAATTGTATAGCTCCTCTCATTTTATTGGGAAAAAGAAACCCAAGGAAAACCTCAATGCAATGAGACCAAATCTCGTAACATTGTAAAATCCTCTTGTACCGTGGTAGAACTACAACAATTCCTATGACTTTTGTTTCTCACACCGAGGCGAAAGGCGGTGGAGGATGCCAATAGCAGGTATCATAGAGGAAGCAGTCGAGGGGCCCACCTGGGGCTGGAACCCCGATTCTTATCGTTCTGCATGTCTGGTTATACTTTTGCTGAGTACAGGATATTGTCTAGAGGAACTGCAGATCATAGGAGGCTCTGGATGCTCATCTGTCAGAGAGGACTGACGTGGTTCTGGCGCCAGGACCTAAACAGGCGCTTAATCCCATCAGAGCTGGTGCTGTGGAGGCCGGCCTGCTTCTGGCCCTCCACTCGTCCTGGGCCGCAGACCTTTGGGGCTACGTGAAAGCTCCCCCTTCCGTTACAATCTAAACCCCTCTTCCTTCTTCCCTGTGCCTGAGAGACTGCCAAAACCTCTGCTCAGCTTTCAGGCCAGCCAGGCGGAAAACGGCATCGAGTAAGGCTCCCTCCCCGAGCTCGCCTTCTCTCCATGATGTGGTTCTTTAAGACCCAGCTGCCTCAGTGGTTCTTTGATACCTTCAAACAGCTTTAAAGAGACATATTGTCCAGCTCTTCCTGTTGTTCTTAGCAGGGAGGTTGGTCTGAAACAAGCTAATCCACAGTTTCTGGAAGAAGAAATCCTGCTGAAGAAATTTAGACCAAATTTCAGGCATCACATCATTTAATCCATGTATACTTGTTTGTATCTCTCAAAAATATGAATATTTCCTTACCTAACCACAGCGTGAGTCATGGTCTTATTTCTCCAGGTGTCTCAGAAATGCCTTTTAAAGTAGTTTTGTTTGAATGTGTTTGGTCGTTGTTCTGTCTCTTAAGTCTCTTAGTCCACAGTGTTCTCCTCCTCCTCCAGCTGGCCTTTTTTTTTTTAATGCCACTGACCTGTTGAAGATCCTGGGTCAAGATCTTACAGAGTTTTGTATATCCTGGCTTTAGCTGGCTGTTTTCACTTGCTCCTCTTTCATTCGTTCTTCCTATAGAGTAGAATTGAACTTTATGGGCTTGGTTAGACTCAAGATGCTTTCAGGTGGTGCTGAGTCCTTCCTTTTGTATCAGTCAGATGGCGCTTAATGCCTGGTCATCCCCCTTGGTCGGCGTGTTCAGATGGCGAGAGGTTCTCCGTCATTCTCTTAGCCAGCGGCTTCATCCAGTGAGAGCTGCTGCCTGGACCAGGTATTTCTTCAGGAGCTGCAAAATGGAGATTTTTATAATTTCATCATATTCTACATTTACCAGCTATTAGAGTCTTTCACTAGGGCTGTTTGGTTTCTCTGAAATACAGTTTGTACTCCTTTTAAATTGAGTAATGTGTTTTGTATCAGTTTTCAAAACGTGGTCCTGACCAGCAAATGCTCTTTCCTTCCCTGTAAGTGCCAAGGCTGCTGCCTCAGTGAAGCCCCGTGACTGCCGGGCGAGCTCACCTTGTGGAAGAGCCTCAGGAGGGCTCGACGCAGGCCCCGCTTCGGGCTGCTTCTCCCTGCCCTGGACTTCAGGTGCCCGGCCTCCTGCCCCTCAGGGGCCCCCAGCGATGGCAGCAGGAGCCTGGCGCCTCCCATCGGCCCTGCCGCTGGCGCTCGGTTCCGCCTTCTTCCTCTGCACCGTTGGCCCCACGCCCCAGGCAGCTCTTCCATTCTAGACACGGCGCTCTGGAGCATACGCTCTCTAGCGCTGTGCCTGCGAAAAGACAGCGTGCAGCCTGCCTGTTACTGTGCCGCCCGCTGTGCCTCTTGAAGGGCATCTCTGTTTCTGAGTCTGGGAGCCACGGCCCCAGCGCCCACCATCCTGCCGCAGCCTCCCTCCCTCCAGGGTCTCTCTCTTCCAAGTTTCTGCTTTCTCTTCCCAGCCACCTTCAGTGTGCCCCACCGCCCACGTGGGAATCGTGAGTCTCCTCGCTCTGCCTTTACACTGCTCCCAGCCCGGCCTGGCTCTCACCTCCTCACCTGCTCTTCTCCTTGCCAGCCAGGCCCGCGTGCTCCGGGCTCTTTGTTTTCGGCCTCCTGTGCCAACCCCAGAGTTGCCGTTCCCTTGCCACACTCCACGTGCTTGTCCCAGGGCTCAATCCTCTCCTCCAGTCGAAGCTGCTCCAAGCTCCTCCCTGCTCACCGTGCTCCCTGCTGCTCCTCGAGCACCCGTGTCCTGGAGGCCTCACACTCCCCTCCACACCAAATTGCTGTTTTCTTTTCAGGCACCGGGGGCCAGAGATTGAACCTGGGACCTCGTATGTGGGAAGCTGGCACTCAACCACTGAGCCACATCACCTTCCCTGAGGTGGTTTTTTTGTTGTTTTGCTTGTTGTTTGCTTGAGTTTCCTCAGGAGGCACCGGGAACTGAACCTGGGACCTCGTATGTGGGAAGCAGATGCTCAAGGATTTGAGCCACGTCTGCGCCCACCTCCACCTCAAATTTAATTTCCCTCCTTTCTTCAACTCAACTGCACGCTAGCCGGGGGCAGGAGCTCCCTGACAGCACTGGCCACAGACCCTTCCCCTGCCTCCCGTCCTCACAGGCACAGTCCCTTCCCTGGTTAAGGCTCCCAGTCTGACCTTGATTTTGACAGTCCCATGGTCGAAGGCTACTTGTAAGCTCCTCTTTCCCCCGTCACCGGCGCTCACGGCAACGTTGACGAAAGCCTCTGCCCTCGGTGGAGAGCTCCTCCCAGCAGGAGTGAGTGCCACCATTTTCCCGGGGTGTCAGTCCAGCCAAGAGCCATTGTTCTCTTTCCACAAGTCAGCAGGGAGGCCCCGGAAACCAGCAGGCCCAGCGCGGCACCCCTGCTGCAGCTGTGCCGCCGCCTGTGCGGGTTTGCGTGGAAGGCACCTCGCAGGCACCCCCTCACCCCTCCGCATTCACCTCCACTTGGCTTTTAGTGCCTTTACGTGACCTGCGCAGGCACCTGTCGTGGCATAATTATGCACCAGTTTCTCTGCCATCTCAGAGCCGAAGATTTTCTTTTATCCTGTTAACTAACATGACAGACATCCCCTTAGCGGAGTGATTATTAGTATGAAATTACTTTTTGGCCTTTAAATTTAATTATGCCACATTCAGAGCAATAAAATAAAATCCCAAACCCAGGTGTGCTTTTCAAGGAAAAGTGTCCAGAGCACTTACCTTCCGACAGTGCCATTCTGCATGTGAGCCTTTTGTCTAAGGACCTTGCTCTTTTCCGCACAAGTGGCTGGCGATGTTCACTCTGAGGGCTGAAAGCCAAAGCATCCGACCTCTTGGCATCCTTGGGGGATGAAGGCAAACCCCGGACCCAGGTGTCTCCTTTGTTCCCCTCCCTTTTGAGTTCTTTAAAGAAGCCTGGTTGACCTTCTATTGATTTAAATACCTCCCTCCCAGATACTGCTTTCCGCTTTTTTAAGAGCCTGAAAGAAAAATGTTTCTACATCACATTTCATGGGGGAGAGCTGAGCTGCAGGGAGTGACTGCTGTGCGTATTTGTGCACTCACAGCAGGGGCTGCACAGCCCCTCCTGGTAAATCTGCCTCAGCTCTTCCACCCAAGAGAGCTTGACTGTGGGGTCCCCGAGTCCCTCAGTGCAGAGCAGGTCAGCAGTGCCTGCAGGCGCAAGCCCTGTGCTGCTGGCTCTCGGGACGAGTGTGCCAGCGTCTGTAGCAGGCAGCTGTACCCACTCTGGCAGGGCGGCACTGGGAGCGAGCCCTGACGGGGCGGCCTAACAGTTGGGGCGTGTTTCCTCTTCTCCACCCAGCCAGCCTTTCTCGAATCTTTGGGAGCCATTTTAAGTCCTTTTTCCCTCTAGGTACTTTCCCTGTCCCACCAAGCATCACCTCTCTTCATAACCACGGTATCATTTTCTCAAGTTCAATTCAGCAAACTTGAACTGAGCATCTGCCATGTCAAGGGCACTAACTCACGCACCATCTTGTAGTATTTTTCAACTGTTATATGAATAATTGGCGTCTAATGGGAATCCTGGGCCTTGAGGAAAAAGCTCATCATATGCCATGGTGCCGCCAGCCCTGGGAACAGTCATCTCCGTGAATGAGGGCATGGGGGGCAGAGCGTAAACTGCGCACATTTGGTTGACTCCAATATGTTCCATCCCTGTTGGATTGAGCTGAAGCGGTACTGCTCTCTGCAGCCCCTGGAATGTAGCTCCAAGGCCCATCCTTTGGTCCATACAACACCCCATCCTGTTCTGCTGCACATGGACAAGGTCAGCTAGGACATCTCGGGGTACACGGTGGGGGGCCTGAAGAGAAAGAGCTTACAATTAGTGCCTGTAGAGGTGGTAGACCATGGTGAGCTCTAGGACGAGAGTCAAAGGGCTTTGGAGTTGGAGGGAGGGAGGAGTAGCACCCAGCTGGGGGAGACAGTGCTCCATCCATCCATCCAGCAAACAGGGGTTGAGAGGCCCTTCTGTGGTCGGCCTGTGCCAAATGCGGCGGCTTCTTGGAAGAGGGCGGGGGAGGAGTTACCTGCTCGGTCCCCTGCCCCCAAATATAAACAGAGGTCCAGACATGGGCTTCTCTTCTCTACTGTTTATCAAAGGTGAGCCAGTCCTGCTATTTTGTTTCCTAACGCAGGAGGCACACTTGGGAGCAGGAGCCCAGTAATGTGCTTTTTCTGCTCTAGATCGCAGAATGCCTTTCCTTGCGGTAGCTCGTTAGCATTCACAGCCCGCGCTGGCTCCACTCTGGTAATCTGATGAAATGCTGACTGCGAAGGGGAGAGCACCTGACGCTGTCTGCTGCTTGGTTTCTTCTAGGATGTTCTTCCCAGGAAGCCACCCCATCAGAGGCGTCCAGGTCATGAAGGTCGGCAAACTGCAGCTACATCAAGGCATGTTTCCCCAAGCGATGAAGACGCTGAGGCTGGTGAGTGCCCTGCCTGGGCTCTCCTCTTCCCACCTGTGCGGAGCCTCTGTCAGCAGCTCTGCACACACGTGTGCACACACGTGTGGGGGCGTGCTGCTAAATGTCCAGCAGCCAGCCCTCGGAAAGAAAGAAAAGGGGCCTGACTTGTGATGCGTGCCCATTTCTGTGGTGTAAATATGCCTCCTGCGATTGATTTCGAGTTACGAATGTGAAATCAGGCAGCTTGAAAAGGGCCTGAGAATGTGAGTCAGCTCTCACCAGCCGCTGCAAAGTGGCCCCAGTGCTACTGCACCAGTGAACGAGCCACCCTTCTCCACGCCCCCGCCTGCTGCCCACAGATGGCTTGCAGGTCAGCCAAGACCCTTGACCACCTGTCAGCAGCCCGCTTCACCCCCCTGTCCCTCCGTCCCTCCCTCTCCACACACAAAGTCTACGCTGGCCACTCACCACTGCCAAGCCAGCTGACTGCTCACGCTTAGACCTTCACAGAGCTCCCCCCTCTGCCTGCAGGGCCTCCGCTCCGCCACACCAGGCCTGCAGAACCCTGCCGGGCCAGGAGGGCCGGCCCCAGGGCTGCTTTCGCCAGGGCTCCTGTAAGCAGACCCCGTTGGGAGCACTTGCCACATGGCGGTAGGCAGTTGGTTCATAGCCAGCACCCTCCAGGAGACGTGGGGTCTTCGAGGTTAGCCATGCGCGGTAGCTGGAGCCAGTACTGGTCATCTGGGGAAAGGGCGGGCGCGTTCAGCTGAACCCTAGCCGTGAGTGGGAGAGCTGGGCCAGAGCTGGGGCACGGTGTTCAAATATCCTCAGCCACGCGTCACCCTCGGTGAGCCCACCCCGCGCCCAGGGCCCAGGCTCCCTGCTGCCCTCGCTGCCTGGGGCAGCACTGCGGCTGGCCGTCCCCCTGTGGCCTTCCAGAAGGTGAGCTCCTGTGCGCCTCTGGCCCAGGTGCAGGTGGGTGCACGGAGACCTGGTGGGGCCCCAGGGGAGCACTGGCACTGGAACAGGGGCACCTGGGTCACAGCGCCTTGTCTGCAGAAGCACTTCAGTGCAGGGACCCAGGGCCGTGCACTGGGGCTGGCCGACCCCACCACCCAGGCAGCTACCTACCTTTAGAGGAGGAAAACGGCTTGAAAACGCGAGCCCTCGATGCCAGTGTTGTGACGTGCCGACCGCTAACTGAAACAGCCTGTGGTCACCAGGACTTGCTGGAGGATGCAGGTCTTCAGGTTCTTTTTACCTTGGCCTTTATCCAGACCTCGAGAAGGGCAGGCTCTCGCAGTCTCAGGGAAAGCTTTCCTCTTCTGGTGTGGCTGCTAGTTGTCTGCCAGTCAAACCAATTAGGCAGCAAACATTTATTGAGAATCTACCGTGTGAAAGTTTTAACCAAAATAATAATAATAATAGTAATAATAATAATAATAATAATGTGGAGGGAATATTCCAAGTATATGACTTAACCCAGATCACTTGCAAGTAAGTAGGTGTTTTATAAGTGATTATATTGATCCTTACGTTTCTGTGGAACTGGAAAGTACCACTCCTGCTCACACATACATGGTTTTGTCTGATCCTCATGCCAGGTGATGGCCTTTTGAAGTCAGTGGAGCAGGCATTTGTTTCCCCATTTGAGAAACAAAAGAGCGGAGTAAGGCTTAGAGACGGTCAAGGCTTATGTGAAGGCACACGGGGGCAGAGCCACACCTAGTTTGCTAGTTTGTTCAGTGCACGCCAACATGTGCCGGCTGAGTGTGTCTATTAACCTGAGTAAGACCCATTGGTGTCCGTACAGTTCAGTGGAGGGGGCAGGCATGATGAAGTCATCAAATCCAGGCTACAACTCAAGGCCCTGCTCTTTTCCTCCAGGTTGGCTCAGCTAATAGACAGGGCTCTCCAGTTAGACCTGGTGGTAGAGACCCCTCCAGGCCCCGCTGGGCTCCATGGGTCAGATCAAAGGAAACTCGGGGAGGGCCGTCGGGGCTGATGTGGATCTCCCCGTGCAAGGCTTCTGGCGCCGCTGCGTGTGAAGCCTCTTGAAGGAGACATGCCTGGGTACTCCCGGAGAGGCGTCGGAGCACAGGGCTCGGGAGCGCACGGGCCGGGCTGATGGGGCGGTGTTGCCAGCTCTTCTCATGGCCTCCTGCTGCCCTTTGGCAGCCCTCGTGCCTCCTCTCGTTCTCCGGCCTCCTCATGCCCATCAGTGAGGTTGTCCTCCGCTTCCAGAGGCTTTCCCTCGTAATCATTTTAGCAGTTCCTGCTCCTGATACCCCAGCACGGACGCTGATCGCTGTGAAACGAAGGGCTCTCTGTGGAAGCTGCATCACAGTGCTCGGCACAAGGCCTGGGGCAAGTGGCAGCCATGCCCCAGAGCTCTTGTGCGACCCTAGAAAGGCCGCCGAGCCTCTTGCCAGGTTCTGATCGCCAACCAAGGAGCAATGTGGTGTAGCAGAAAGAGCGCTTGGGCTCAGGGTCAGTCGGCTCGAGACCAGGCCCACCACTTACTAGCTTTGCGACTTGAGGTTATTCGGTTCCCTGGGACCTAATTTCCTGATCATTCAGATAAGAGCAATGCCTACCCCATAGAGTCATCTTGAGAAGTGAACGAGACCGTGTGGGAGTGCTTCACCGACTCCCAAGCATGCTGACACTATAAAGGAATATCGTTGTTCCAGGATCCCTGGCTCTGATCACTTGCCCATTACTGAGCCCTTCAGCACGTGTGATATGTGGTTATACTCTGGTCCCCTTGTTGAATAGTTATGAGCTATGTTGAATAGTTATGAATAGTTATGAGCTTCCCAGTGGTGTGTCTCCCTAAGGTGAGTGGGCGTTCCTTGGGGGCCTGACTTAGGTCCCTTTGGGATCTCCTGGTGCTACCTAACACACACATGCCCCAACCACAACACACTCTGTTAATTGCATGCTGAGTGAATGGATTTTTTGATGAGGAGAGGACTTTAAAGCCCTGTTCTTTAGATGTCTGTGTCTAATGGACTCAAAGCTCTCACACCCTTTGCTTGGCATTTACTAGCAGGCGAAAGCTGCCTCAACATGTCCACTTCTCTGTGAACTCATATAACCCGTGAGTCTGGAGGTAAGTCAGCATCTTCCTGCAGAGAACCTCTCTTTTTCTACTTGGAAGAGGGTCAGGGAGGACATCCTCTTTGCCCTTTGAAACTGTTTTCTTTAGACTGGCACTGCTGGATATTCTTTCTTGTCTTAGAAACCCTCGAAATAATGGGATGAAATGGCTTGAATAAGGGTTTAGAATGGAAACAGACTCGCTTCAGGAACAGCGTTTGTCACAGACTCAGCTAGGCCCCCGCTCCCTGGGAAAGGCAGCCACTGAGGCCAGCTGATTTGGTTTGGGCTGCCATCTCACTGGCGCAGCTGAAATCCACGTGATTGCTGCCACGCGATGACCCCGGGGTTCCATCAAAGTGCTACCCTCCTGCTCCCCACTGTCTCTAATCGACTTCCATTTCTTCCCATTTCTTTCTTGGAAGGATTCTGCTTGCCACTAATCTGGCTTCTTAGACCTCAAGGGCACACACCCTCATCTGGGCTGTCTCATCCTTGAACCTATTTTCTATGTGTTCCATGCCCTACAGGCTCCCTCACTCGGCCCCAGAGTATTACTTTGCCAGTGGTACTTTGTTTGGTGAAGTCAGATCGTAAAAAGCCAGACTTGTTCCCCCCTCAGTAACCACTTTTTATCCAGATTTACATTTCTTGCATTATACTGTTTTTCCCCTTCTCCTTTCATTTTGCTGAAGCAGTTGACATTTTGGTGATCGTTTTAGCCTGATCCACACATGGAGTGCAGGCCGGGCAGCTCATGATGCAGCAAGTCCCAGACAGTGCTCCTCCAGGGCTGCACAGTTATTAGCTGCTCTAGCACATGCAGGAAGAGCTCAGAGCAAAAGCACGCAGGTCTCTGTCTACTCCAGCTTGCACCCTGACTGCCAGCCCCCAAAATGGTGATTCAAGCGTGCAATTCTTTTGTCCCCATTTCTTAGTCTGCTACAGTGATTCTTAACCTCTCTGGGGTCGTGTTCTTATTTAAGAATCTGATGTGAATCACTGACGCACCAGAGAAAAATGTACATACACACAAGATTTTGTATGTTTGATCCCCTGAAGGCTCTCTGTGGACTCTTCAGTGACCACTCCCTCTAGGTTAAAAAGCCCTTCTCTAAATGCGGACAGGTGAGGGGAAGAGGGCCTGCAGAGGGGATGTGCCATAACTGCCACCAGGACCCTCCAGGAGATGTTTGGAAGTTCCTGTCTCTGCTTTTTATCCCTAATGACCTCCAAATGGAGAATATTAATTTCAGGAGGATGTTTCTGAACCAAGGAAGGAGAAAACAGCAATAGAATGGTGGGTAAAATGCAATAATATGATTAAGCCATATTAAAGAAAACAAGCCAACATTTACCTACTCAGAAGCATAACCCAGTAGAAACAAGGAGCCAAGTGAAGAACCTGAACTTATACTTCCACTGGCAGTAACAAGGTGGCACTCCCCCATTTTCCTGCTGGAGTGGTAGCAGTGGAAGCCAGCTATACCAGAAAGTTCAAATAAAATTCAGTTCATAACAAAGTACTCAGTATATCCATGTTTCAAATGAAAATTACTCATAATACCAAGAACCTAGAATATCTGAAACTTGAATTAAAGAAAGAAAGAGAGAGGGGGGGGGAGGGAGGGAATTAGTAGATACCAAAGCCATCATAAAAATGCTTCAACAAACAACCACAAACATGCTCAAAACAAATGGAAAAAAAAAAGTAAAATTTGAGCAAAGAAATAGAAGATATAAAGAAGAACCAAACGGAAACTTCAGAACTGAAAAATAAAATAACCTAAATAAACAGAATGGAGGTCAACAATAGAATGGAGGGGACATAGGAAAGAATTAGTGAACTTGAGGATACAATAGAAATTACCCAATCTGAAAAACAGAAAAAGACTGGGGGAAAAAACAAACAAAACAAAAAGTGCTTCAGGGACCTGTGGGAGCAATGACAATATATAATATCGTTGGAAACCTAGAAAGAGAGGAGAAAGATAGTAGGGTAGAAAAAGTACTTGAAGAAATAATAGTTGAAAACTTCCCAAACTTGGCAAAAGACTTAACTCTACAAGTTCAAAAAGTTTAGCAAACAAAAAACAGGGTAACCCCCAAAGAAATCCAACTAAGACACATCATAATCAGACTTCTGAAAACAGAAAATATCTTAAAAACAGCAAGAGAAAAATGACACCTATCTACAGGGGGAAAACAGCTTGAATGACAGTAGTTTTCTCATCAAAAACCATGGAAGCCAGAAAAAAGTGGCAGTACATTTTTCAAGTACTGAAAGAAAAGAACTGTTAACCCAGAAACCTATATACAGCAAAAATATCCTTTAGGAATGGAGGGAAAATCAAGACATTCTCAGATGAAGTAAAGCTAAAAGAGTTTTTCACCAGCAGATGTATACTAAAAGAATGGCTAAAGGAAGTTCTATAAACAGAGAAGAAATAATAATAGAAGGAATTTTGGAACATCAGGAAGGAAGAAAGAACGTGGAAAGTAAAAATGTAGGTAAATAAAATTGACTTTTCTTCTCTCTTGAGTATTCTAAATTATGTTTGATGGTTGAAGCAAAAAGTGCAACACTATCTGATGTGGTTCTAAATGTATGTAGAGGAAATGTTTAAGACAATTACACTCTAAATGGGAAAGAGTAGAAGGATGTAAAGCAAGATTACGTTTCTTCACTTTACTAGAACCAAAAGAATGACAACATCAGTAGAGTATGATAAATTATTATATATAATGTAAGACCTAGAGCAATCACTGTTTTAGTTTGCCAAAAAACTGCCGATGCAAAGTACCAGAAATGGATTGGCTTTTATAATGGGAATTTTATTTAGGGAAAAACTTACAGTTCTGAAGCCATGAAATGCCCAAGTCAAGGCACCATCAGAGATGGTTTCTCACCAAAGTCAGCTACTGTTGATCTTGTTGTCTGACCACATGGCGAAGCAAGACGGCCACCTATCTCTGCTGAGGTCTCTGCCTGCACCTTCAGAATCTGCCATCTCCTGGAGCTCAGCTGTGGGCAACCAGGCATAGGGCTTGTCTCTTTCAGTCTCAGCTGTTCTGCTTTCTTCCCAAATTCAGCTGTGAGCTCTATGGCATATGGCTCGTCTCTCCCTGGGCCTTAGCTCCTTGAGCCTCTTGGGACTTTTGTTTTCCTGCAGTCCTCTCTCTCTTATGTGGCAGGATCAATATAAAATGGTGGCTCCCTTTTCCTGTATCTCTCTCTCTCTGTCTCCATTTATATCAGGCCCAGCAAGAGGGCGGAGACTCAACCTGAGTCACGCCTCACTGACGTAGTCCAATCAAGAGTCTCATCCTCAGGAATGGATTAGTTCAAAAACATAATCTTTCTCTTTTTGGGATTCATAAAGGAATTTCAAACGGCCACAACCACTAAAATCTATACAAAGAGATACACTCAAAAAACACTATAAAGTGGAATTCTGGGGGAAAAAAAAAAAAACAACGTTCAAATAACCCACAGGAATGCAGGAAAAAGAAAACAGAAAGAACAAACAGAAAACAAAAATAAAATGGCAGACTTAAAACCTAATATATGAATAACTACATTAAATCTAAATGGTCTTTATACACTAATTAACAGATAGAGATAGGCATAATGGAGTTTTAAAAATGACCAGCTCTATGCTGTCTACAAGAAACTCACTTCAAATATAAAGATAAAGGCAGGTTGAAAAAAAAAGAGTGGAAAAGGATATACCATGCAAACATGATTAATCAAAAGACATTAGGAGTGACTTTCTAAATATCAGGTAAAGTAGACTTCAGGCAAAGAAATTACTAAAGACAGAAGCATTGACCAAGAAGAGATAGCAATCCTAAATGTGCATGCACCAAACAATACAGCTGAAAGATAGGTGAAACAAAACTGACAGAACTGAACAGAGAAAAAGACAAATCCACAAGTATAGTTAGGGATGCCAACTCTCCTCTGACAGCAATTAATAGAGCAACTAGACAAAATCAGCATGGGTTTAGAAGAATTCAACAATACCATCAACCAGGAGGACCTAATCATCATTTAAGGAACATTCCGCTCAACAGCAGCAGAATATACATTACTTTCAAGTGTCCACAGAACACATACCAGGATAGTCCATATCCTGGGTCTTGAAACAAGCCTCAACTACTAAAAATTAATTGAAATTATGCAGAGTGTGTTCTCCAACCTCAGTGGAATCAAACTAGGAATCAAGAATGATAACAGGAAAATCTCTAAATACTTTGAAACTTAACAACATACTTTAAATAATCTCTGGGTCAAAGAGGAAGTCTTTGGAAATTTTTAAAAGCATAGAACTGAATGATAATGAATATACAACAGAAGGAAGGAAATACTAAAGATAAGAGCAAAAATCAATGAAATTGAAAACAAAGAAATAATAATCAGTGAAACAGAGATGATTCTTTAAAATATAAGTAAAATTGGCAGACCTCTAGCCAAACTGACTAAATAAAAAGAGAGAAAGCGCAAATTACCTATATCAGGAACAAAACAGAGGATATTGCTACAGACCCTGCAGACAGAAAGATAATGATGGAATACTTCAAACAACTCTACACACATAAATTTGACAACTTAGATGACATGGACAATTCCTCAAAAGACAGAAACTATCACAACTCACCCAGTATGAAAAAATTTATACAACCCTGTAACTATTCAATTGAATTTGTAATTTTAAAACTCCCATAAAAGAACTATCCAGATGGCTTCACTGTAGTAGTCTACCAGAAGCTTAAAGAAGAGTTACCACCAGTTCTGCAAAATCTCTTCCAGAAAATCAAAGGAGAGGAAAAATTTAATTCATTTAACAAAGACAAGAAAAGAAACCTACAGACAAATACCCCTTAATAAATCCTTAATAAAATATTGGCAAATGGAATTCAGCAATATATAAAAACATTACACAATACAACCCAGGTGTATATCAGAGATGCAAGGCTGATTCACTATTCAAAAATCAATCATTGTCACTGACCATATTAACAGGCTGAAGAAGAAAAAACACCCGATTTTATCAATCAATGCAGAAAAAGTATTTGACAATGTTCATGATAAAAACTCTCATCAAACTAGGAGTAAAGGGGAAATTCCTCAGCTTGATAAAGAAAATCTACAAAACACCTACAGCTTACATTATACTTAGTGATGAAAGGTGAGTACTTGTTCCCAAGGTTGGATGCTTTTTATGCTCTCGCCACTCTTTTTCAACCTTCAAGGAAGTCCAGTGCAATAAGGCAAGAAAAGGAAATAAAAGGCATAAAGTTTGGAAAGGAAGACGCGAACATGATTGCCTATATAGAAAATCCTAAGGAATCTATTAAAAAGTCTATAACAAAAAAGTGAATTGCAGGATTCAAGATAGATGCAAAATAAATTGTATTTCTACATATTAGCAATGAACATGTAGACACTGAAATTTAAAATACAGTACCATTTACAATAGCTAAAAAAAGGAAATACTTTGGTATAAATCTAACAAAATCTGTACGGGACTTGTATGCTGACATTTATAAATGTTGATGAAAGAAATCAAAGGCCGAATCAGTGCAGGGCCTACCATGTTTGTGGCTTGTAAGGCTCAATATAATGAAGATTCAGTGCTCCTCGGATTGACGTGCAGGCTTAATGCAATTCCTATCAAAATCCCAGCAGCATTGTTTGTATATATGGGCAGAATGTATTTGGAAAGGCCAAGGAACTGGAGTAGTTAAAACAATTTTGAAAAAGAAGAAGAAAGTGGGATAGGCATCCCACCCAATTTTAGGGCTTACTCTAGCACCACAGTAATGAAGCAAGGGTGGTGGTAGGGGAGGGAGGGATACCGTGGAGATGAGTGGGCAGAGGAGAGCAGCAAACCACCCACACCAGTAGGTCCACTGGTGGTGGTGTCAAGGTGCAAAAGCAGTTCAGTGGAGGAGCGATAACTTCAACAAATGGTGCTAGAGCAAAAAGAAAGTCTCACGCTTTATACACAGTTTAACCCAGAATGAATCCTGGACTTAGATGGAAAATGAAAAACTGTAAAAGCTTTAGAGGAAACAGGAGCGAGTCTTATGATCTAGTTAAACTAGAAGTCAGTAGCACAGTATGTGGAAACCAGACGAAGTCCCGTCCTCCTCATTCCCGCCTGGCGTGGCGCTTTCTAGAACCCACTGGCTCCTGGGCTGCCCCTAGGCCTTGTCTAGTCCAGGCTCCTCTTAATCCAGCCGGGGAGCGGGGCCTTCTTCAGGGCCTCTCAGCCGCTCAGGCGGCACTGCCGGGCGACTTCTCTGCTGCTGAGGGGCAGGTGTGCGCTCACTGGTCCCCGCGGCTGGGTGGCCCTGCTCGGGCCCGTGGCGCCTCCCTGCAGCACACGCACCCGCTGGAGGGCCGAGCAGGTCCGCGTCCGTCTCCCTGACGGCCAAGGCGTCCTCGTGAGCGTGGCGGTCGCTCAGGCGACCTTCAGCGAGTGACTGCATAGATGCCTCCCGAGAAGGCCAATGCTTCCAGCAGGCCCTGCGCTCGGAGAGGCCGTCGAGTGGCGGGCAGGGCGAGCGTGGCCGCGCGGAGCCCGCAGGCCGTCACGGCCAAGGGCGCGGGGGCTCTGAGCGCCTCTGCCGCAGCGCGGGCCTCTGCCGTTCCCATGCCGCGTGCCCGGACCACCCCTTTGCTTCCTGCTCTTTCATCCTGAGATGGCACAGTAAGACAAAACCTGCGCCCACGTGTCCCTCCCGTGATCTGTTCCAGAGGTGCTTATCAAGCACACATTTTCTCCCCTCCGCTTTTATGTCCATACTTAAATCACGCTTGGGGAAGTCACTTATTGGATTCTGCAGGCTCATGGGGGTGAGTATATGAGGTCTTTGATAATCTTTATATATTTGTATTAAAAATTAATAAGAACGCTATATTTTTGCTGCCAACTTTAAATCATAATTGGATTTAATTCATTTTATTTAATGCACGACCACAATTCTAAGTTACTTTGAGAAAAGAAGCTGTGATGAAACCGGAGCCATGTCTGGGCCCTTTTGTTACTCCCGGGTGCACCGTGCTCTGGGCACGGGCATCTGCGTTGCCATTTCTCGTGTGACATTTAGAGTCCAGTGCGGGTGCGGCACCCCTGGAGGCCTCAAATGAGTCCTCTGTGAAAGACTATTGCAGCCTCTTTTTAAATGCTAACATTGAAAAATAAAATTCAGTGGACAGAGAGATGCTTTTCCCAGCACAAGCCTGCTCCAGTTTTATATTTCCTTCATCTCTTTTATGTGCTGCTGCAGGAAATTAAACCAGAATTGTCTTCTCTGGCACATGCGTATGTGGCAGTTGTTACTTGTTTACTTGATAATTAATCACATCTACATTTTTCTTCTGGGCCAATGATGTGGATTTTTTTGTCAGTCTCCTTTGCAAATTGCTCCTAGGCCTGTAGGTGCCCCATTTCCTCTCTGCTTCTCGCCTCCCCGTGGGCAAGAACCTTGTGCCGCAGGTTCTACACGTATGGGGAGGGGGTGTCGCCCCAACCCTTCCTTCCGACACTGCATCATCCCCAAGGAAGAGGCTACAGGGCCTGGCCGGTCCCCCACCCGCCGAAGGCACGGCAGTCAGCTCAGTCATGGAATGGATGTGGCCCAGTCGGGAGGGCTGGGCAGTCTCGGGCAGGAGGTCCCTCCATAGCCCGGGGCAGTGGGCCACCTGGTCTTGATGGCCCCTTGGTCAGGACGTGGGCCGGGAGGCCTGGGGAGGCCTGGGAGCACCCCACCTGGCTCTGCTCTGCAACCTGGGAGCCCTTCACTGGCTCCGCTGCAGCCCTGGCAGCTCTGCCCCTGGAGTGAACGGGAGACTCTGGGTCAGGGGCAATTAATTCCGGCACTTAGGACAGGGCGGAAGACGGGAGTCTGTGGCATGCCTGAAAGCATGCCGATGAGTTTCCCGTTGTCAGGGTGATAGGAAGATGACTCTGCAACCTGGCCTCTGCGGCCGGGCCAGTCACAGAGCAGCAGATCTTCCCAGGTGACAGCCTGGGAAATAGGGCCAGGAGGGCGGAAGGAAGCTGGCCTGGGGGCTCGCCTCGCCCAGCAGAGGGCTGGTGAGAGCTGGCAAGGCTGGCCTCTCCCTGGACGGCGCCTCGTCAGTGGGCAGGGCCGGCTTCAGGCCATGCACCTCCCTTGGCCAGTTCACAGAGCACGGGCTGCAAGGCTCCCAGACCAGAGCTCTTCACTTCTTCAGGCTTGTCCTCGTAGAGCGAGAGGGTCTGAGTACCTGACCACCAAGGTGCTGTCCAGCTCTAAAATCTTGGCCTTGAAGCTGTTCAAACCCAAGTCCCACCTAAGAATTTATCTTAAGCAAATATTCAGCTAAGGCAATATCTTGGCAGATCTCCATTATATCATAACAAAAAATTGGTGTGATCTAGATTTCCAAGAATAGTTCAGTAAATGATGGAACTAATTGTACAAAACCATGAAAATGGCAATTCTGCCAGCTATAAATTAACACTGAATACTGACTAGTTGCTGTTACTGGTGAGAGCTTACCTCTCGGGCCTTCTCCATCCTGATGGCACCTTAGAATCCCCTGGAGCCGAGGCCTCGCCCAACATCACATGTGGAGTCAGCATGGGGTTCCTTTGAAGGTCCCAACTTGATTCCGCTGTGCGCCAGGTGCTGGTGCTTGGCAGGCAGCTGAACAGGCACCAGTGTCATCTTCAACCACCATTTCATTTTGCTCCCAGAGTCTGTGGGCCAGAATTTGAACGCAGCACAGTAGGAATGGCTTGCCTCTTTTCACCATGTCTGGGGTTTCAGCTGGGAGGACTGGAATCTGGCTGCCTTCTGCTGGGGATGGAATCCTCTGGAGCTAGAATGACTTGAAAGATGGACTTAGCTGGCACTTTGAACGAGAGCACCTGTGTGTGGCCTCGCCACGTGGCTCAGGCTCCTGCACAGCGCGGCGGCGCCAGGTTCTAGGAGCAGACGTCCTGGTGAGCAAGGCAGAGATGCAGGGACTTTGTGACCTAGCTTTGGAAGTCAAATGTCACTTCCTCCATACTCGATTGTTGAAGTTGTCCTAAATCCATCCAGATTCCAGAAATAATTTTGATGTAGAACTGACAAAATTTAGCGCTGAACTGGACATGAGGAGTAGAGGAAGGGGTAGTCAAAATGCTGATGCTACTTGGTCCCGTTGCAGTAATAGAACACAAAAGTTACGTGCATCATAGCTGCATTGCATATGGGCGCGGACCCATGCAGCAGGCAAAGATGGAAATTACGTTAAGGCTGTAGCATGGCATTCCATCATTTTAGAAACTCTTCTTCCCGTTCTGCAATACAGTCCTCAAGATCTTTATCCACCACTGGGTCCCTGCATGACTCAAGCTGTGAATCTACTCTCCAGACACGGCATTCAAAAATCACCTTCACTTCCCGTTCTGTGCTGGGAGCCCAGTTAGAAGCTGCTTGCGCTATAGACCTCGGGGTCCCCAGGCCATTAGCATCACAGGGAAGAGCTGGGGAGTGGGGAGAGGCCTGCCTGCCTTAGCATCTAATCTGTCTCCTCTCCTTTTCATTTAGGCTTTTGATATCATGCGAGTGACACATGGCAGAGAGCACAGCCTGATTGAAGATTTGATTTTGCTCTTAGAAGAATGTGACGCCAACATAAGGGCATCCTGAGGGAGCCCGGCAGAGAGAGCCAGCTTCTCCCTTGCACCGCATGCCTTACCAGGGTCACACGTTGCACATGTTGTTTGCTGTGTGAGCCTCCTTTACTGGAAATGCTATTCTGTGTTATGGGGTATCTAGAGGCAGATACAGGGTTTGCAAACCACAAGAATCATTAGTTGTAGAGAAGCACAATTACAATAAATACAAAAAATTTGGTGAAAATGCCATCTGGTAATTGTTTTCTTTGCTTACTCATTAGTGATTTTAATGCTTAAAATTTCAACATTCAAGATAGAAAATCCTATCAAAAGAATGACAGTGAAACTTATAACTTTCTCCTTTGATAGATGGGTAAAAATAAATATTTTCACATTTGCTTCCTGGCAAACGTTTAATGTCCATTTTAGAAAGAAGCAGAATTTTCAGACTTTGTCTTTAGTATATGTGGGAAATTATATGTGTGTCCATTATTAATTTCCAAATTATTAGAATAGGATAGGAAGTCTTACTGCAAAAAAAAAAAAAAATGTTTTTCAAACCTCACAGCTCTTTGTGTAGATTTTTTTCATTATGTATAGGTCATCCTTTTTTTCCTGCAGGTTTCCTCGTTTGTAGTCCGAGCATGTGATTTCATACACAGTGTAGAGCTCCATTATCCTGCAGTAAGCCATCTTCTGGTGTCCCGGCTCCAATTAGGCATGCTTTCTTTTCTTTCTCCTCTTTATTATTTCCCAGTTCCATGGCCTTCTTTTCTACCCCAGTGCTTTACACAAATGCAGGAAACCTTTTCTTTTCCTCTGCCAAGAAAAGGGACTTAATTTTATGGCTCTGTGATCCTCCAGCAGTCTGTTCCCGTGTGCTTCGATCAGGACGGTGGATTTAGCAAGCTGAAAGGATTCTGAGAGTGCTTCCAGTCGGCCATACCTTTATTTACAGGTAGGAAAGCCAGGCACGGCAGGACCCAGGGTGCCGGCCGCTCTGCCCCAGAGCCCTTCCCTGCCGCTTGGGGAGCGGCCAGCCCTCCACTGTGCGGCCGCACCGCGACAGCAGGCACCCCCTGGACCCACGGAGTCCTAGCGCGCCCAAAGGGACCCACCTTACCGGGCAGCAAAGAGAGCCGAGCACTGGGATGTGGAGTCCGCGCGTGGAAAACGTGGTGACGACGTTGCTCCTTCAGCTGGGCGCCCCGCAGGCTGCTCGTCAGCTTGCTCCTGCCTCGCACTTCTTGATCTTCAGGAGTCACAGCAGCACAACGAGGTAGGTCGTTTTTTAAAAGCCTTTTATTTTTCAATAATTTCTAACAGGAGAGTTGCAGAAGCAACACAAGCATAATACAGAGAGCTCCAGTATATCCCCTACCCAGA
Organism: Tolypeutes matacus; assembly: GCA_026826555.1. Taxonomy (NCBI): domain Eukaryota; kingdom Metazoa; phylum Chordata; class Mammalia; order Cingulata; family Chlamyphoridae; genus Tolypeutes; species Tolypeutes matacus. The sequence continues at coordinate 14,815,745 of JAKSZT010026446.1, read as the reverse complement.
CACTCAGATTCACCAACTTCCAAGAACTTGCCACATTTGTTCCTCCTCCCTCCCTCCATCATCTATCTATCATCTCTCATCGCGCGCTCTCTCTCTCTCTCTCTGCCATATATTTATTTTCTAAACATTTGAGACTAGGTCACACACATCATGCTCCTTGAACACTTAATATTTCCATGTACATTTCCTAAGAACAAGGAAATGTAACTTATGTAACCACGTTAAGTACAGTAATCAAGTTAAAAAAAATTTAACATTGCTATAAAGTTTAGTCTATATTCAATTCATTTTTTTCTGTTGTACCTTATGAGCATTTTCTCCTCCATTGTTAGACTCTGTCCAGTATCATATATTGCATTTAATTTTTATTATCTTTTCAGTCTCTCCTTTGAGAGATATCACAGCATAAAATTTCCCATCTCAACCACTCTTTAAGCACGTAATTCATGGCATTAATTACAACTCACCACCATCCATTACCGAAATTTTTCCATACCCCAAACAGAAACCCTGCACCCATCATGTATGAACTCCCCAACCCCTCTCCTCCGCCCCTAGTTACCTCCTCTCCACTTTCTGTCTCTATGAATCTGCATATTCTAGCAATTTCACATAAGTGAAATTGTACAGTACCTGACCTTTTGTGTCTGGCTTACTCCACTCAGCATGATGTCTTTGAGGATGATCCATGGTGTCACATGTATCAGGACTCCATTCCTTTTTATGACTGAGTAATATTCCATTATATGTACACACCCTATATTGTTTATCTGCTCATCTGTTGATGGACACACGAGTTGCTTCCACCTTTTGGCTATTATGAATGATGCTCCTATGAACATTGGTTCACAAATATCCACTCAAGTGCCTGCTTTCAATTCTTTTGGGTATATTCCCAAAACTGGGATTGCCAGGTCCTATGGTATTTCTATGTTTAACTTTTAAAGGAACTACCAACTGGTACACAGTGGCTGCACCATTTTAGTCCTACCAACAATGTATGAGGCTTCCTATTCCTGTGTCCTTGCCAACACTTACTATTTTCCATTTTTTAAATAATTGCCATTCTAGTGGGTGTCTCATTATGGTTTTGATTTGCATTTCCCTAATGACTAATGATGTTGAGCATCTTTTCATGCGCTTATTGGCTGTTTGTATATCTTCTTGGAGAGATGTCTATTGAAATCATTTGCCAATTTTTAAATTGAATTGCTTGTCTTTGCATCCTTGTCAAAAATCAACTGGACATAGATGTGTGGGTTTATTTCTGAACTCTCATTCTGTTACAATTGTTTATATGTCTGTCCTTGTGCAAGTAACACACTGTTTTGATAGCTGTAACTTTGTAATAAGGTTTGAAATCGGGAAGTATGAATCCTCCAACTTTGTTCTTCTTTTTAAAGATGTTTTGAGTATTTGAAGCCCCTTACTCTTCCATATGAATTTAATGATTAGCTTTTCCATTTTTGCAAAGAAGTCTGTTGGAATTTGATTGGGATTGTGTTGACTCTAAATCATTTCGGTGGTAACAAGATGGGTATTTTGAAGCCCGTTTTATAAGTGAGGAAGCTGATTCCAGGAGTTTTCAGTCCATTTTTCTGTACTCCCTCCTGGTTTACTAAGTGACCTGGAGGAAGGAACTTGATCTCAGTCTTTTTGAAAGACAAATTCTACCCAATTCAACAAACATATAGAATGTTTTTAGGAAAAGGCGATACAAAAGGTGAGTAAGACATGCACCCTGCCCTAAAAATGCACACTGTCCAGTATAGTATTTGTATCAGTTAGCTTTTACTGCATAACAAGTACCCCTAAAACTTAGTGGCTCAAAATAACCATTTATTTAGCTCATGATTCTGTAGGTCAGCAATTTGGACTGGTCGTTTCTTCTGTTTTTCCCCAGTGTAGGCTGATTTCAGCTGGGCTCAGTCATTGTGTGTAGTCTGCTGCTAGGTCAGCTGGGGAGATGGAAGTGACTGGACCGTGTAGCTCCTCAGATTAACCTAGGCTTCTTCACACGGCAGCAGGGTTTCAGGAAAGGTAAGTAGGCATCCCCGAATGTGCAAGCACTTTTCAAGTCTTTGCTTGCATTACATTTGCTAATGTTCCATTGGTCAAAGCCAGTCATAATGCCAGCCTAGAAACAATAGACTCTACCTCTTGATCTGAGCAGCCCATTGCAAGAGCATGGATACAGAGAAGGCAAGAAATTGTGACCATTTATACAATCCACCATAGCCATCCTTGACCTTTCATCATTTAGTGAATTTGATGAAAGCCATAGACCAGCTTTCTAGAAAAACGGTATATATATGAACTATTTGATTTTAGGATTAGCGTTTCTTGGATTCCTGACTCAATAAAAATAGAATGGTTTAATGAAAAATAGGCTTGCCACCTTTCAGAAATACTGGGTGGGAATTGTATTGATGCTTCATTTTAATTCATTAGGGGGAAAAAGGCATAACAGAAGGTAGGGGTAGTAAATCACATGCCGTATGAGCAGCATTCACTGATAGAGTCCTATGTTTTCCAATTTTCTGAATGAAATTTGTCAGTGATGATCCTAGATTAAGTAATTTACCTTCATACCTCCTAGAAAAAGCATGATAGGCTTTTAAATCCCTCTCAACCAATCTTCCCATATTCTGAGAGGAAGGGGCCTTACTTGCTTCAACTTTTAATAGAAAGCAAATATTTAAGCAAAGGTAAATGTTTAAACAACTTTACAGCACAATGATTTTGGAGAAGGAGAAAGGGAGTGGAGAACAGAATTTAAAAGCCTTGTCACAAGTCACTGGCGATTTATTGCTGCCCCAGTTTCCATGGCGGCTATTTCATTAATCCATGGTCATTGTAGCAGCAGGCTTTGTTCACCTCGGAAACTTGACACCATTAGTTGCTCCTCTGGGATGAGAACACATTTAAACTGAAAATGAACATGCTGGGCATGATTTACAGCCATGCCATATGATGCCAGAAGGATGGGGAGGAGGCTGCTTGAGAAGCCTGCTCACTGGGAGAGCCCAGGACATGCTTACTGGGCCAGGCAAGAGGGCGGCCGGCAAGCCACACACAGAGGCTCCTCGCTCAAGCTTCACGGAGCGATGGAAGAGAAATTCCACCCATGGGGGCCCAGGCAGGAGGTGATGTTACCATCACTCGAAGTAGCCCTTCGGGACTCCATAGAGTGAAATTGTGGCCATTGTCATCAAAGCCTCACGAAATCCTAATGACAAGCAATCATTGGGAGAAGGGTCAGGAAAGCACTGGCGTGCTTCTTATCCCTGAGGATGGTAGTGGTGCTGAGGTCAAGCTGGTGGAGAAGGACCGACACCACTCCCAAACTGGGACACCTCCTAGGCCTATTTGTAAACGTCATAATGCTTTTGGCTCACGGTCAACATACTCAACATCTGAATTCGTCTCCTCAAAAATCTCTTTTCTGCCTTCATATTAAAGTCAGCACTATCACCATCCTTCCACTCTTCAACACTGAAACTCAGGGTCATTGACTCTTCCTTTTCCTCTGTTAAGGGAATAAGTTATCTTTTCATCCTCTGAAATGATTTTTGAAAAATTTCAGCCACTGTTATTTCATTGTTAATTCCATTCCCCAACCCCTTTTTCAGTCTCCAGCACCTCATTCTTCAACCAATGCAATAATTCCTCATTCCTCATGGAAGTCCTTCCCTTTCATGCCCTACATCAGAGCTGCGAGAGTAATATTCCCAAACTACCTTTCTTGTAACTCCTTTGTCCAAAACCTTACAACGGCTCTCCATTGCCAATAGACTAAAAGTCCAGTCTCCAGACTAGTATTCAAGTTCTCAAACTATCAAAATTTATACTTACTGCATGAACCGGTCACACTCTAGCCTCTTCCATATCTCCTGAATTATGCCCCCTTCTTTAATCAGTTCCATAGTTTTGTTCATGCTGACAAAACTCCCTTTCTTCTTCATCTAAATACCACCCATACTCAAAGGCCTCAGCCAACCCTTCCTCCTCTTTTTCCTCTTCAAGCTTTCAATGGTGGCACTAATTTCAGCCATTCTTCCAGGAATGCTTTTGGTTTACCACTTTGGTAGAAAACTTTTTGGAGAATGTTGGTGCTTCCATCATTAATACATTTCTCATTGCCTAAGTGAAGAGAGTACTTTTTGGGTCACTTCAGGGTCATAGTCAGGGAGTGGAAAACTGGGCAGTATGTATGTGGCAGTTTCAGATTATTTATGAATTCCAAAAAGAAAGATTATTTGTAAACTAGTCTGTTCCTCTGGATGTGATGACCCTTTGATTGCATTAGATTCAGCTGAGACATCTGATTAAATTATGTTAAGATTAGGGCTTTGATTCAACCATGTCATTAGAGTGCAACTCAGTGCTGAGTCACTGCCCCCTTGGTGAGCTGATAAAACAGGCTCTTATATGGAAATAGACACACAGAGAAGAAGAACACAGAGGAAGAGAGACAGCCAGATAGTCTATGGTTGACCTTTTGAAGAGAAGAGAGCCTGGAAAGAGTCCAGGGGAGAGAGATGAGTCTAATGCAAGCCTACAGCTGAGATGGGAAGAAGCTGAGACCATGGAGCCTTAAGAGGAAGAAGGAAGGCTGAACTCTTGCAGACATTACCCGCCATCTTGCTCCAACATGTGGCCAATGACTTTGGGTGAGAAAGTACCTCTTCTGGTACTTTGAGTTGGACTTGTTAGGGCCTTGTGACTGCAAGCTCCTACCCCAAATAAATACCCGTTATAAAACCCAACAGAGTTCTGGTACTTTGCATCATCACCCCTTTTGGCTGACTAATACAATGTAATACATACCTTTTTACATTCCAGTTTCTCCAAACCTTTTGATTTCTTCCTCAATATTATGCCAGGGAAGTTCTGGCATTTCAACCTCATTGAATGAAGTTTATCATGGAACCCAGGTTTAAGTCAACCATGAAAACAAACTGTTAGAGATACCTCCAGATGCTTGAACTAGCACATTAATTTCAGAATCTTGGGTAAGTGTACCCATATTGATAAATTCAGTCTAATCCAAGGCCATAGAATCCATTCCCACAAATGTTCCCAAAGTTCTGTGTATTAGTCAGCCAAAGGGGTGCTGATGCAAAATACCAGAAATCTGTTGGTCTTCGTAAAGGGTATTTGGGGTAGAAGCTTACAGTTACCAGGCCATAAAGCATAAGTTTCTTCCTTCACCAAAGTCTGTTGCCACATGTTAGAGCAAGACAGCTGCCGACATTTGCCAGGGTTCAGGCTTCTTGGGTTCCTCTCTTCCCAGGGCTTGCCTCTCTCTGGGCTCAGGCTTGCTTTGTGCCACAAGGCCAGCTGTAGACTATCAGGCAAATGGCTTGCTTCTCTTCCCAGGGCCTTCTCTCTTTCCTCATGACCAAGCTCCTCTGTACACTACTTCCCGGGGCTCCAGCTCAAGACTCTGCATCACAACCCCAACTCAAAACTGCTCCAACACTGTCCTTTGCCATGTCTTTTATCTTCGAGACCCCACCCACCCAGTCAATGCCCTAAACATAACTTAATCATGCCCAGATTAACAGACCAGTTTACAAGCATAATCCAATATCTATTTTTGGTATTTATAACATATATCAAACCGCCAAACTGCTACATCCTGTTCGATACAAATCAAGAAGCCTTGTACTTCTTTTGGTGCATAAGGTTACCTCCTGGGTTAGACTGTGAATCACTTATGAGGAAACTGTCTTAGAAAAGGTCATTATACATTACAGTATATTTAAGCAAGAGAAGGTTAGTGTCCTGAGAAAGGAGAGGAGAAGCTGCTTTTACTGAAAAATGTTGAGAAAATACACAAGAATAACTTCAAAAACACTGAAGAAATGAAAAAATAATGAGGAACCCCCAGGCTATTTTTTTTTAAATGAAAACCCTGTACCAAAGAGGTTCTCTATCAGAAAATCAGAGCACCAAAACCACTTACTAAAGGCATTTGTCAGCATCACATTCTCGAGTACCAGAGGCTTCATGGAATAAAGGGACAGAAGTTAAGTCTCATGACTCCCTAAGGTGGGAAGATTTAAAGGAGATTCTGCCAGTAATGAGCTAGGTCACCAAAAGGATAAACACTTACAGTAAGAGGAACTATAGTCAGGCTTGCCTTGATGCTGACAAGAGCAATCAATGAAAAATGGAAGGAAAGAGGAGGCAAAAAGTAGACTCTATAAGATTAGTACTTAAGACCAGCCTTGATGGGAATTTGCAATCCAGACCAGCAGAACATGAACTAAACAAGGAGCCCCAAGCCATAAGATGATTTGAGGTGGTTCTCAACTGGTAGTACCCTCAAATCTCCAATAGAAGCAAGAATAAACCTCGCTGGAGAGGAGAACATGCATTTTAGACCTCTGGAAAAGCCAACAAGTTATTTTTCAAGGTCAATGAATGACCAGTCAATGATAATCAGGAACTCAAGTACCAAAGCAACATGAATGAGTACCAACACAACAACAGACAACAGAAAATAAACATACTGAAATTTCAAATGCTGAAAATATTACATACATATTTTAAAACAAGTTCACTATTTAAAGAAATAAATGAAAGATGTAAAAATGGCTGAGAATAAGCAATTATAAAAAGTGACTATATTTGAAAAAGAAACATTCTTGAGATGAAAAATACAATAATTGAACTTAAAAATTCAGTTGACTTTTTGTCAGTAGAATGGTTGTAGAAAAAGATAGAATTAGTGGAGTGGAAGCAATGTCAGAAGATATCATCCATTGTGCAGCACAAAGAAAGAAAAATAGGGAAAATGTAGTAGATAAAGAGATACAGAAGTTACAGTAATCAGATTGGCTATCCATTTGATGCAAGTAAGACCCATAAGGACAGAAAAGTGAGAACATGCAGAAACCATATTGGAAGACATAATGGTTGAAATTTTTTTCAAAATTGATGAGAGCATAAATCTACAAAGATCCAGTGAATCCCAAGCATATTAAATAAAAAGAAATCCATAACAGATACATCATGTGAACTTAAAGGAAACTGAAGGAAAAGAGGAAATCTTAAAAACAGCCATAGAAAAAAGGCAAAAGAATGCCAGTTGCTTTACATGTAATTTCTCATCAGCATCACTAGAATTCAGAAGACAATGGAATGATATTTTCAGTTGATGGAAGAAAAAAACAGCTAACCTGTGATATTAAACTCTGCAAAGATATCTTTCAAAAATGAATGTGAAATGAAAACATTTTAAAACGAAAAATGAGAGGGCTTACTGTTACTAGGCCCTCAGTGGAAAAAAATCCTAAAGGATATACTTCAGGCAAAAGGAAAGTGATCACAATCGGAAGTCACAGATGCAAATAGAAAAATGGAAAAGAAAGAAAAAGGTAAATATTTATCTAAATGTAAGTGAAACTTATCTTCATAAAATAGTAATGTCTGGTAGGATTAAAAAGTGTTTAATAAAATTGACAAACTTGTGGCAAAATTAAAAAAGAGAAGTTACAAATATCTAATATTAGGAATGAAAGGGGGACATCACTCCAGATGCAACAACATTAAAGAGATGGTAAGACAATATTAACATTTTTGTGCCAAAATTTTTGAAAAGAAAAATGAATTGCTAGAAAAAGAAACTTACCAAAATTGATTCAAGAAGAAAAAGTAACCTGAAAAAGTATATAACCAATAAAGAAAAACAATGAAAAGTTCATATTCGTTCAATGAGAAAATTGAGAAACCGGGTTGGTTTCTCTAGTGTATTCTATCGAAACATTCCAGTAAGAAGTGCAATGAATTTTTCACAGGTTTTCCAGGGAAGAGAATAGTAAAGAACACTTTCAAACTCATTTACTCATCTTACAGGCCAGCAAGCCCTTCCTACCAACATCTGATGGACGCACAGAATGGAAAGCACAGCTCAACTTCACTCAAGATAGGCACAAGAATCCTAAATGAAATATTAGTAAACTGAAGATGACAATATATAAAAAGGATAATACATAATCAATTACATCATGACTAAGTTAGGTTTATCCTAGGAATGGAATATTGGGACGATCAATAAATACCACTGTAGCAGTTTGGTATTATTTATGAATTCCAAAAATAGATATTGGATTATGTTTGTAAACTGGTCTGTTCCTCTGGGTATATTAGATTGTATTAAATTCAGAGGTTTCACTTTGACTTGATTAAATAACGATTAAGGCTTTGATTAGGCCATGTCAGTAGGACATTGAGAAAACGACATGGCAGAGCAGAGAATGGAGTTTTGATGCCGGAGAAGCATCAAATGGAGAAGAACACAGAGGAATAGATACAGCTCCATAGACACGGCAGAGGCCCCGGGAAGAGAGAGAGCCTGATAGTCTATAGCTGATCTTGTGGAAAGAACAGAGCAGCTGAGCCAGGGAAGAAATGAGCCCTGGGGAGAGAGACGAGCCTTATACCAGCCTATAGCCAAGACCAGAAGCTGGAACCACAGAGCCCGAAGAGGAAGGCTGAACCCTTGGAGAGACTGGCAGCCATCTTGTTCCAACACATGGCAACAGACTTTGGTGAGGGAAGTAATTTACTCTTTATGGCCTTGTGACTGTAAGCTTTTACCTCAAATAAATGCCCTGTATAAGAACCAACCGATTTCTGGTATTTTGCATCAGCACCCCTTTGGCTGACTAATACAACTACATAAAACATTGCCACATAAAAGGGGTTATTACATGAAAATCTCAATATGTGCATAAAAAGCATTTGATAAAATTCAACATCTTTTTTATTTAAAAAAATCTTAGCAAACAATGAATAAAAGGAAATTTTTTAAATGAAGAACAAAGAAGCCAAAAAAAAGAAAAAAGAAAAAGAAAATAAAATGATGAAGAGTATCTACAAAAACTTATAGCAAACATCATAATAGTGAAGACTGAATGCTTTGCTTTTGATATTAAGTAAAAAACACTTTTCTCAGCATTGTACAAACACAAACACAAAATAAAACAGAAAGGATGTATTAAAGCAAGAAAAGGAAATAAAATATATAAGAATCAAAAAGGATGAAACAAAACTATGGTTTTCTTAAGTGATAGGAATGTGAACATAGAAACCCAAAAGAATCTCTATATAAACTCTTAGTAAGTGACAAATTTCTGATGTAAAAATTAATATAAATATCAACTCTTTCTGCATATCAGCAATAAATAGAAATTTTACAAAAGATATTGTCTACAATAGCACCAAAAACCTTAAGTATTAGGAATAAAACAAGGATATGCAAGACTGTAATAAAACTATAAAACTTTATTGATAAACATTAAATAAAGCCTTCATAGAGAGAGATGCCATGTTCATGATTTGAAAGACAATGTTGTAAAGATGTCAATTCTACAAAAACTGATTTGTAGTTTTAATGTAATCCCAATCAAAATGCCAACAGGTTTTAATTTGTGGAACCTGAGAAATTTATTCTAAAATATATAAAGAAATTAAAAGATTCAAGGAAAGCCAAGATACTTGTGAAGAAGGTCATGGTAGAATGACTTGCTCTACCAGATATTGGTGCTTTAGTTAGGGGAACATCAGCATGCTTGAACAAACTCAGTCAGCTGTGCTTTTCAGAGTCAGGAATGATGGTGAGAGATATCAGCCTTGAAATGAGTTCTCTAGTTTCAACTGGGAATGACAAGATCACAGATGGGGAGAATTTAGCTCCCAAGACAAGGTAGGAACAATAATAATAATCACTTACAGAGACAAAAGGGCAATCAGAGTTTTTTTAACCCTAGGCCATTATTTTCTATCAATTTGCAAAGACCACCAGAAGCTGTTTGCTTTTACCTGATAGTACCAGCACTACACCTTCACCATTTTGCCATGGGCCTATGTTAATTCTACCAAATCTATTCTTCATGAATATTGAGCATCTTGACATTCACAGACCCATTTAGTAAGATTATGTATGCCAGAGGGTAGGCGATAAGCCCCACAAATATTCAAGACTTACTACAGAAATGAAGTTTCTCAGGTCTCATAGTCTAGAGAATGTTGGATTAGCTTCTTCAGAGAGAAAAATGAATTATTGCAGCATATGTGGCCAGTCACTTAGAAAGTGGCACAGTGCTTGGACTTCTTTGGATATTTGAGGTGGTATATACCACATTGGGAATCAACTTCTTCTAAACTCCTGTTAACATTGATATTTTGACCTCCTCCCATGAATTATGAATGTTCTTAATGGCATCTAGAATGGTGAATCCTTTCCAGAAGGTTTTCAATTGACTTTGCCCAGATCCATCAGAGGAATCACTAACCATGACAACTACAGCCTTAAAAAATGTATTTCTTAAATAATAGCACTTGAAATTGAAATTACTCCCTGATCCATGGGGTGCAGAATGGATGTTGTATTAGCAGTTATAGTGCTTTGAAACTATTTGTATTGCAAAAAATCATGTTCTTAAAGCCAATCCATTCCTGTGAGTATAAACCTATTGTAAGTAGGATCTTTTAATTAGGTTACTTCAGTTAAGGGGTGACCTAGGGTGGGTCTTAATCCTCTTACTGAAGTCTTTTATAAACAAGATGAATACAGAGAGGGAGGGAGAAAGCCATGGAAGCAAGAAGCTGAAAGTGGCAAAACCCAGAAGAGAAGAGAGAGACCAGCAGGTGCCACTGTGTGCCTTGCCATGTGACAGAGGAATCTAGGATCGCTGGCAGCTGGTCTTCAGGAAGAAAGCATCATTTTGATGATAATTTGATTTGGACATTCTCATGGCTTCAAAACTGTAAGTTTTTAAGCTTATAAATCCCCATAGTAAAAGCCAACATATTTTATGGTTCAGCAGCTTAACAAACTAAAATAGCCATGAACACATGAATCTCCTTGAGCATCTCCAAAAGAACTCTTGGGTGATCAGGCACTGTCAATGAGCATTAATATTTTGAAAGGCCTCTTTTTTCTGTGCAGTAGCTCTCAACAGTGGGCTTAAAATATTCAGTAAACCATGCTGTAAACAGCTATGCTGTCATCCAGGCTTTACTGTTCCATTTATAGAGCACAGGCAGAGGAGATTTAGCCTAATTCTGAAGGGCCCTAGGATTTTCAGATGGTGAATGAGCCCTGGCTTCAACCTAAAGCCACCAGCTGTTTTAACAAGATGAAGTCAGTCCCTTGCTAAACAGAGTCAGCCTTTCCTTTGAAGCTTTGAAGCCAGGCATGGGCTTCTCCTCTCTAGCAATGAAAGTCCTAGACGGCATCTTCTTCCAATAGAAGGCTGTTCCATCTACATTGAAAATCTGGTGTTCATCATTGATCTTAGCTAGTTCTTCTGGATAACTTGCAGCTTCTACATCAGCCCTTGCTGCTTCACCTTGCACTTTTATGTTATGGAGATGATTTCTTTCCTTAAACCTCATGGACCAACCTCTGCTAGCTTCACACTTTCCTTCTGTAGCTTCCTCACTCCTCTGTCTTCACAGAATTCAAGAGAATTAGGGCCTTGCTCTGGATGAGGCTTTGGCTTAAGGGAATGTTGTGGCGGTTTGACCTTCCACCCAGACCACTAAAACTTTCTCCAAATCAGCAACAAGGGTGTTTCACTTTCTTACTATTTGAGTGCTCACTGCAGTAGCACTTTAAATTTCCTTCAAGAACTTTTCCTTTGCATTCACAACTTGGCTAATTGTTTGGTGCAAGAGGCCTAGCTTTTGGCCTAGCTCAGCTTTTGACATGCTTCCTGACTAAGCTTCACCATTTCTAGCTTTTGATTTAAGATGAGACCTGGGACTCTTCCTTTCACTTGAACACTTAGAAGCCATTGTAGGGTTATTAACTGGCCTAATTTCAATATTACTGTGTCTCCAGGAATAGGGAGGCCCGAGGAGGGCAGAGAAATGGGATAATAGGCAGTCGGTGCAGCAGTGCAAACACACACATTTATGAATTAAGTTCGCCGTCTTATATGGGCATGTTTCCTGGCACCCCAAAACAATTACAGGAGTAACATCAAAGATCACAGATCACCATTACATATACAGTAATAGTGGAAAAGCTTTAATATTGTGAGAAATTACCAAAACGTGACACGGAGACACAATGAGAGCACACACTGTTGGAAAAATAGTGCCGACAGACTTGCTTTATGTAGGGTTGCCACAAATCTTCAATTTGTTAAAAATGAAATATCTGCAAAGCACAATAAAATGAGGTTTGCCTATATACAGAGATCAGGTTCAAAGAAACCATGAAGGCACCAACAAGTGGCATGAGCAGGTGGCTCGGACTTCCGTGACATCCAGTCCTGCTGCACTGGTGCTTCTCCGTCAGTTCACACGTCGGCCTCACAGGGAATTCTTCAGGATCAGTTGACTTAGGAAGAAAACACTGGGCTTGTCTTACAGCGTCTTCTTCATGATATGCTGGCCGTAGTGAGAAGTGGGCCCATGCAGCATAGTAGCCTATATCTAAGGGCGTTCCCGAAAGCCAAGAGTGAAAGGAAACCCTCCCATTAGGCAGAATTTCAAGAAGTGCATCTGGTTTTCCACTTTGTCTCGATGAAAAATGGCCTCAGGTACAGACCTTTACCTGAGCTATATATAGATCTACAGGGAAGCAGCTAATGCTTAGACCATATGGACAGAACTTGACAAGAAAATAGAAGATTGGTAACAAAGAGCTATGGGGGAGAGGTGTGAGAAGGAAGTGAAGACTTCTGCGTCCCCTTTGAGTGGTAGCTCTCAGTTAGCAGGTGGACAAGATAATTTATTCTGTGAATGTCAGTCAGTCTCTTTTCCCAGCCAACCTGGAGGATGATCAATGAACTTAAATATGAATTTGCTATAGAGGCAGGGATGGAGAACATGTACTGAAAGTAGAATTCCTGTCACCACAGATGACCTGGCTACTGCCCCTGCTGAATGCACAGCTTGCCAGCAGCAGAAGCCATCTCCAGAATCCACATTCCCTAGTGAGACCAGCAACTAACTGAGACACGTTGAGATGGATTATACTGAATCCTTTCCATGATGGAAGAGGAAATTATTTGTCTTTACTGGGGTATAAACATACACAGAGACAGACAGACATGTTCTGTAATTTATCTATCTTTACGAGTGTGTGTAAGTATGGTGTGATTTCTCTTCCTTTCCCATGGTGTCTCTGGAGAACCGCAGTCCAGGTGCTTGCAGAATGCCATAGTTTCTTTCCTGGCACCCTACACACAGAGCTTCTAACTAAGGAACTCATTTTATAGCAAAAGAAATATGCTCAACACCATGGGATTGATTGGTCTTATCTTGTGCCCATCGCCCAGAAGTAACGGAGCTGACAGAATAGTGGTACGGTCGGACGAAGTTTCAGTTAAAACCCCAGCTTGGAGACAAGCCAGGATGTTGTGCTTTGAAGTGACCAATACATGGTTGTCTTATAGAAGATGGGCTCAGTGTCAAAACCTACTTTAAAAAGTGTAACGACAAGCCCTGAAGTGACAATAGGCTAGGGTCCAGAATGTTTACTAAACTCCTACAAATTAATTTTAAAATTCAAATAACTCCCTTTAAATATGGCAAAATTTAAACAGGCAAAAGAGGAACTCCAGATGGCCAATTAACATATTAAAATATACTCAAGTATATTAATAAGCAAAGAAATGCAAATTTAAGCCACAATAAAATATTACTATACGTTCATCAGACTGGAATTAAAAAAAAAAAACCTGACAGTTTTGAGCATGATGTAAAGTAATAAAAGCTCCCATACAAGGAAGGAAAATATATACAACCACTGATAAGCAGTTTGTCGTTAACTAGTAAAGTTAGGTATCTTTTTCCAGCTTTTTAACTTTAAACTTTTTGTCTTTATAGTTTAGATATGTCTTTTATGAAGAGCATAGCTTTTTAAAAATTCATTTTTATAACTATGTTTTTAATTGGAGCATTTAATATAATTACTGATTGTGTTTCAATCAACTTTAATTTTTAAATATTTTTTTCTTTGTATCAGCTGATATATGTTCTCTTCTTGCATTCTTTTAGAATTTTTCCATTTTTTTCATCCCTCTGTCCTATTAGCTAGAAGTTGTACTTTCATACTATTTTTTAGTGGTCATTAAAAAATTACAACAGGCATCTTTGACTTCTCAAAGATTAAGTTTTCTCAGGAGCCTTACTCTCCTATTCAGAAATGTTAGAACACTAGTTATTTCATTTCTCTTGATTTGCATACTGTGTTGTCATGTATTTGTACCCTCTGTACACTTTAAATCCCTTACTACTGTTGTTTGATCGAGTCAATATTCATTTAGATTTACCCACATGTACACACTCTGCTCCTCATCTCACCCTGCTTTTCTGAGCTTCCATCTGGGATCACTTTCCTTCTGCTTAAAAATCTCTCTTTTGTATTTTCTTTACTCTGGGTCTGTTGCTGATGAATTCTCTCAGTTCTTGTTTGTCTGAAAATGGCCTTATTTCACCTTCATTCTAAAAGGATATTTTCATTGGAATTCTAGTTTGGCAAATGCTTTTCTTACAGTACTTTGAATATTTCATTCTTCTGTTTTCTGATTTCAATAGTTTCTGTCGAGAAGTCATTTACTTTTCTATTTTTGCTCCTTTAATAGTAGTCTGGTTTTTTTGTTGTTTTTTTGTTTTCTAGGACATAACAGGGATTGAACCTGGGACCTCATAGATGCAAAGCAGCCACTCAACCACTGAGCTCCACCCACTCTGCAATAGCAATCCAATTTCTTTCCCCTTTTGGCTCTTTGTTTTTGTTTTTAGCAATTTTACAATGAGATGTCTAACTTTGGGTCTCTTTTCACTTATCCTATTTGGAGTTTGTAGGGACTCTTGAACCAGTGGCTTGATGCCATATATATTACAGAAAATTCTCAGCAAATATCTGTTCAAATATGGCTTCTCACCTCTTCCCCCTCCTATTTTTCCAGAGACTCCAAATCCATCTATATTAGACTTCCTCTCTCTTCTTCCTGTATCTTACCCTCTCGTCTATTTTCCTACTGTTTTGACACTTTCACTTCGTACTAGATATCTCGACATTTCTTCCAACTCATACGTTCTCTCTTCAGCTGAGTCTAATCTGCTGTTAGACCTAACCAGATTTTAATTTGTTACTTTAGTTTTCCATTTTAGAAGTTCCTTTTGAATTTTAATTGCCTAGTTTCTACAGAAATTCTCAGTTTTTGTCATTCATATTTTTGAATATATTAAGCATAGCTATTTTAAAGACTGTACCTGATAATTCATTCTGTACCTCTGTGAAGTATTATGTTCTTGCTCGTCATTCATGTTTTTTGTCTCTTTGTGTGCCTGATTATTTTGTTACTGTGTTGGACATTGTATATGAAAAGCTAGAGAGATAGCAGAGTCATAGGGAAATGTAATTTATATTTGTTTCGGACATGTGTCTCGGCTGCCCTAATCAACTTCAGGACAAGGGGTGGCAGCTGGGTCCCCTCTGCCCTTGTCACCTGACTCCAGGCAGAGCCTTTGGAGCGTCAGGCAGTGGGAGAGGATTTTAGGCCCCTCTGCTGAGCCTGGGCTCGTTTGCCCCCGGTCCCATGAAGTCGTCCAGAATGCTGCTCAGCTTTTCAGCCTCTCAGGATCGCGTTTTCTTTTTCTTTCTTTCTTTTTTTGTTACAAAATGTCACATTTATTGCTTCAGTGCTGTTATATGCAGGCTAGGTCTCCAACCAACCTGGAAGAGGCCATTTAAGAATCCAGCCAGCTATTTTGACACTTCTATAAAATTATTTTTCTTAAAAAAAATTTTTTTTTTTTGGAAAAGTTATCTTGAGGCACTAAGAGCTCACACCCTCAGAAAACCCCACAAAACTGTAGCTCCCCCTCCCCCAGCGCTCAGTCTCGGGCCTGGGTCCCATGGTCACGTATATGATTCCACAAGGCCTCAGGGCCTGCGGAGGCTGTCAAGGAGCACCAGAAGCCAAAAGAGGGAAACTGAGGCAGCGACCTCTGCCAGGGCTCCCAAAAGAGAGGAACCCATGCAGCAGGCAGGCCTGGCAGGACCCTTGCTGCCCCCTGACCCCTCCGGGGACTAACAGAGGCCAGGGGTTTTCTTCCAGGAGCGCTGTGTCCCCCAAGGCCCCCGTGTCCCTGCCGAGGAGCCTGGAAGGACCAGGATGTGGGGCTGCCGCTGAGCAACCCCCGCAGGCGTGAGGGCGGGGGTCTCGGGAGATGCAGCAGGGCTCGCTGGGGCCAGGGAGCTGGTGGGGTAGGGGGCACACAGCCACTGGGAGGACTCGGGGGGTAAAGGGAGCGACGGCCGCCCCCGCAGGCTGCCCCCACCTTGGCTGACATGTGGGGCCAGAAGAGGGGGCGGCGCAGAAAAAAGCCTTGGGGCTGGGGCGCGGGCAGGACCCCCGCCCTGCATCCTTTAGCTGGGTGCTGTCGTGGGCCTGGGGACCTCGCCCGGCCTCGGCCAGCCCCGCTCCCTCCGCGCGCGGCGTGGGACGTGCGGGGCCCTGGGCTGGGTCTCCGTGGGGGCCGCCACCGTCAGCTCAGCTGTTCTGGCCCGAGGAGACGGGGCCTGGGAGGGCCGAGCTCGGTGGCCCGGGGCCTGCCCTGGGAAAGGCACGATCCCAGGCAGGTCCACAGGCACCAGGAGCAGCAGCTCGGGGTGCAGCGTGGAATGTGGGGCCCAGGCGCCGGGCGTCAGGGCCAGCAGGCCTGCGGGCAGGGCCCTCGGGGACTCTCTCAGGACCTCTTCTGAGCAGGCAGAGCCCCAGCCAAGGCTGAGGTGTGGGTGCCGTCCTGATGGAGAATCGTAACCGCCCCCAGGCAGGAGGGCCCTCTGGAAGCAGTGGGCCTCGGCTTTACACAAAGCCTCCCGAGCGCGCCTTCCTCGTCCCTCCAGGTGACCAGACATGTCATGGAGCTTTTTCGTTTGGACTCAACCAGGAGTGCCGGGTCCTGCACCTGGAAGCCAGGTGGCCTTGGCCTTGTCCTCACGGAGTTCCTGCAGGCCTGGTGTGCCTGTGACGTGGCCCTGGGGGCGGGGATGGGGGAGGAGGGCGGGAAGGCCGCCCAGGGGCCCTGTGCAGGCAGCGCGGCTTGGCCGAGCTCAGAACCAGGTGTCACCGGGAGCAGCGTAGAGGAAGGCTGCAGAGCCGCCGACGGGACCCGCGTGGCCGGAAGAGCCTGCGGGCGGGACGCGGTGCGCACCCGGTCAAGCTGGCCAGCTGGCACCCCTGCTCTGCTGGCAGACGGGGTGGGCCTTCCCCTTCTCCCCACGGCTCCGGCCCTGCTTCTCAGAGCGCCCGGGCCTCGCACTGCCGTGCCCACGGCACAGCTACGAGGTCGCAGCCCAGTGCCTAGATTTTTCCAGGGCATGCTCATGTTTCTCGCATTTTGGGTTTTTTGACCATACAAACAAGATTAAGATGGTCCAGAAACTCTAATATTTTGACCCACCTTTTGTGCCAGACTTGGTACCTAAACTGCCTTTTGTATCTGAAATTAGCAAAAAAACCTTTTGCTAGACCACATACTGACTTTTTGGCTAACTGAGCATCGCAGCTTCGCCTGGGCCCTGCTGGGCTGCCCGGCGCCTGCCCGCTGAGCTCTGGGTATGGGAGCTGGCGAGGGGGGTCCCGCGCCAGGTCCGGCGGGCGCTCAGCTGCCCCCACCCTCTCCACCGCGCAACGAAATTCCCTGCAGAGACGATGACTCAGGCTTTTTCACTGGGGGGAGATTTTGACGCTCAATTCCAAGAAGCTTCGGCTTTCAGTTCGGTGTGTTTCACGGGCCACATCCTCTCCAGTTACGGAGGTGACACTTAGGACAATTTTATGGCAAATTGAGTCCCAAAATTACAGGCCCCAGAGGAGCACACATTCCTAATGGCCTGTAAGAGTGGGGGATGTGGGGGGGTCCGTGGCTGCTTTCACTAACGCAGCGCTCAGCAGGACGGGGGGCATGCGGACGCCCCTCCACAACGGAGCGCTGCAGTCCTGCAGGAGGAAGCACGGCCCACTCTGAGGGCATGGGGATTTCTTTCTTTCCTTTTTTAAGGCCCGGCCACTGACTGTGTCCTTCCTCTGGGCATTTACTTCTGCAGGATGAGAAACCCAGGCCTCTAGCTCAGCAGAGCGGGGACGCCTGGCGGGTAATTAACAAGCAAAACCTGGGACACCAACGCGAGTGGCCACGGAGGGCTCTTCTTCCAGCGCTTTCCGGGTCTGCACGTGCCTGTGCCTAACCGCGGAGCTTCGGAAGACGCCGTCGAGGCAGGCAGGTTCCCGCCGTGGGCTGCACGCGAGCGTGAGCTAGGGACGGAGTGGGCTGGGAACGCGCCAGTTCTCACGCGCACCACAGTCTGACGTGGTTTCAGGGGACGATTGCCCGTCGCAGCCGAATGCACGCCCAGCCCCTGCTGCGACGCGCCCCTGGGTGCGCGTCCCTTCTGTAGGAGCAGCGCTTCTGTCCAGGATGAGCGAGCAAATGGCAGCCTGTTCCCTGCTTCGCCGGGCCCCCTGCCACAGGACTGCTGAGTTCACCCGTCCTTGGGAAATGGACGGAACAGCTGCGCTAGGCGAGCACGGGCCCTGGGGACTGTCGCTGCCGCCCGCAGTGAGGACGCGGGGCCAGGCCCCACTGCCAGGCAGCGCCGTCTCGGAGCGCCCAGGGCCGGGCCCCCGGAGACCGCTGGACAGAACCCCGGGCAGAGGCCGGTGCGCGCCTCCCGAGCGGGCGTGCCAGGGGAGGAAGGAAGCGCTCGTGGGGCGCAGAGCAGGCCCTTCCCCAGACTTGCTGCCGGTGCGACACACCAGGACGGCTCCAGCCGGGGCGCCGGGAGCTCGGCTCCGAAGTCCAGAGAAGCGGTTCTCCGGGGCCGCGCCGCCCTGAGCGCAGGGGACAGCCGCCTGCACGGGCTGGTCAGGGTGGCGCAGCTGGCTTTAGGGCGCCGCGGGAGAGCGGGAATTGCTGAGTGTCTGCCGAAAACGCCCGCTTGAACAGATGTGGAACCGTGTTAGGTTATCAGGTGTTGAAATTATGGGAAAGTTGTAAAACATAATTTTGAATTATCCTAAAATTTAACTGAAAGACATGGCAGTGTTGAGCGTCATAAAACTATCTTCCGCTACGTTCTGAGAGAAGATCCGTGGTTTTCACCTGACTGGCAAATGGGTCCTTGGAACAAAAAAGGTTAAGAGCCCCAGGCCTAGAAAGAGTTTTCTAAAAAAGCAGGCAGAGTCTGACTGCGCTGGAGCTTCTGGAAGGCTCTTCCTGAGAGGCGGACACCCAGGAGCCCCAGGAGCAAGGCCGGGGGAGTCCCGTGTCCTCTCTCCACCGCGAGCCGTGTGGCCTCGGGTGAGCCACCACCCTGTCCAGCGACATGCCCCTGCAACGTGGGGAAAGAGAGAAGGGAAGTCTAAGCAGAGTAAGCAGAGGAGGCCTCGGCGGTCTCTTCCAACACAAACGTTTTGTGATTTTATGTCTTGGGGGGGCAGTTTCTTCTACGAGGGTCCAGGGCACTGGGGCACAATCTGTCCTGCCTGCCCACAAGTGCTGAGGTCTGGGCCCCCGCCTGGCCCCAGCGCTTGCCAGCCCAGACTCCTTACCACGGGGCAGCCTCGGCTCTGCCGTCCTCCAAGTGCCTCCTGCCCTCCAGCCACCTCAAGCTCGACAGTTCCAGCCAGAGACCATTCCTCTCATACCTGTGTCCATGCACTTACTCAGAACTCCCCTCTCTTTCCGCCATGTTTCCCTGGAAACTTTCTGCTCATTCTATCTGACCTCTTCAAGCATTTCCCAGAAAACTTACCACATTGAAATAACAGCTTATTTCTTTTCCACATCTCTGGGGGGAAGGGCCTGGGTTTCTTTCCTCTTTGTAGCCTCAGTTACTGTTCCGTCTCGGCACAAAATCTAGGCCATCATCCGATGAATGTGCGCCAGGCTCTCTGGTGGGCTGGGTAGGGAATGCTTGTGCCCTGGAGCAGCTCTCCAGCCGATAGTGGGAAATGGTGGAATAGAGAATCACCATGGAAAGGGAGAGTGTAGTTGCTG
This sequence comes from Tolypeutes matacus, assembly GCA_026826555.1. Classification (NCBI taxonomy): domain Eukaryota; kingdom Metazoa; phylum Chordata; class Mammalia; order Cingulata; family Chlamyphoridae; genus Tolypeutes; species Tolypeutes matacus. The sequence continues at coordinate 14,795,702 of JAKSZT010026446.1, read as the reverse complement.
TGGAAGTCGAAGCTTGAGCTGACAGGGCCGCTCGCAGGGCGGGCGCCTCTCAAAACTGAGAAGTCTCCCATTGCACTGGGTTCACGTACCTTGGGCTTTGCCAGCAGGGCCTTGCCGGGGGCAGGCATCAAAGGTGTCTGCTGGCCAGAAGCACTATAAGGGTGGCAGTTTGAGGCTATTTTATGAATCCCAAAAGAGAAAGATGCTGTTTGTAAAGTCCTCTGCGTGTGATAGCCTTTGACTGCATTAAATTCAGCTGAGGTGTCTTTGATTAGAGTGCCTGAAATGGGGGCTTTTTTATTTGACCACATCAGTAAGGCACGACCCAGGTCGAGTCCCTGCCCGCTTGGTGGGTAGGTGGGTCCGATAGAAACAGACTCACGGCAACACACAGGAAGAGAGAGCTCTGTCATTTGGATCCTGCCAAGTGGCAGAAAGGAGAGGCTCAAATGCTGAGGCCCGATAGCTTACGGCTGACCCTGGGAGGAGAGCGGACCAGCCGAGACTGGTACAGGAGGCCCAGAAAGGGACAAGCCCTACGCCAGGAGACAGAGGAAGCGCTGTGCCAGCACGCAGCCGAAGTCAGGAAGAAAGCAGAGCAGCTGAGCCTGCGAGAGGGAGGCCGGCGGCAAAGGCTGAAACCTCGCAGAGCTCCGTGGGTCTTGCTTCCGCAGGTGGTAACAGACTTTGGTGAGAAAGCATCTCTGCTGGTGCCTTGATTTGGCCTTGGAGCCTCAGCTTTTACCCCCAAAAAGCACTCTGGAATTTGCGTTGGCACCGCTTTGGCGGCCCGCTGCAGGCATGGCCCAGCCTCCTCACAGCTGTTCCCAGGCCAAGCACCGCATCTGACGCTGTGGGCACCAGTGAACAGCTGCGAGGTGCAGGGACGGATGCACCGCCAGGGCCTCCTGCCTGCTGTGCTTTTTCCCAGCTCCCCGCTCACCTGCTGACTCATCCCTGTCCCAGGGTGCGGGGTCGCTGACCTCAGCAGGGCGGTGCTGGGGATCAAAGGCAGGTGCAGCTCCATAAACCTGAGCTTCCTGCCGGGGAGCTGCACGGCTCACCTGGCTGGGGCTCAGATGCCCTCAGGACCTGTTTAGGGTCCTGTCAATGCACCTTCTTTAGAAGTTCTGAAGCTTTTAATAAGGACCTTAGAGATTCCTTCCTTTGCAACTGGAATAATCCAGGCCCCCTAATTGGGGTTTGCACAGCGCTGTTGGGTGGCAGCTCCTAACAAGGCTTTTTCTTTTTTCTTGCTGGCCTCTCCCAAAGGGCGCTCTTATGAGAAAAGGTTTGGCGGGGGGGGGGGCAGCCTTCCTGCCAGGACCTCCACACACACCCCCGACCGTGCAGGGGAGCTGGGGGCTGGAGACGCTGCGGCAGCAGTCCCCGAGCCAGCCCCTTCCCTGTGCCTGCGCCCCTGAAACGTGCCTCCAGAGGGGAGCCGGGAGACCCGGCAACCTCAGACCTTGAGCTGCTCCCTGCTCGGAAGCAGCGTCGCTGCCGAAGCTGCTTCTCCGGGCCCTTGGCAGCACGTCCTGCAGCTCCCTATAAAAACCAGGGGATGCCTAAGAGGTTTGGGGATGCCCAGGCCAGGGAGGAGAGAGAGGAGGCTCCAGACGCACCCACGGGGAGCAAAGGGGCCGGGTGGGTGTGGCGACCAGGATGTTGGCAGTCGGTCCAGGTTTGGAAGCTTCCAGAAAGGAAACTGGAGCAGGAGCCCGGGGCCGAGCACCGCTGAAGGAGGTGGGCTTCTGAGCCTCCTCACCTGCAGCCTCTCCTGTCCCGAAATCCAGGGCCCCTCAGCGCTCAGGGCAGGTCTGCTCTAAAGTGAATTCTTCCCTCCTCCCGAGGTGAAACAGCCCCTCCCAGGAAAGCAGAGCCCCAGGCAGTGTCTTAGGCCGTCCTGGAAGTGATTCAGCTGGGCAGGTGAGGACACTGTCCCGGGCATTTGTGCTCTGGAAAAGGGGCGTGGTCAGTCCTGGGCACGGCTGAGCTGCTCTGAGGACCCCGGGCCCCCATTTGCGCAGCCTGCTCTGCGCTTCCCACACCTGCTCTGGGCAGGAGCCGGGTCCCTGGCCGGAGGCGAGCGCGCCCAGCGCCCAGGGCCTCCCACACGCCCCTCGATGAGAGTGGAGATGCAGACCAGAATCGCCAGGGAAGCTTTCCAAACGATGCACATTTGTAACGATGCACCCCCTTTTCCCAGATGCCCCGTGGCTTCAACACTGCCTGCACCAGGCTGGACAAGGGGCCACGGAACAGGCTGCGCCCGCTGGAAACCTCGTGTTTGGGCCCGAGACACTGTGCTGCATGAAAAGAGAAAGGCGAACAGTAGGGAGAGCTGCCCCGCTTTGGACACCTCGGTGTATGTGGACAAATGACTGAATCCGTGGAAGAGAAGCTGGGTGAGGAAGAGGCGACTGTCGGGTTAGCGGGGATGGTTTCTGAGCCCAGGTCAGGCTGGACAGTTTAAACATGACGGCTCTTAACGTGCATAAGGTGCCTTGTAGGTTTCAGTCCTTTCCTTGCAGCTCTTTTACGTCCAGGGATTTCCCCTAAGGGTCTCGTAAGAGACGAGAGAGAGATGTCCAAGCATGTGGGTGACATGTGACTTACAATGGCAAAAATGTGGAAATGATCTTAAATTCACCAACAGAGAAGAGCAGTACATGAACGATGGCCAATCTGTGTGCTGGAATATTCCACAGCCATCAAGTCACGGGCAGGACTGCGTGCAGTGGCTGGGGAAGTGAGTGTTCGTGGGGACGGATTAAGGGGACATGGGCAGATTCCAAAAGCGTTACGTCCAGGATGGCCTGAAATTTGTGAAACGACACGTTCATGTGTCTATTAAAGAGCAGCATTTCTCTCGAGTGGGATTAAAGATAATTTTTATTTTCTATTTCCAACTTCAATTGTCCCCTTTTTTTTTTTTTTTCCCAAAATCTTTTTCTTTCTGGGTCTGTACCTCCTCATGGGGTGCAGGGAAGCTGTGGGGGACAAAGGCCTTTGCTTTCAGTTTTTTTCTGAGCACACTCAGGTTGGTGAACTTCACCTGGGCTGAGCGAGGACGATTCACTGACAGTTTAAAAAGGGACCCAGTGCGCAGGGCCCGCTCACCGCAGCGCCTCCTGGGGGCCAGGCCCCCTCCTGGGAGCACGACGGGGACAGAGGCCGCGCTCGGCAGAGCAGGGCCTTGCCGGGAGCCGAGCGTGCGCAGCTGCTTCCAGAAACGCCCCCAGCCTCGTCTTGGGACGCGGGCTCGGCTGGCGGGAGGAGACGGGCCGTGGCAGCAACGGGGAGGAAAGGCCCGACCACGGCGCTCGCGGGGGCCGCGCCTCCCCAGGACGGCGCGTTCCAGTGCTGTCTGCTGCGCTGGGCCTCTGAGCGGGGACCGGCAGTGCCGAGGCCCAGCCGGGCTGCAGCAGCTGAGGACGCCCCGTTCCGCACAGCCAGGGACACGGGGTGCAGAGGACCCGCCTGCCCAGTGACTGTCGCCGGCAACACGCAGCCCCCAGCACGCCGCACGCGGTGGTCACGGCGGCTGCCCCGCTGCGGACTGCGCAGGCCCCATGCCAGGCAGTCCTCAGGCCCGTGGCTCAGCGAGCACCGCCCATCCCAGGCCTCGAGATGCGCCCCCTTTACAGAAGGACAGAATCTGTGACTCTGGGTAGAGTGAACGTGAACATTTAATGCCACCGGAGTTTGATTCTTTTAAACACCAGATTCTTTTTCGACAACATTTTACATTCATATGCCACAAAACTCAGATCTTAGCTAGCGAACAACGTCTTCACACTGGGAACGGCACAGAGCTCGGTGGATTCGTGGCATCAGTTTGTAGGAACTATGACTCTCTACTGGACTGTTCTCCGGGCAAGCGGCTTATCTGTATCGCGATCCAGCCAAGGGCTAACATTTACAGAGCGCCCCAAAGGCCCGTCCACAGAAAACAGCCTGGCTGCCCACAGGCTGTCGGGCCTGCCCCAGAGGGGCACATGGATTGCTGACCGTAACAGAGGAGCTTTAAGAGATACCGGAACCGTAAACACTCATGAGCTGAGAAGTTGACTTTTAAAACTACCCATCTCTTATCCAGTTAAACAATGAATATAAAACAATGGCATTAAACACTACCCCCGACTCTTAAAACGCTCTGAACGCTCTGACACAGTGACTGCGCTTGGGCAGGCCTTGTCTCCGGCTGTCACGGGCCCGCTGCAGAGACAGGCACAGTTACGTACACGCACACATCGCTCGTCGCGGAGTCATGGAACTAGAGCTGGCGGTACCACAAAGATGACTTAGCACGACGTCCTCATTTTACAGATCAGCAGACTGAGATCCAGAGAAATTGGGCGCTGCGTCCACGGCCACAGGACTACGGTCAAAGCTGGAACGAGAACCCAGTTTCTCTGAGCGTGCCACGCACCTGCACACACACACAATTACACACGCACACGTCAGCTGCAACCGCTCACCCTAGCTCTCACTTCTTTAAAGCACTTCCCACCAAATACACCATTTTCTCTTCAAGCCATCCCACAGGGGCAGCTGTCAGGACCCCAGCTTTCCTGGGGCCCCGAGCCCAGCGAAGCCCAGTGGCCTGCCCAGGCTGCGCAGCTGGGGTGGGTGTCGGCCCGTCCTGGCTCGAGCCTCTGTGTCTCGGGCTAGCTGCCTCTCGGCTGGGACTGTGACCCCAGCCCCCCTGCCGCTCCGGGCGCAGCGACAGGCCCAAACGCCTTCAGCTTTACGGGTTCTAAGACTCGCTAAAGTGCTTTGGTTTCCCCAGAAAAACCAAGTCCTAAAATTCGAGGGAAGAAATTCCGTTGCTTTCCTAAACCCCTTCGGCAGCACTGGGGGTGGGATGGGGGCTTGGGGAAATGTGGAAGCTTGTTTCTCAGGAAGTGAGCGGTGAAGCGGTGGAGGAGGCCGACCCCCTTCCACCTCGTTATCCAAGCTCATTAGCAGTTCTAAAGGGAGAGCATCCTGAGCTGGCACACGCGACAGCGTCTTCAGGGACCGAGGACGGCCACGTGGGCTGCTGGCAGCACGGGCAGGAACGTGCCTTGCCGTTTCTGAAGGTAACTCCTATGGGTGCGTCAAATAGGCGGTGCCTGACTCCCGGCCTCCGCCCAGCACACGTGGGCTCTGCCCCCATCTGCACTCGGGAGTATCGATTTCACACAGCGAAGGCCTGAAAGGGGCTCAAGCCCACCCGATGTCCAGCGCCGGGACAGCGCCTCGGTTTCTGAGCAGGGCCACTCAAAAGCAGAATGTGCTTTAGGGATCAGTTAGCTTCGAAGAATTTTAAGATTTTTATTTTTGAGAAGATGAGCTTAACATACAAGAGCTTTTCTTGGGTTGGAATTATGTTTTTAGCTGGGAATAACGAACAGTTTGTAATAAAACATGTATTCTGACAGGGAGAGTAAATGACACAATTTATGCATTTTTACCCACAAATGGTGGCAGATCTGTGCTGGAGGGGGAGAAGACAGTGTAACCAGGAGCAGCCTGTTCCCACCACCTGCCCCCCTCACGCTTAGGCCCATTTGCTGGCGGCGCAGGGAAACCGAACCTTGGCCTTGTTCCGTGGGGCGCGGAGGAGAGAGGCCGCCTGGCCTCGGGGCGGCAGGGTGGGGACTGCGGAACCGGGCCCCCTGGGGCCGGGCCGGGGACGCTGGGATCGGGCCGTGCACTCACCGCGGGCGGCGAGCATGGCTTGAGCCGCTCCCTGCTAGCGCGGTTTCAGGGTTTAAAGCACACTGCCTCAAAAGTCAGGGAGTGGACTTGTCAGTCGCTTCCTGCACGGCTCGAAATCTTCTTTGGAGCAAGGGACACGAATACATTGAGTGCACCCCTTGTTGGTAACCTTGGTACAGACCAGTGGCCAACGACCCGGGCAGCTCTGCTGGCACTGAACCGGTCCGTGGCCTTGGCCAGCCCTGCCTCATCCCAGCAGCCAAGGTCAGACGGCCGCCTTCAAACAGCAACAAACAGTAAGAGGCGAGGGCTCATGAACGTGCCAGAAAGGACACGAGCACTGGAATTCGGAGCCTGAAGGCGGTGAGGACGTGCGGTGCACAGGCAGGTGGCACAGCAGCAGCGCCAGCACCAGCGCCCGAGCCAAGCTCAAGGCTGACCTGGGGCCTGGAGGAAGCCGCCACCACTGCTGCCACGCAGTGACGCGACGCTTAGGGCTAGACTAGCACGATCTGGGCCGGTTCCTGCCCGCGCCGGGCCAGCTGCTTTTCATCCAGCGTCTGATATGTGGGTCCCTCGTGCGGCCCCCGCCTGTGCCACCGCAGACCATCTCGGCGCCCCCCGCTCTGAACAGCAACAGGAGAGAAAGCAGCGCACGGTGTGTGCGGGTCTCACGTCTGGAGAGGCTGCGGTAGAGGCAGCGTCCCCGGGACGCCTCGGGACATTCAGGACAAAGCCAGCATGCCGCACACACGACACGCGCTTCCCCGCAAGCAAGATCGCGGCTTCTTTTTTGGCTCTTAGTTTTCCTCTGCTGCTAGTGTTCAGACAAGGAATCAGAGCTGGCACAGCCCTTTCAAATATACATTTTCTGGTCCTTTTGCTTGTGGATAATGCAATAGAAATCGGTCTGTGCCAGCCCCTTGGCCTCCCTGGCTTATCTGTCACCAAAGCGAAAGGAGGCCGGAACGACCTCACTGCTGGTCTCGGATGAGGCGCCGTTCAGGTGCTCCTCCTTCGGGACGGCTGTCCGTACCTGCTCCACCTGCCTGAAGACGACCATCTCCACAAAGTCAGTTTACAAGGAGAGGCAGGAACAGGCGCAAAGTATCTTACGGTTCAGTATTTCTTCATACAGTTTATTAGTAGTTGGTAAGTTGTTTGCAGCTCATAGAGGTCAAAAGAAAAAGCCAGAATGGACAGCATCCATGCCAAGCTGGCCTAACCGTGGCCGACAGAACCCTGGGAGCTTGGTCCGCGGGCGGCAGCTTGGGAAGACACCCTGATTTGGCAAGGGGACACTTGGTCTCATTCAACACTTTGTTGTCGGATAAAGTTCTAGCAGTAGGTTTAGGCAAGAGGCGAGCTGCAGCCTCCTGCCCCAGGAGAGGTCCCTCTGACGTGGATTTTAAACCTCTGTCGATTTCTCCACCTCGTCTCCCTCCAGGAGAGGCCCCTGGGGCTCTGAGCTCAGGACAGGACTGCAGCGAGCTCAGGGCGAGGGAGGGAGGTGGCGGGGTTGTTAATTGAGCGGACATGCTTCCAACGAGAACTGCAATACTCACCCTGGAAAACAGCAGGAAAATCCCCCAAGTAAAGGCATTCCACGAAGCAGTATCTTTCAAACCAGCAGCCCAAAGGGATGCCAGTTAGTAAACTCAAACGCGAGACTGGCATTCCTTGGGGTGCAGAAGCTTTGGCGCGTGTTAGGGTAGGCGAGTCCACTCGGGCCAGAGCCACGGGGTGTCCTGCAGATGGGGACGGAGTTGGGGGCATGGTAGAGGAGAAAGAGAGGCCCCTTCCGGAGCAGCCCCTCACCTAGCAGCTTGGGGGTGCCTTCTGTGTGCAGGGGGCGCGTGAGCAGACCCTTAGAGAACGTGCCGGTCGGGACCGGTGAGCCCCTCTGCTGCCTTCCGGAGGGAGCACGCTCCCGGGCCCACCTCTGTCCTGCACCGCTGGGTGCTGCGAGTCGCTGCTCAGAGCTACACTGACAAAGAAACGGAAAGCTGCTCCTTCCTCCGGGAGCAGCTGGGGCAGAGGAGCCGGGGAGCAGGGGCTGCCTGGAATTCAGCTCATGAGAATATCGTTTGCGGGTAAAAGCTGAACAGTACCTCTGGGCAAGCCCCAGACCACCTCCACCAACTGGGAGGCTCTAGAGCCCCCCGCCCCAAAGACAGGGCGACTCCTGGGCTCCCCAGCAGTCACTGGAGGTCCCGTGCGGCTCAGCGCCGGCGTCGAGTGCCAGCATGGGCATGACAGCCGGGAGGCTGTCTAGGCTATTGGGGGCAAAGACCTCGTGACATATCCGTCAAACTCTGCCTGCTCAGGTTCTGCGGTTTATGGAGAAGCAGCCTCTGTGCCTTCAGGTGCCCAGGCTGAGGGCCGAAGCTTGATGCCTCCTAGGTACAGCGTCTCTGGGGCAAGGGAGAACTGAACTTCCTGCTCTCAAGCAGTACTCTGGATAGCAGAAGAGTACATTCCATTTGCAACCCCAAGACCCTTCCTTCTCCTCAACCAACACTTAAGGGATCTCTGAGCACACAGAAGTCTAAAAAGGTCTCTGAACCGGGGAAGAGTTTATGATTTCACAAAACTAGAAAACAAAACAAAACAAAAATATGGTTCTGTTGAATTCCAGTGTACAATTCAGAGTCTTTGGAATAAAAAGGAATGAAAACTTTTGGGAGAGCCAGGAAAACCCTGGATTTATGGGTAAAGGAGCCAGTAGGTGTGTCAGGACCGGGAGGGTGGTACATGGGAGGGCCACCCCTACACGGAGGCTAGAGGGCCCTGAGCACAACGGAGTCCTGTCCCCTTACACATGCAAGCCCCTCTCTCCTCTTCCTCTCTAGAGCTCAAGGGGGGCACCTGCCCGCGGCCAGCATCCTCAGTCCACCTGCTGACCGTGCCGTCCGTGAGAGCCTGCGTCCACCACTGCCTGCCGCACAGAACCTTCTTGGGAAGAAGTCCCGATGTTCTGTTTGACTGCCTTACCAGAATAGCCATAAAAGACTGTTAACATTTATTCATATACAATGCTGATTAGGAGATATCTCTACAAACACAAGTTACTTACAAACAGCAAGTCACAAATAGGATAAAACACCGAGAAAACGAGCTGTAAATACATTTCAAAAATGTGATTTTGTGTGTCTTGTTGTTTAATCTTGACTAGCACCATCTGTACACAAGAAAATATGAACATAAATGTTGGGTAATAATAGATTCCCAAGGCACTTAGTCAGCCATTCTGGTAACTTCTCCTTGTGGCTTTGTTTTAGCTTCCAACGGCAATCCTAGGTCCATCCCACCCCCCCTTCTCACAAAAGCAAGAAAAGAGTGAGGTCTCTTTTGCTAGCAGTTCTTATGTACAAACAAGTTTTTCAAAGTTCCTCAAAGTGCTTTTCCAGTCTCACGGGGCTTCAACATCCCTTGGGCTTCCCATCATTTTCTCCTTCCACGTGGGTTTGGTGTCTGCACCTTTCCTACAGAAAACAAAAGAAAAACCACCTTCCACTCAACGCTCACTCCAGACTTGCCACCAACCTTCATCCTCATCCTATAGTCTTTGAGTGCCACCAACACAGAGAGCCTGGGTGAGTGTGACTCTGAAGTCCTGGGCAGTGAGGGGGCACTGGTAGGACAGGGCCCCGAATCTCTTTATCGGCGCCTGGAGGTGATATCAAAGCAGGTGATCATCATGAGATGAGCCTTGCAGAAGTTGACGCGGCTCTCCAGACGCTCAGTCACGCACTCAAGGGCTTCCAGGTACTCCAGTGAATCCAGCTCCAAGACCTGCTCCAAGTCAACTGCAAAGAAGAAGAAAGCCAAAGGGGACTCAGAGCAAATGGGGAAACAATCATCACCTGCATGCTCAGCCCAGCATGCGGGCATCACACCCGTATCTGCCCCTTTATTTGAGGGTCTCATAGCAGCGCCAGAGCTTCCTCCTGCCTGATGTTGTGCCTCACTCACGTTGAGAACAGAACATTCTGTGCTAGTTAAAACTGTAGGGCCCTTAATTCTAATTTTAGATCCTTTAAATTTTAAGAGCAATTGACCAACATGGCCCCATGACATACTCCGGGGTTCCACTGCCCCACAGAATGTTTGAAAAAGCAAAACTTGGTACAGCATCTTTGTCAGAGGTCTAGAAAACAGTTAAAGGGTTGCAGTAACTAGGTGAGCATTGAATCAAGAAAAAGGCAACTTAAAAATGGTAGCTAGAGCTAGTGGCACTCTTGCTGACCCCTCTTTCACACCCTCCCTGGCACTATGTGGAGCCAGCCTGCTCCCTGGCCCTGAGAATAACCCTTACGTGCATACTGGGGTGCTTGTATGTTGGTGCCCATATGGTGGCAGCCTGAAAGACTGAACCAGGAAATGCGTCTCTGGCTCATTGTCCCAGAACTTACCCTGCCTGCAAAAGCAGCTTGCTGACAGCTAAATCAGTATAACAATCAATCAAGTAGAAGTAGCCTGCGGCAAAGGAGCACTAGTTTTAAGACATACACTAGAGCACCCAGAAAGGGATTATAGAGAGAAGAGGGGTCATTCGGACGTCTGAAAACAGGGGAATTCTCAACTTGAAAATAAAGTACCAGTCAACACAGGCCTAATTTGCAAAGACTGTGAAAGATACTTATTGCATTTAGTATATGTATTTTTGGCCAGCTCTTGTCACTTAAGGAAATCTGTCATATCACTAACTAGATACAAACTTAAGGAACAGACAAAACTCAAGGCCTAAATTCAGAGTTAACATAATATTAAGAGGTACAGTATGCAACAAAAGATTAAAAGACAAAAACAGGAAATGATGGCCATCCAAAAGAACAAGATAGCCCAGAAACCATCAATGAAAAAAAATAGGCTCTGGATATACCAAAGATTTTTTTTTTTTTTTAAAGATCTTATATAGGCTTACGGAACTAAAAGAAAACATGTAGAAAGCACTAAAGGTAGTCAGGAAAACAGTATATGAGCAAAATGAAAACCCCAATAAAGAGAAATTTAAAAAAGGAACCAAACATAAATACTGGCATTGAAGACTGCAATAACTGAAATAAAAATCCCCCAGAAGTGTTCAACTGTGGATGGGAGTGGCAGAAGAAAATAATCAGTGGTCCGAAAATTAAGAAAATTGAAATGATTCTGCTGAGGAACAGAAAGAAGAAAAGAATGAAGAAAAGTGAACTGAGCCTAAGAGACCTGTGGGACACCATCAGGCATATCAATACATGCATCACGAGAGTTCCAGAAGGAGAAAAGGAGAGAGAAAGGCAAAAGGCATATTCCAAGAAATAATGGGACATTAATACACCCACTCAAGGAGTCCAATGAACCTCTAACAGGATAAACTCAAAGACAACCATTCTCAGGCGCAAACTGTCAAATGTCAAAGACAAAGAATCCTGAAAGCTGCAAGAGAGATGCATCTTACATGTCATATATGAGAGAGCCCCCAGAAGATTAAGTGGCCGATTCCTCATGAGAAACCATGGAGACAAGAAGGCTGTGGACAAAATAATTAAAAGTGCTCAAAGAAAACAACTGCTAACCAATAATTTTATATGGTGAAACTGTTTTTCAAAAATGAAGGGGAGATTAAGACATTCCCAGATAAAAAAAAACCTGAGGAAGATCATCACCAGGAGACCTCCTCTATGAGAAATGCTAAAGAGAGTTCTGAAGATTGAAAGGAAAGGACACTAGACAGTAAGTGGAAGCAGCATAAAGAAATAAAGATCTCCAGTAACCACATGGATAATTATAAATGCCACTACTATTATATTGTATTTTTGGTATGTTGCTATACTTTTATTCTTAAAGAATCTAAATTGCAAATGCATATTGAGAAATGTATGGTATTGGACACAAAATGCTTAAAGATTAAATTTGTGACAAGACCAACAAGAAGGTAGGGGAGCAGAGGGGTACAGGGACATAGTTTGTAATGCTCTTGAAGTTAAATTAAAGACTTAGGATGTTAACTACAACCCCCATGGAAACCACAAAGAAAATATCTAAAAATATACATAGGGGAAACGGATGTGGCTCAAGAGGCTCGGCGTCCGTCTACCATATGGAGAGACCAGGGCTCGATCCCCGGTACCTCCCGGTAAAAAAAAAAAAAAAAAAAAAAAAAAAATTATAAAAATATACACAGGAGGAAATGAGAAGGAACTCAATGAAAGAAGGCAATATTGGAAGATTTGAGGGACAGAAAGTGTATAAGACTTACAAATAACAAATAGAAAAATGGCAGAATAAAGTACTGAATTATCAGTTTTGTGAAATGTAAATGGATTAAACTCTCTAGGCAAAAGGGCAGGACTGGCAGAAGGTATTAAGAAAAAAATAACTATATGCTGTTCACAAGAGACTCACCTTAAACTCAAAGAAACAGGTTGAAAGTGAAAGGATGGAAAAAAAGTACCTGTGATGGTTTGAATTTTGTGAGTCCCGGAAAAGATTATGTTCTTGAACTAATCCATTTCTGTGGGTGATTGAATTAAATTCAGTTAAGGGACCTTTGATTGGATCACTTGATTAGACTGCTTTAGGGCTTTTGATTGGACAGTGAGTCATGACCCAGGTTGGGTCTCTGCCCTCTTGCTGGGTCTCATATAAACTGAGAACACACAGAAAGAAAGAAAGACAGAGAAAGAGAATGCTGCCATTTTGGCCCTGCCATGTGAGAAAGAGGACTCCAGGTTCACTACAGCTGCAGAAAGACAGGGAAGCCTGAAAGGCTCAAGGAGAGGAGGCCCAGAGAGAGATGCCTGATCACCCACAGCTGAGATCAAGAAGAAAGTAGAGAGAGACCAGCAGGCCCAACATCTTGCCTTGCCATATGGCAGGACTCCACAATCTGCTAGTAGCCAGCCTCTGGTGAGAAAGCATCTCTGATTGTGCCTTGATTTGGACATTTCACAGCCTCAGAACTGTAGCTTTTACCTCAAATAAATTCCCTTTATAAAAGCCAACTCATTTTGGGTAATTTTGCATCGGCATCTTTAGCAAACTAAGACAGTATCCCATGAAAATAGTAACCAAAAGAGAGCTGGTAATGTCAGATAATTATCAGATAAAATAGAACTTAAGTCTAAAACTATTCCAAGGGACAAAGAAGAATACTATATTCTGAAAATGGGGTCAGTTCAATAAAGAGACCCAACAATTATAAATATGCATCTAACAGCAGAGCCCCAAATTTATGAAACAAATATTGACAGATTTAAAAGAAGAAATAGATGGTTCTACTTTAAATAGTAGGAGACTTCAATACACCATTTTCAATAATGGATAGACACCTACACAGAAGATCAGTAAAGAGACACAACACTTGAACAATACCATAAACCAACTAGGCTTGACAGATATATACGTGACACCACCCAATACCAGCAGAATACACATTCTTCTCTAGTGCACATGTGTCATCCTCTGGGATATACCATAAGCTAGGTTGCAAAACAAGTCTCAATAAATTTAAAAATATTGAAATCACGTGATGTATCTTCTCTGACCACAATGAAGCTAAAAATCAGTAACAGAGGGAGAAATGGAAAATTCACCAATTAGAAAACACACACATAACCAATGGGTCAAAGAAGAAATCACAAGGGACATTAGGAAATATCTTGAGGTGAATGAAAATGAAAGCACAACATAACAAAACTTAATGGGATGCAGCAAAGACAGGGCTCAGAGGGAAATTTAGAGGTCTAAATGCTTAGAAAAACAATCTCAAATCAGTGACCTAGCCTCACATGTGGAGGAAATAATAAAAGAAGAGTAAACTAAACCCAAAGCGAGAAGAAGGAAGGAAATAAAGATTAGAGTGGAGATATAAATGAAATAAAAATATAGGAAAACAATAGAGAGAATCAACAGAACCAAACGTAGGTTCTTTGAAAAGATCAATAAAATTAATAAACGTTTAGCTAGACTGACAAAGTAAAAAAGAGGACACACATAACCAAAGGGGGGGAATTACTACTGACCCCACAGAAATAAAAAGGATAATAGGAGGATACCATGAACAACTATATGCCAATAAATTACATAAACCTAGAAGCACACAACTATCTACACTGACTCAGGAAGAAATAGATCTCAACAGACTAATAACAAATAAAGAAATTGAAACAGTAATCAAAAACCTCCCAAAGAAAAAGCCCAGGACTAGCTGGCTTCACAGGTGAATTTTACCAAACATTCCAAGAAAAATTAACACCAATCTCGATCAAACTCATCCAAAAAATTGAACCCATATTAGGAGGCCAGCATCAACCTGATACCAAAGCTGGATAAAGATACCACAAGAAAAGAAAACTACAGACCAATATTTATGTCTACAGATGTAAAAATCCTCAACAAAATACTAACACATTGAATCCAATGGCACATTGAAAGAATTATACACCACGATCAAGTGAGATTTATCCCAGGTATGCAAGGGTGATTCAACATATGAAAATCAATTAATGTAATACACTACATTAACAGAATGAAGGGATGAAAAAAACAACACATGATCATCTCAATTGATGGAGAAAAGGCATTTAACAAAATCCAGCACTGTTTCTTTATTAAAAACACTGGGAATGGAAGGAAACTTCCTCAACACGATAAAGGGCATATATGAAAAACCCACAGCTAATATATTTAATGGTGAGAGACTGAAAGTTTTCCTTCTTTTAATATCAGTAACAAGACAAGGATGCCCACAGTCACCACTGTTATTCAAAAGTGTACTGGAAGTTCTAGCCAGAGCAATTAGGCAAGAAAAAGGAATCAAAAGCATCCAAATTGGAAATGGAGACATGATCATATATACAGAAAGTCCTAGCTAATAAATGAATTCATCAAAGTATCAGGGTATAAGATCAACACTCAAAAATCAGTAGTGTTTTTATACACTAGTAATGAACAATTAGAAGAAGAAATCAAGAACAAAATTCCATTTACAATAGCAACTAAAAGAGTCAAAAATCTAGGAATAAATCTTCACAAGGATATAAAGGACTCATACATGAAAAACTACAAAATCTTGCTGAAAGAAATTAAAGCAGACCTAAAAAAATATAAGGTCATTTGGTATTCATGGATTGGAAGACTCAATGTTGTTAGGATGTCGGGTCTACCCGAAGCGATTTTCAGATTCCACACAAACCATATAGAAATTTCAACAGCTTTCTTTGCAGAAATAAAAAAGCCAATCATCAAATTCATATGGAAAGATAAGAGGCCCTGAATAACCAACCAACTTGAAAAAGAAGAATGAAGGTGGAGAAACCATGCTTCAGATTTTGAAACTTATGAAGTACAGTGATCCACTGGCACAAGGACAGACATAAAGACCCATGGAATTTAATTGAAACTTCAGAAATAAACCCTCGTATCTATGGTCAACTGCTTTTTAACAAGAGTGCCAAGTTCACTCGGTGGGGGAAAGGAAAGGATAGTCTCTTCAACAAACGGTGCTAGGAGAACTGGATATCCACATACAAAAGAATGAACATGAACCCCTACGTCTCACAACCTGTACAAAAGTTAACTCAAAATGGATCAAAGACCTAAATATAAGAACTGATACTCTAAAACTCCTAGAAAAAATCATAGGGAAACATCTTCAGAACCTTGTATCTGGCATGGTTTCTTGGACTTTATACCAAAAAAAAAAAAAAAGAGTGAGAGAAAAAAGAAAAAAATAGTTAAATTGGACTTGGTCAAAATTTAAAACTTTTTTGTAAAGACATTATCAAGAAAGTGAAAAGACAACCTACAGAATGGGAGAAAATGTTTGGAAACAATATATCTGATATGGGTTTAATATTCAGAATATATAAAGAATTCCTATAACACAACAACAAAAATACAAGCAACCTGGTTAAAAAATGGGCAAAGAACTTGAATAGATATTTATCCAAAGAAGATATACAAATGGTCAATATGTACATTTAAAGATGCTCAACATCATTAGCTATTAGGGGAATGCAAATCAATCGCACAGTAAGATAGCATTTCACACTCAAAAGAATGGCTACTATTAAAAAACCTGCACATGGTCCACCAGTCCCTTCTATTCAAACCTACATGTGATGCTGGAGTTTTTAGGTATACTTCCAGAGACTGGAGCCTCCCGCCTACCTATGTGCCAGGTGTGCATGAAATCTAGGTGGAGCTGCAACTCCTACCCTACAGCTCAATGGACTCATCCAAGTCACCTGGTGAGGAGACAATGATGGGAAATGGCCATCCCAGGGAATGGAGAGGGCCTGCATCTGCAGGCAGGATCATCCCACCCACCATATCCATGGGATATAAGCCCTCTCTCACTTGGAGTTGGAGTGGACATCACCATCCCAGTCGCCTCTGGATTGGGGGAAGAACTATGGACTAGAGTGGACTTGATGGTATTCTCTTGCTCACATATGGTGATTCTAGCAATGCAAGAAATTATAAGAATGAGGTTGAGCCAGTGGCCACTTGACACTTTTGGGGTAGGGAGGGGACGAGCATTTGAAATACAGGGGCTTCTTTGGGAGTTGGAGGTTGTCCTGAGTACTGTTGTGGCAACGGATGTAGGCCATTTTAAATCAGCACACACCACTCAGAACTGAGTGGGAGAGAGTGTGGTCTACAGTGTGAACTGTGGTCTATGGTTGGTGGCAAGGCTCCAGGATGTGTAAGTCCATTGAGGTTGGTGGGCCACACTGTGGGAGATGTTTGTGTGGGATGTGGTGGGAGGTGTGGGACGTGGGTAACATGGGAATCCCAGTGGGTTCCTTGTAATATTTTGGGTAATCTAAGCACCTCTTAAAATATATATATATATATATAAACAACATTTTTGTAAGCAAATACACATATATGCATATATATTTATATATCATTTTGCAAATGTTTGTATGGTGAGAATTTTGATTTTTACCCATAATAAAAAAAAAAAAAACAAAAAACAAAACAAAACAAAAAAAAAAAAAAAAAA
>JAKSZT010026446.1:14729858-14778894 GCA_026826555.1 Tolypeutes matacus | reverse complement strand
AAAAAAAAAAAAAAAAAAAAAAAAAAAAAAAAAAAAAAAAAAAAGAATCTACCACATACCACCAGGTCTTGAAGATGTTTCCCTACATTTCCCCTAGGAACTTTATATTTAGGAGCTTTATATTGTACTTGCTTTTATATTTAGGTCTTTGATCCATTTTGAATTAATTTTTGCATAAGGTGTGAGATGGGGGTCTTCTTTCTTTCTTTTGGTTATGGATATCCAGTTCTCCCAGCCCCATTTGTTGAATAAACTGTTCCTTCCCAAAAAAAAAAAAAAAAAAAAAAAAAAAAAAACCTGAAAACAACAATTGTTGGTGAGGACTGAGAGGAATAGGAAACGTGTTCATCGTTGGTTGCAATGTAAAATGGGGCAGCGCTGTGGAAGACAGTTTGACAGTTCTTCAGATAGTTACGTATAGAATTATCGTATCATCTGGTGTGGTAGTTTGAGGGTTTATGGACCCCAGAAAAACATCATGTCCTTAGAGCTAATCTACTGCTGTGAGTGTGAACCCGTTGAGGGTGGGGCGGTCAGGCCCCTTCAGTTAAGGTCCTCAGTCTAGATCACTTCAGTAAGCTGTGACCCAGGGTGGGTCTTAAACCCTTCCTGGAGCGAGTCCTTTATAAACGGGACAAGTACAGAGAGACAGAGAGAAACCCCGCACAGACGCACAGAGAGAAAGCACCGCAGCTCAGAGAGGAGCCCACAGAGGCTGAGAGAGAAAGCCACAGGGGAAAGAAGCCGAAAGCAACGGAACCCAGAGGAGAGAAAACCCCAGATGGAGCAGCCAGGAGCTGACAGCCACCGAGCCCGGCGGGAAGGCAGAGGCTGGCACACGCCGCCATGTGCCTTATGCCGGCAGCAGGTCTTTGGGGACAGAGCGTTGCCTGACGATGCCTTGCCTTGGACACTTCTCCCAGCCTCTGGGGTGCAAGCTTGCAGCCAATAACCCCCACTGTAAAAGCCAACACACTGCCGGCATGTTGCTTGCAGTAGCTTTTAGCAAACAAACAACCTGGCAATCCCGCTTCTAGTTACATACTCAGAAGAACTAAAAGCAGGGATGTGAACAGGTATTTGCACAGTGATGTTCACAACTGCCAAAAGGTGGAAGCAACCCAAGTGACCTCAGTGGAAGAACGGATACAAAGATACCCGTTCATACAACGGAATCTCATTCAGCTGTGAAAAGCGTAAGTGCTGATCATGCTGCAACCTGGACGAAACTTGAAGATATCATTTTGAATGAAATAAGCCAGATACCAAAGGACAATTATTATGATTCCGCTTTTATGAAGTATCTAGTTTATGCAAATTCAGAGTTAAATTAGAATGCAGGTACCAGGTGCAGGGGTGGGGTGGCGTCTTGGGAGTTAAAGCTTAACTTGTGCAGAACTTGTGTCTGGGGTGATGGAAAGGTTTGGACAGTAGACAGTAGTGATAATGGCACAACACTGTGAATGTAACTAACACTGTTTTATTGTTTACATCAAGGTGGTTAAAAAGGGAAATTAGGATGTGTATATGTCACCAGAATAAAGAGTTTAAAAATACTTGTGGAACTAACTGTACAACCCAAAGAGTGAACCTTCATATAAATACAGACTAGGGTTATTAAAATTATAATATTGTTTATCAATTGTGACAAAGGTGCCGTGCTAATGCAAGATGTTACTAATAGGGAAAACACGCGTGGGAAGTCTGGGCTTTTTGCCTGATTTTTCCATAAACCTAAAAATGATGTAATAAAAATTTTTAATTTTTATTGAGAATATTCTAAGGAATAATATGATGTTCTATCTCCATCCACCTCCAGCCCTTTCCTTCATTAAGGTTTGAGAAACACTTTGCTGCCACCATTGTTCAGTATGGGGAACAATAAACTAAACCAGCCTTCAAGCTGGGGTGGGGAGAATCCCTTCCTTCCGGGCTCACTCGAGCAACACTTAGACCTCTGCCTGCTTGTCCTAAGTGAGTTCCTCTCTGGTCATTCCCCGTAAATTTATGCATCTGCCTCTCCAAGCAGGTTGAGAAACCCGCCTCTTGGCACTTGTGTAGCTTCAATACTCACTGGCATTTGGGAAGTACGATGACGTAAGACCAAACCTAGAATAAGATTTGGAGTCCTTCAACCCAGAAGACAAACTGAGGTCCGCCCTAACGCTCAGGCGCACACGGAACGTAAGGCTGTCTTCCTTCAGTTGCTCAGGAGCAGGCTTCTGGGACAATCCCATCCTGGCCTCAGCCCTTACTCTGTCCTGTGGTGTCAGGGCGGGGGGGGGAGTGCAGAGGGGGCCGGCACAGGGAAGGTGGGAGAGCAGCAGCCCGGGAGGAGCCTTGCACTGGACCCCCAGCTGGGCACAGTCCTGCACCAGTAAAGCGGGCGCAATAATTCCCACCCTCGTGTGGACTGAACTGTGTCCCCCAGAACCAGAGGTTCAAAGCCTCACCTCTAGTCCCACGAACAGCGATGCACCTGGAAATGGGCTCCTTGAAGACGCTATTCGTTAAGATGAAGCCCAAAGCTGACCAGGGTGGGTCCTAATCCAGTGGTTTGGACAGTCAGCAGGAGACAGAGAGAGAAGACGGCCAAGGAGGCAGAGGCTGAGTGAAGCCACCTCTGGCCAGCCACGGCCAGAGCCCTCGGAGAGGGGCCTGCCGACCCCGGCCGCAGGCCTCTGGCCTCCAGGGCCGCGGTGGCGCACGGCTGTGCCTTTCAGCCGCTGGGTCTGTGGGCATCTGCTGCCAAGACAAAGACACTGACGACCCTGGGGAAGAGAAAGGCCGCGAGCTGCCAGGGAGGCACGGGCTGCCACTGGGCCGGGCTCCTTTTGCAGATGGGCCACCTGAGTAGAGAGAAGTGAGGTGGCTTGTTCACAATTACGGAGGTTAAGAGGGCCCCGGCGGGGGTGAAACCAGGGGCTCTGGGCGCCCAGCCCCCAAGCGAGGATCTAAAAAAGAAAACGCAAAAACGGCCACCACACCTAACCTCCTCAGTCTGCCTGAC
The DNA here is from genome assembly GCA_026826555.1 of Tolypeutes matacus. Classification (NCBI taxonomy): domain Eukaryota; kingdom Metazoa; phylum Chordata; class Mammalia; order Cingulata; family Chlamyphoridae; genus Tolypeutes; species Tolypeutes matacus. The sequence goes on along the minus strand of JAKSZT010026446.1, from coordinate 14,775,884 downwards.
CGGACCACCTCGAAAGCACCACACGTGGGTCCCGGCACAACCCACACGCAGGGAGTAGCACGCGGCCTCGCTGAGGCTTTCGCTCGTGCTTTGAGCTCGCCTTAGAGAAACAATCTCATTTCCCCTCTCATCTGGCCTCTGGTCTTTCCTCTCCCGAGGATCAAACGACCCCTGATTCCTGGCGTGCACAAAGGCAAGAAGGAAACAACTCTTTTCTAGGAACTTCCAAACACACACGCACTTGTACGTGTAAGCTTGTTCCACTCTTAGGGGAACGACGTGACTTGCTAAAATGAAGACAAGTTTCAAGCCTGCCTTGGGCATAAACAGTTCTCAGAAAGTAGCATTTGAGTGAAAACAGTGAAAACAAAGGGGAACGCCTGGATGGATCTTGAAGTGCCTGGGAACTGATGAAGAAGGAAAAGTGCAGCCCAGGTGGGAGAGGAGGGTCAGGCCCCGTGCTCACGCCAGGGCCCGCTGCTAGCGAGTGGGCTCGTCCCTGCCTCACCTGCCCCCCGGCGCCTCTGATAAGATACCGTGGAAAAGACGAGTCCGCATCTTTGTCCAGATCTGCAACGAAGGACCTAACTGTGTGCATCGTGCAAGAAGGTGCCAAGGAAATGTTTCCTGTTGAAAATCTATTTAGTTCAGGGGCTCCTGACCTTTTCTGTTCCACGACCCCTCTGCCAGTCAGGTGGAAACCACGGCCCCTCACTAAGTCCACACCGCAGTGTGTTATCTAATAACTACATCACACATGCACCAACACGTCCCCACAAGAACCGTGTGTTTTTGAATTTCAATTCAACTCACGGACCCCCCGAAACCCTTCCACAGAGCCTTGGGGGTCTGTGAACACCTGCTTAAGAAGCCCTGATTTCGGTGGACTCTGGGACAATGACGACCACCACCAGCTCACCGTGCGTTAGGCAGGGTGATGAGCAAGTGGAACTCCCCCGGCAGCCCTGTGCCGTGGGCACGGCCACGCTCCCCCGTGCACAGCTGTGGAGATCAAGGCTCAGAGACGCTGCAGCTTCACCCGAGGTGTGGCAGCTGGTAAGGGGAAAGCAGGGCTCCACATCAGAGCTGGGCGGCGTGGTCACCGCCTCAAATGCCACAGCTCAAAACTGTAGAATGTGCCGTACGCTGGAAGCAGTGCTCCGTCCACACGCTTTATCCGACCCTCACAAAACCCATGAGGCACCCCGGGGCACGTCCTTATCTCGGCTTACGGGGGAGAAACCGCATGAAGCCCCTTCCTCGCCCAGCGTCACCTCACCCAGGGCCGTCAAAGCTGCTTTGGAGCTGCAGCCAACGCTCCAGACTGCACCTGCCGTGCTCCCCACACTGGCTGCCAGGGCCACGTGGGGTGCCACAGGGCGGGAGGCAGAGGGGGCCGGAGGGAGCCGAGGAGGAGAGCCGGGCAGGCCAGACAAGGGGGGGGGAGGGTTCTAAGACAGTGGCGTATTTTCTGGCACAGACTGAATCTTCCAGCATAGGTTCCCATAGCCCTGAAGCCTGTGGGACCAGACTTGAGCTTTATTTTGTGGTAAACGGGATGGTTCGGAACAAATTGTTAAGAGACCGTTGAATCCATCCTTCCAGGAGAAGATTGTTCGGAATCGCTGTTGGATGGCTACTGCTGCCAGCCCGGGCTCTCTACTAAGCGGAAACCGCGCTCTAAGTGCCACCCCTGCTTCCGGGCTCTCTGTGAGGTGCACCCGCCCGATGAGGGCCCCACGGATTCCCGCCTGTTCCAGGCGCTGTGCTCGCGGCCCAGGAGCCCCCGTGTCTGTGATGGGCACGGCGTGTGCGCTCTGGGCTGTCCAGGGGCGCCCTCCGCGGCCCCCACCCCTCCCAGGCCCGGCCCGGGGCAGGGGGGCCGCACGCTCCGCGAGACCGTCGCCACCGAAGGGCAACGTGGAAGCGGCCTGGCTAGGTCCTCGCTCGGCTTCGTGCCAGACCCGCGTGGCCGGAGGCCGCTCTGGCCCGACGCGGGACTTACATTCGCTGAGCCACTTGTCGGGGTCCAGCATCAGGTGCTGCTTGGTCATCTCCAGCTCCTTCCTCAGCCACTCGTACTTGGCCCGGACCTCGGCGATCCTCTGCTGCCGATGCTCCAGGATCCTCAGCTTCGCACTGAAGCACGTGAGCTCCTGGAACACAGGGGGAGATGGGGGGGCGCACGGGAGAGCCGGCCAGACCGTCTGGGCTTCCCCTCGGGAGCGGGGCACGGCTGGGGCGGCCCCGAGGGGACGGGCCCTGCCCCTGGGCCTTGGAGACCTCTCCGGGAGAAGCCGGCCGGCTCCAGGCCTCACGGCTCCGAGCACCACGCAAGGCCCTGGCCCCCTCCCGCAGCAGCCCCTGCCCGGGCGGTTTCTCGGCCCTCAGCCCGGCCCCGGCACCTGTCTCTGGGATGGTGCGCGAGGGAGCTGGCCTCACCTTGCCGCTGGCCCCTCGCCGCCGCTGCAGACGCTCCACGTCGTCGATTTCGTACACTTTGATCTCGAAAGGCTCCCCGAGGCCCCGCTGGACGCTCCGCAAAGGGCCGTCCACCCAGCGGCCCCCGGCGCTGCTGGCAGGCTTCCTGGCCGGGGACGAGGCGTCCAGAGACAGCGCGGGGACCAGCCTGCGCCTCTGGGAGCCTAGGAGGGACGGGGCCACGTCAGCCTCTCCGGTGTCCTTCTCCCCTTCCCTGACGCGGGGCACGGGGCCTGGGCAGGCAGCCCCCTGAGCCGCACCTCCAGGCCCCCTCCCCATTTTCTTCTGGGAGAAGCACACGCGGCCCCAAATACGCAGCCCAGACCCGTGAGCCATGCCGGCTGCACCCGAAGCCTGTCCTGACGGTGCCGCCGTGAAATTCTGGGGATGCTCGTCTCAGGGGAAGGTCCTGCCGCGGGGCAGCGTGGTTTCGAGAGTCCCAGAGAGCACCGCGCGCTTGCTTATCCCCGCGATGACAGCAGCCCCCGACACCAGCCTCCCCTTCCTCGGTAACACAGGAAGGCGCACGCCCCCGAAAGGGAGGCTACGCCCCTGCGTGGCCCACGTGGCCCCGGGGATGTAAGACGGGGTGGTGCGAGCAGCTGCCAGGAAGGGGCCTCAGGGTGGGCGTTTGTCCTCCTCCTGCTTCCCCTCTGCCTGCCTGAAACACGGGCCTGAGATGGCGCAGATTCCTGGGTCCGTGAGGTGCAGGCCCACGGCAGAAAAAGACACGAGGAGCCACGGGGATTCTGACACACTCTGCCCCACACGCCTTGCACGAGCGCCCCATCTCCACGTCGCGGTTTGCCATTTTCCCTCGCGCTCAGACAAACCTCAGCCTGATTCTCACACAGCATTTCCCACAGAAGAAGAAACTAAGGTACAAAACTTAAGGAACTTGCACAAGGGCTTAGTATTTCTCCATTAAAAATGAAAACCAGACACTGGATTTCCCCAAAGATTGTGCTGTGATTAAGGAAACACAGGACCTGGCACAGAGCTGGTTCTTACTGGGCATGACTGGCCTTTTGACTTCCTGTCTTCAGGGAGCTTGCAATCTCTCGGGGGCGATGGAGACGCACTCAGAGGTAACGTGGGATTTACACTGAAAGCCTCTGCACTAAGGTCTCGGAAGAGGGTGACGGGCCGTCGCCCGCAGGACGGGCAGGGCCGGGGGCGCCCGGGGGCCAAGCGGCGCCATTCCCGTGGCCGGAGCTTGCCCTTGGCTCTGGGAACTGGGCAGCGTCAGCTCCCGTGCTCTGGCCGCTCTGGGCCAGGCTGCTGAGCCCCTCCATGTCCTGGGCATCTTCCCCCAGGTCTGTCCTGCAGCGGGATGGACGCGCCTCTGAGCTGGCGCCTGCCCGGAGAGCAGGGCCGCCTGCGCTCTGCTGGCTGCACGTCGCGGCCACCTCCACGCGGTTCTGCTGCCGGAGAACGGATGGGGCGCGAGGGAGCCCGCCCCCGAGAGCTCTGCAGCCTGTCCCCGCTCAGGGCTTTCTGTGGTCGGAAGCGGCGGCCTCGCAGCCCCAGTGAGGGTGGCTGCGTGACTCCCGAGGACGTGGCTGGAGGCGTGCAGGCGGGAATTCCGGAGGCGCAAACGCCAGTCTTCCCCTTCCGTGGGGTCCTGCGGCAGCGCGGCCCGCTGACCCTCCTGGAGACGAGGGAGCAGCCTGCTCCCAGTGCACGCGGCCCGCTGACCGTAAGGCAAGCACCCCGGCCTCGACGAGGGACGCGCAGCCCAGCTCTGAGGTGCAGAGAGGGGCCTGGGAGCCGCGCTTGGCGGCGGCCCGCTGCAGCCGGCGGGGGAGCCGGCGCGGAGCTCATTCTCTCGACAGCGCCACGCCGTCGGGCCTCGCCTTCCAGAGCCCGGCTCTTCACGCACACGCCCCGCATTTACGGTTCAACCAGCGCGGGGGCCGACTCCTGGAGCAGCAGCCACCGAGGCCGCGCAAAGCGTGTCCAAGGCGCTCACGACGGAAGAAGCCAGGTGCCCTGCGCCGGCCACTGGCCTTGCTGCCCCTCTGCGGCGTGTCTCCCGCCCCCTCCGCGGCCCCTCGTCCAGCCCCGCTGAACTGAGCTCAGCCCTGCGGCAGTGGCTGCAGGGACGGCTGGTAGCTGTGGGCAGGCCCAGAGCGGGACCGCGGGGTCTCAGCGAGCTCTGTGGGTAGCGGAGCGCATCGGCAAACCTCACGTCACGGAGCAGCCGCCGCTGCGTGTGCAGCCCTGGATGACCAAGCGTGGGGAAGCGTGCGGGGCTGAGGGCAGGCGCCGGCCTGAACCCGCCCCCCGCGGCCAGGGAGGCTGTGCCGGCGCCGTCTGCCCCCAGAGCCCCGCTGGCTCACTAACCCCCTTCCCCCGCGTGGGCAGACCTTGGCGCGGCCCCATTCCGTGCGCCGGGCTGCAAGGGCGCGGGAACTCCCAGGGGCCCGAGAAGGCGGGCTGGGCAAGGGGCGGCGGGCGTGGGTTCAGGCCCCTCACCTTCCAGCGGCTCAGACCCGGGGGGCCTCGCGCCTCCCCTGCCCCACCTGAGAGCGAGGCCGGGAGGCACCCCTGAAACTGAGCTCGGTGACGGGACAGGGGGGCCCCAGTGCCCCGGACCTCGCGTGGGCGCGCACGGCGGCGGGGACAGTCGGGCCGGGACACTGGCCACCCCAGGCGGGAGCGGTCAGGTGGAAAGGAGCCGCGGCCTCGGCTCCAGGAGGGGCTCGCTGTGGCGCACAGGGCTGGTCTGCACAGACAGCGGCACTTCACGGGGCTGCAGGAGCGCAGCAGAACCCCAGAGCCCGCTGCCTTCTCTGCACGCCACCTGGCACCCTCCCGGCCTCCGCGCCCCGCCGGGCCTTCCGGGCGGGCAGTGGGCGCCTAGCGTGGACTTGGCTGTGGTTCGCGGCCTGTGCACAGCTTCTCCATGCGAGCGGGTGTCCCGGATTCTCAGTTTCTGGGGTGTGATCACCAGCAGACTAGGAACGAACCGATATCCTCCAGGCGTGAGCCTAAGTCCAAGGAGCCGTTCCCTCACCTGGCCTCTCCCGCCCGAGGCGCGGCGAGCCTCCCGCGGGCTCACCGAGGCCACGGCGGGGGAGCTGGTCACGGCTGGCGCGCAGCCACGGCAGGAGGACAGCTGAGGGGCAGCGGTGGGCCCAAGGCCGTCCCCACCCCTGGGGAGGACCGGCAGGGCCTGGGCCGTGCGTGGGGCCGGCCTCTCCAGCGACCGCCTTCCCGGCAGGCTGCGGGGCATCAGGGCCGCGTCGGTGGGAAAGTCGCTGCCGCGGCAGCGCCCCAGCCTGGGACGTGCGGTGCCTGCTTCGGGGCCGCCAGCCCTGGCCCGGCCGCCTCCTGATGCCAACGGGTCAGGACCCCCCTTCAACATCCCGCCCTCGTCGGCAGCCCAGCACGCGACCTGGACGCGCGGGAGTCCAGCGGGGACCCCTGGCCCTGATCCCGGCCTCGGCGCTGCGCTGCAGCGAGGCCCAGGCAGGCTCTTCTCCACACAGGCCGCCCGCTCCCCCGCCGCAGAAAGGGGGCTCTGGCCCCACCGCGCCCCGTTCCGCTCTGCAGCTCTGACAGTCTGATTCGGCGCCTTCCACCTGTGACGTGCACGGGCCGAAGACGCCGCGCCGACGTAGAGGCCAGGAGCCCTGCTCCTGCCCAGTCCCAAGCTCCTGCCCCCAGAACCCAGCACCACCGGCTTCCCCGCCATCACCCTCCGCGGCGTTCTGACTCGCGACACGGGCGCTGCGTGGAAAGGAGGCTGGGACGCCAGTGCTGGCCGGGCCGAGGGGGCAGGCCGTGACCTCACTGACCGAAGGGAAGCCAGCCCCTCTCCGCTTCCCGGGGACATGGGCACTGGTCGGCGGGTCCAGGGCGGGGGTTAAGAGAAGAGGGAGTTTTCCCAAACTGCCGACGAGAAAGAGGCAGAACTTGGCTTCCTCCTACCTCCCTGTGCCCTCAGCCTGCACCCAGGGCACAGGGACGCCCCCGTCTTCTCCCCTCGGCTTCCGGAGCTTTCCTCGGCATCTCAAGGGTTACTGCTCAGTTTCTGCCCCAGCTCTATGTTTAAAAGGTCCCCTCCCTCGGCACCCTTTCTCCAGCGTCTCTGGGTTGGTTCTCTTCACAGCACCCTGGAAATCTTAAATCTGCCAGCAAGCATTTTCATTGAGCCAGCGACCCTGTGTTCCTCGAATTCATTAAAACAAAGTAAGAGCCCACCAGAGAACCGAACCAGCAGCCGGCCGAGCCAGGGTGGCCCTCTCAGGGCCTCGGGAGGAGTGATTCGTCACAGCTCTCGTGCAGCGGCTCTGGGCACTGCCCGGGCGGCCCCGGCATTTGGCCCACTGCGCCCATGGTACCCAGGGGGCTCGGCGCAGCCAGCGCCACGGAAGGGGAGGCCCAGGACTTGGTGCTTAGAAGGACAAAAAACAGAAGGCTCAACAGTTAAAGCACTTTGTCACCGCAAGGACAAGGAATGAAAAAAAAAACAGAAAAGAAATATGAGCTAACTTGGGGGGCCATGCTGCCAGCCAGCCAAGGGTTCGCTGACACTCAGTGCCGGCTCACAGCTGGCTCGGTGCTGGGGACCGAGGAGGCTGAACCAAGCACAGGCCCCGCGAGCTTACGCCTGGGAAGACCGAGCCTGCACCCGGCCCCTGGCCAGCACACTCCCCTGGGCGGGATGCTCCTTGGGCAGGCCCCCCATTCCCTGGGGCTATTGGGGGCTGGGTGAGTCCAGGCTAGAGCCCACCTGCAGTGGCAATGAATTTCCTTCAGTCCCAAATGCTGACTGAATTTTAAGACTTCCCCAGGCAGCCCAAGAGAAGGAAAGAGAGAAAGAAGCCAACGGGACAGCGCAGTTTAAGGACTCACAGGACGGCGACAGGAGCAGCTGGGGAGCCTTCACCAATCCGAGAGGGGTGTGGCAGGGTGAGGTTTGGGGGCTCGGAGGACGGTGCTAGCCTGATGCAACCATGCCACAGCCCACCCCTAGGCCAATTTATATCCTCTAGCGACTCACACACACGCTGCCGGGTTGTCATCGCTCGGTTCATGCCTATCGGCTATTTGCAAGTCCGTGTCACTGACCATAGCAGGCTGGCAGGGCACTGTGGACGGATCGATGAAAATCCACTGCTAAAGGCGACCCCAAGCTGCTCTCAACTCTCCAGCCAAGAACCTACGATGACACCAGGAATTCTTATAGCTGCCAGAGGGTCAAGGACTAACCCAATCTGGTTTTACATTTCTTAGACTCTCCCTGCATCGTGAGGAATAACTGTCTTGAGTTAACCTCACTGGTTTGCCCCCAGGCCATGTGGCCTTGCTGCCAGACCTTGTTCTCACGTGACTCCCTCAGCCTCCGCCGTCCCCACTCCCTCCCTTTGCCTGTCCAGGCATCAGTCCCCTCCAAGGCCTCGCTCCATTGCTGCGTCCCCTGCAGCCATCTTCACTTGCTCTAACCTGAGGCCTCCTCCCCATCTCAGCTTCTCACACTTCTCTCCGCCTGCCTCCACTCTGTGCGTGGAAACGTGCCTCAGCTCACTGTTCTCTGTTCCATGCAGTTGGTCTTTTCTCTCCAATTCAACTGCAAACTTCTTACAGCGGCTTTGTCTAATACGCTGAAGCTCCTTCCTCACAATTCCCAATTCAATCACTAAATTCTAGGAGTACAGAAGATGAAACAACTGAAAGTAAAGCCCACTGACTCTGCCTCATCTAGCTGCCACATTACCACTGGTGTCCTCTATTACTGCCCAGGACAACAGAGGGCCCACCACGCACTGCACTTTTATGTGGGCCCAGAGGGACAGTCACGCCTGAAGGTCACACGGCTCAAGACCCCAAGTCTCCTGCTGCCCACAACATACTCTCCTCACTGCACCAGGCCATGGCCACTGAGCAAGCCGCGATGCCGTGCACTCCCGAGTGGTCCTGGGAAAATGAGCCACGGCCATGCTTTCTCCTGTCGCTACAGGAGAAAGCTCGTCTCCTCAGAAACGTACTCGACTTCGTTTTTACTAAGAAGCCAACCAAAGCACTAACATTTTCCAAATTTAAAAACCATCTCAGATAAAGATAATTGCTTGTCTCCACTGAAGTCCCCAACTTCTCCAGTAGCTGTAAAATCCATCCATCTAGCTAGGACTCTCCTTTAAGAAGTTTCATGGCTTCTCTTGAAGCTGCGTTTGATTTACGCTGATCAAGCCTGACAGCCAGCATTTCTCCTAATAATAATCATAAATAAGCGAGACAAGGTCACCTAAACTGAATCGAGCATCCCCGTACCGCCATATCCATTACGGAGCCCTCGTCCACGGCAGCTGAATGCCAAGGTCGAGCACTCCTGGTGCTATTAAACCGCCTCCGGCGCCTACCCTGGCGCCTCCGACACCATTTTCCTCCAGTGGCCTTGTCTGACCAGAGGCCCCAGAGCTCGGCACCACGAGAGGAGAGCGCCCAAGAGGAAGGCCACAGAGCCTGCTGTCCACGTGCCAGCCAGTTATTTGTACACACGGGCTTTTCCACAATTATTCTTCCACTTTACTGCAGTGTGACAGCCAAACCAAAATATGAAAGTTTTGGAGAAAAGAGCAAGGTATTTAAAGACAGAAATGGACTGCTAGATTCAAGGCACCATGTCAGAGCTTGGGAAAGCACTTTATAGTGCTAAATCGCGTGTCGCTGCACAGAACGTGTCACAACCAGCCGGGAATCTTGAGACCACCACAAGGTCTGATCAACCAAGAACGGGGAGAGCCAGATTTTGTTTCCCACAAAGACTCTGGCTCAGGTGAACTGTCTTGTCCGAGTACAACGTGTGCAGGTCAAGCCATCCCGACACCCTGTCCCTGCGCCCCAGCGGCCCTGTGTCGCGCTGACTGGCTTTCATTTTCCACCTGTCTTATGGGGCTTCTGCTGCCAGGCCTGTGGCTTTGCCCCATGGGCAAGGGCCTGACATGGCGCCCGTCAACACGTCACAAAGGCTGCAGCTCATGCCGCCGGGAGATGAAGAGGCCGGGGCGAGTCCTGCGCACGCTCAGGGGATGACCGCATCGAGCCTGCCTCACGACCTGCGGGGTGGGCAAGGGGGCGGTGGGTGCGAGGCTGCCCGACTGCACCGGCCCTTTGCTTCGAGGGAGATAAACGGTTTATTCTGTGCATTGACCCTTGCATTTGGGTTGGAAATTCCAGAGTTTGTGCTGGCCTGTGGCGGGAGGACAGAAGGCTACCGCGCGGCTGGGAGAAGCCTGCAGGTCCTTGCTGGAGCGGGGGTATGGGAGGGAGTATGACGACACACCACTGAGGGGGGCCCCTGCATCCCTTAGTCCTAAAATAAGACGCAGCACCAGTACCCTGCAAAGCAGGAGTCTCTAAGAGCTCCTCGGAGAGCCCAAGGAAGAGCTCTGGGAGCACAGGGTGGCGGGGGACAGCCACGAGGGCAGGTTCCTGTGCCCCCTTGCTGCAACCAAGGCACAGAAAGGCATGTGGGGGCTCTGCAGAAAATTGTGTTTCATTAAAAAAAAGGGAGGGGCATCGTTGAGTTGGTATCACACCAAAAAACATTTTAGCATTTTCAATTTAAGCCCCGTGGTAACTACAAAGAGACTATCAGAAAAGACGCCAACACAGAGTGCGGGCTGCCAGGGGCTGGGGGTGGGGTTTCTGTTTGGGGAGCTGGGAAGGCGGGGAGGGGCTGGGGTGGGAAAGTTCCAGTTGTTCAAAGGAAAGAAAATGAGCAGCTAAAGAGATAATGGCATTTACATGCAATCCTGGAGGGTCTGACAGGGAGGAGGGAAAACGCAAAAGGACGTTGTTGGGACAGACGAAGGCGCTGGAATAAGGACAAGCTTCCTATCAACGTCAGCGCGTGGGCGCCACAGAAGCTTCGGGCGTTGCTCTCAGGACACGTGCGTGGAGCGCTACGTGCATGCGCAGAAGGCTTGACAGACAGAAAGATGGACAGACGGACAGGGGAACACCGCCAGGTGCCAACACCGGGCAGCGCCGGGGCCGCGGCTGAGGCGGGGGGCCGTGCTGGTGGCCTGCGCCCGCGCTTCTCATCTCTGGGCCGCCTCCTACATGGGAAGGAATTTCAGTAACGAAGCAAAAGACAAGAAACGGGTTCCCGCGTAGAAAACGACCCGGATGGCCAGAGATGCTCCTGGACGACTCGCGGGGCGTGCCGAGATGGCCATTCCCAGGCCTGTGGGCCTTCGACGCTAGCCCTCCTGCGGCGCCCCCCAGCCCCCCGAGAGGCCCAGGCCCGCGCCCAGGAGACCCTCGCCCCAGACCCCTGCGGGTTCTTGGCCCTTGAGCAGATAAATCCGGGAAGGGGCCCTGAAGAAAGGGCCTGGCCTGCGCATGGCGCCCTGAGGCCGGGAGGGCGAGGGCGCAGCCCCGTCCCCCCCAGCCCCCAGCCGCGGGGCGCGTCCCCGTCCCCCCCAGCGCCGTACTCCCCCAGCCCCGTCCCCCCCCCAGCCCCGGGGCGCCTCCCCGCCCCCAGCCCCGGGCCTACCTGCGCTGCTCCGCTTCTTCGGGGCCTTGAGGCCGCGGCAGCGGGCGCCGGCGGCCGCGCTGTGCTCGCTGGTGGAGTCCTGCGCCGAGGAGGCGCTGCCGGTGGCCTCGCTGTCGCGCACCACGCTCTCGTAGCCGCTGCTGCCGCCGCTGTGGTAGAAGAGCGCCGTCTTGCCCATGGCGGGCGGCAGCTCCCCGCTCAGCACGCTGCTGTTGTCGCTGCCGTGGCCGCTGCTGCAGCGCTGCGGCCTCCGCGGCGGCGTCACCTTGCTGTAGGGCGAGGGCAGCGCGGGCGCCCCGGGCTGCTCCCCCGCCTCGCCGCCCTGCAGCAGCTCCGACACGCGGCCGTGCGCGGCGCGCGGGGGCAGCTTGGCGGCCGGGCCGGGGCCGCGCGTCCTGCTCAGCGACTGCGTGGACCAGGCCGCGGGCTTGGCGGGCGGGCCGGCGCCCTGCACGGCCTGCGGCAGGGACTTGGTGGAGAAGCTGAGGGTCCTGGTGGCGGAGGCGGCCAGGCCGCGCGCCCTGGGGCTGGCCAGGAGCAGCCTGCCCACGGCCGACATGCGCGACGGGCCGGCCTTGGGCGAGGCGGGCTGCGCGGGCCGGGCCGCGCGGGGCACGGTGCTGTCCCTGGCGGCGGGCGCGCGGGCGCTCACGGACGACAGGCTCCCGGCCCGCTCCAGCGAGAGGCACGCGTAGTGGCCGGCGGAGCCCCTGCCCGGCGAGCCGGACCTGCCGGCCAGCTGCTCGAGCTTGGCGCTGAACAGCCTGCCGCTGCCGCCCGCGTCCTTGGCCTTGCCGCCGGGCTCCTCCAGGCAGCAGGCCGAGAGCGGCGCGGCCTGGCCCGGGGGGCTGGCGGTGCCGCCGTGCTGGGGGCTGGCCCGGTTCTTCTGGTCCAAGCTGGACTTGCGGACGGGGGGCAGAGGGGGCGCTGCTTTGGGCCGAGCCGGGACACAGTGCTTGGGGGAAGCCGCCCTCCTCTCCGGGGTGGCCTTGGGGGGCTGGGCGGCTGCCATGCCCAGCCCGCTGCCCTCCACTGCGCAGGGGGAAAGGCTGTCCAGCTCCTCGGGCCGGCTGCCCTTCTGGAAGGCCCGCGGGAGGCTGCTGGACTTGGGGCTTCTGTTGCAGCGCACAGGGCTCTGTGCAGCCAGGGTGGGCACAGCCACCTCACCCCCACCCACGATCCTCCCGGAGCTGTCGGCCACCGGGGAGGCGGGCACCTCGGCCCCATCGTCCAGCCTGTCCCCAGGGCTCGGCTTCCTATCCCGCTCCAGCCTGGCCTCAGGCTTCGGGGGCGCCGTCCCCACGTCACAGCCCGCCCCCGGGCCGGGACTCGCATTCTCCCTCTTGACGTCCTCTTCTCGCTTCAGCCAGGGGTCCTCAAAACTCATCTCTCTCTGCGCGCTGACGTCCCTGTCCTGCCGGGGCTGGGCCGCCTTGGGGGCTGAGCTGACCGTGGGCGCCGCTCGCTCGTGGATGTCCAGGGGGCTCACGGCGATGCAGGGGTAGAGCGTGACGTTGGTCCGCATCGGCACGTACCCGTCGCGGCCACGCAGGCCGGCTGCGTTGGAGACGGTGACCATGGCCTTGCCCAGGGCGGAGACGGTGCAGCCTTGGAGCGCGGCGGCCTTGTCGAATGCCTCTCCCCGGACTTCAGACAGGAGGAGCACGCCGTCCTGGCCAGCCGGGCGCGGGCCCCTGCAGCCCGGTGCTGCGTTCTGGGCGAGCTCCGAGGCCGGGGCTCCTGCCATCGCTCCCCCGTGCCCGAGGCACGCCTGGGCCACGGAGCTGTGGCACGACCGCTCGCCCAGCCAGGAGCCGGTGGAGGAGCGCCCGCCCGCGGCCCCCTGCGCCGGCTCGTCCAGGCTCAGCCGCGGCAGGGGCGGGAACCGCCTGATGCTGACCTCCGAGACGGGGCCAGCGTGGCGCTCCAGGTCCTCGCTGACGCTGCTGATGATGCTCACGGGCCGCGAGCCCGAGGCCAGCGCCTGCACGGAGCAGTCGCTGCTGAAGCTGACGGTGCTGGCCGGCCGGCCGCAGCCCCGGGCGCTGATGGTCAGCTCCTCCACGACGGTGAACACCAGCTCGTCCTCGCCGTTCAGCTCCAGCGGCTGCGGCAGCGCCACCGTCGCGGCGCTCAGGATCTCCTTCCTGGCACCCGGGGGCGGGGCCGCCCAGCCAGCGTCGCCGAGGGTGGGCTCCGCGAGCCCGCCACTCCCAGTGGACATGCATTTCTTCAGAATCTGGGGGCTCATCCCGACCGGGGGGGCCCGCCCCTCGGGCTGCAGAGAGTCCTGGCCCGAGGACGGCGGGGGCGCAGGGGAGGGCAGGACCCCCTTCTGGGTGTAGACTTTGCATCTCTGGGAAGGAGAGCCGGGGGGCCGGCACTCGGGGGTCTTGGAGAGGCTGGCAATGCCCAGGCGGGGTGAGCCCACGGGCCGGGGCTTTCCCTCCCCAAAGCCGCAGGAGCCGAGGCTCTCCCGGCTGCCGCCGCTGCCCGGGACACTGCGGGGGGAGGCCGGGGCGGGGCCGGGCGAGGGGGCCCTCTGCCGCTCGGCGCCTTCCCTGCCTGCCAGCCGGCCCCCTGACCCGCCGTCCTCCTTATCAGACTCAGAGAGTGGACTGGCCCCCGCTGCGCCCTTGCCCGCCCGCTCTGGCCCCGAGTGCGAGGGCAGCTCTTCGAAAGGAAACGGACTGGGCTCTTCGCTGCCGTCGATGCAGTCGAGCCGCTCCTGCAGCTCCGCGAACGTGTTGCACTTCAGGCAGTCCCGCTCGGCCTCACTGGCCGCGGCCTCTCCCGCCTCAGCTGGCCGGCCGGCGGGCCTGGACTTCTGCAGCGCGGGCACGATGGGAACAAAGTCGGGGGGCCCCTCGTTGTCGGTGAGCTCCTTGTCGGAGAGGGCTGTGCCGTTGGGCCCGATGTAGATGACCGTGTCGCAGGACTGCTCGCTGCTGGACGAGTAGTCGGGGTCGCTGGACAGCTGGGGGAGCGGGAAGTCGGGGTCCGCCGCGCTCCTGGCGTGGAACGGTCGCAGCTGGGTGGGCCTGCGCATCCGGCCTTCTTCACACGAGCTTTCGCCCCCGGAGGAGCTGGACGTGGACTGCGAGCGAGAGGGGACAGTTAAGTTGCAGCCAGTGGGGGAGGCTACGGAAAGCCCCTGTGGCCTCCGGCTCACGGGCCACCCTCCTGGGGTGCCACAGCAGAGCCACGCCCAGAGCCACTCCCACGTCCACGCTCCGCACACAGAGGATGTACCGTGTCCCCGTACAGCGCACGCTGCAGGGTCCCACCAGCCCTCCGTGGGCTGAGCAGACCACAGCATGGCACACCCGGGCCGCTGGGAGCCTGTGCCATGGAGCCCTGTTGGGAAAGCCTTGTTGTACGCAAAACAGAAACAAAAAGGAGGAAAAGTTCCACATAGCACCCACCGATCCCGGGTTGCGTGGCCAGAACCAGGACTGTTTCCAAACGTTCCTGTTAGGCTGCCTCAGTCATGGTTTTGCCTCTGCAGGAGAAAAGGAGCCCCATGGGTTCTAGCAGACTGCTGGCATCTGCCAGGAACCACTGAGTTCACCCTGCAAACCCCGCAGAAGGAAAGTGCCTCCTGGAGATGCAGGGAAAATCAGCGCCTCTGGGCAAGGGGGGAAGCTTTTCCCGGAAGTCAGAAGGGCACTGCTTTCACCTGCTTAAGACCGCGACAGTCAAGAGAAAAGCTCAACCTTTTCCGTCCCTCCAACGCTTTTCGTCTGGAGTGGCAGTGTGCGTGGGGCGCGTGGGGTATTTAAAGAGCAGCGGGGACCCCATTCAGGGCCGGGCAGGAGACCCGCGGAAAGCACAAGCCGCGTGGAGGGTCGTGACTTTCTCGGGCTTCCCGAGGTGAGCGCTAAACCGCTCGGCGGCCTCAGCACCCGCGTGCTCCCCCGCCCCGGCGCCGGGGGAGCGGAAAGCCGGGGCGGGGCTCCTAAGGCCGCGTCCGACCCACCCCCGCGGCCCGCTCACCTTCGTCTTCTTCTTCTTCATCCTCAAGACTCTGGCTGCGATCTGGACGGTGGACAGGGTCTCTGCGTAGCTGCCGGCCGCCGCCGAGACGTGCGCGATCATGGTGGTGCGGCAGTTCACGTTGCCCAGGGACTCCCGCAGCAGCATGGTGAGCTTGCTGTCCCTGCGGGGCACGGGCGGACCTCAGGGCCTGCCGGCCGCTCTGCGGGGGCGCCGCCTGCTCCCGCTTTTAGCGGCACTAGCTGAAACCAGCGTCATTCTCCAGCACGGGGCCCCTTGTCGCTGGCAGCCGAGCAGGTGCTGACCCCAAGGACGGACCAGGCGAGCCCCTCCCTTGGCTGCGACGGGGTGTGCCTGTGACGCCGCGCGTGCTGAGGCCGGGGAACAGAGCCGGAGGCAGGGGCTGAGAGGAGACGGCCCTGAGCAGCGGGTCAGCATCTACCTGCACATGCGGCCCCTCTCCAGGAGCATCTGTGCACCTGCAATCCCTGCAGCAAAAAGTGGTCCTCAACCCTAGACTTGAAGAAACTTTTTTTTTTTTTAAAGATTTTATTTATTTATTCATTTATTCCCCCCTTGCTGCTTGTGCTCGCCGGGTCAGCTAACCACGCCGTGTGGGCGGGCCTGCCCTCACCAGGAGGCCCCGGGAACCGAACCCGGGGCCTCCCATATGGTAAACGGGAGCCCCACTGATTGAGCCACAGCCGCTTCCCTTGAAGAAACTTTTTAGAGGAGTTGAGGGTTTACGGAACCGACCATGCGCTTCACTGAAGAGCTGCAGGTTTGTGGCACGAGCAGAGCTTACTTACCAGGGAGCTGCGGCCACTTGAGGTCACTACCTCACTGATACTGACTCCGTGGCTCTTAGCTCATTAGCTCTTAAATTTACACCACAAGGAAGGAAGAGGCACCCATATCCCAGTCTCAAGCACTCAGTCAGCAACAGACTGCAGAACTTTCTAGAAAGGCCTCCTCTAGGACTTCACAGTGCCCCCACCCAGGATGACGAGGCCCAGGAGGTTACAAACGGCGCCTCTAGGCTCTTCGGGAACTCTGGGGATGGCGCTGTCTGTTCCACTCCTTACTTGTCCGACATCCTTCCTGCCTTGCTTTTAAAAGCCTCTGCTCGTGTCGTCACACTTCCTCCCCCCTGCTGCCAAAGGCCGCCTCTCTCTGACCCTGCAGGCTGCGGCACCTTGTCTCGTCTCCATGCTGCGTGTATGCGGCCAGGTGAGATGTTCCCACCAGGCTGTGAGCAACTCCTCCCGCCCCACAGGGCTCCCTGGAGGGGCCACCCAGCCCGGACTCAGAGACGGCCACCGCCAGCCACGGCTAGACCAGCGGACGGTGAAGCCACGTCTCACGTGACCTGCCCCAGGCCTTGAGAGGAAAGGCTGGGAGAGCAACAGGTTTCCCTTCCGTCTGGGACCAATTAAGGTGTCAGTGTGGGGATGCTGGGCTCACACTGGCTCAGTTCCAGCACAAGTGAAAAATGTATCAGGGCTTCCCCTCAAGCAAAATAATCAGTGGCGTCTGGTAGGAAATCATCAGAGGAAGCATATTCACTGAGGCAGAAACTAGAATACAGGCTGCCAGGGGACGGGGCGGGGGCAGGCGTGGGGAGGTAGCACTGAAATCCTATTTGGGTCTGATCATAAAGTTCCGGTCATGGATGGTGGCAGTGAATTAGAGACTTGAATGTGGTTAGAAGGGGAGATTTTAGGCTGAGTATCTGTTACTAAATTAAAAATCTTTTTTTTTTTTTTTTTAAGATTTTATTTATTTATTCATTTATCCCCCCCTTGCTGCTTGTGCTCACTGGGTCAGTTAACCGCGCCGTGCGGGCGGGCCTGCCTTCACCAGGAGGCCCCGGGAACCGAACCCGGGGCCTCCCATATGGTAAACGGGAGCCCCACTGATTGAGCCACAGCCGCTTCCCTAAATTAAAAATCTTAAAAAGCATGGGCCTGTACAGCACAGCGGACCCTACTGGGCCCGACGGACTCTAGCTAGCAGTTATCAAGCTGCTCCTTCATCAGATGTAACACAGGAGTCTCACCATTGCAAGGCGGCCGTAATCGGGTGGTACATGGGACTCTACTTCCTGCATGAACTTCCCTAGTGAAAAAGGAATCAGCAATGAAGGTGGAGGGAGGAGGAGCCGGCCTGGCTGCCCCCCCTCCCAGCCGTCAGCTCCACAACGCGTCAAGCTCTTTCCGGGCTGGCGGTCTCTATGGAGACGCCATCGCTGCTGACGCCTTGGACTTCATTTCCAAAATGGAAAGTGGCCTGAGGGCCGAGTTGTGATCCGACACTCCGGCGTTCCTCACGAGCAGTGTTGTCAGTTGCACCCTGAAGACGGCACGTATCTCTGATTTCTCCACGCGAGTGGGATGCTGTATGCGTCCTCAGGAGAAGATTCCAAAGGCGCAATTCAAGGATGAAACACTGCTGCGTGGAGCTGTTTGCCCTGGGTATTTCTACATCATTGCTCGCTCATGAGTCAACCACATGGACAAAAGTGTTTTTTTTTAAAAAGTCCACATTGTTGGAAGACGCCGTGGCATGTGTGTTGCTTAGCAACCAGCATTTTAGCTCTCTTTAATGAAAGCGGGTAAAACTGCGGGCAAGACACACGCGCCTCTCTAGACCCCGAAACGTATCGTCCACGGCTGCTTTTGTACAACAGCAGACTTGAGTAGTTGTGACAGACACGACATGGCCTGCTGGGCCAAAAATAGTCACTATCTGGTCGTTTAAAGAAAGAGGTTGCTGACCCCTGCTCTAGAGCACAACACAACGTGGTGCCACCGCCCCCCTCCCCGGCAGCACGCCAGGAACCATCAGCCCGAGAATCGAGGTGTCCTAACTTCCTTACTAGCCCACAGTCTCTTTCTAATGTGACAGCTGTCGTCTGTGTTCAGTGCTCCGTGGAGGGCGAGCTGAAGTCTGTGCCTTGGAGACGGGCGAAGAGGAACGACTGTCTCAGGAATCACCGGTGCAGAGGCCCCGGCTGGCGCTGATTGCCCACTGCAGCTCCTACCTGCACAGGGGCAGGGCTGCCCCTCCCAAGGGGCTGGGGGGCCGTGCCAGCCTCTCGATGAGTTAGGGCATCAGGGCACGCGGCTGCCCATTCGAGGAGCATTCGCTGGTCTCCAGCTCTAAGGCAGACCTTGTGCTGGTGCTCAGAAAGCGCCGGAAAGAGACACTCGCTTCTACTCACAGAGACTGTTGTCCAGTGAGGGAGACAGACCCGCGGACAGGCACTCTAGCACCGCCTGACGGAGGAAGCTAACTACAGAAGAACAGTCCTCAGGCCCGCGTGCTTGGGAAAGACCCCTTGAGGCCTCACAGCTGCAGTCCTCGACTGCCAGGGGCCACCCGGACCTCTGAGGTCGTGGCTCACTCTTCTCTCCTTTTCTGGAGTCTCCTGCGTGGAGGCATCCAAGGAAGCAAGCAGAACTGTTGGCTCAGGTCTCCCAGACATCCGAGCCCCTAAAGAGCCAGCCCTGCAGTCGCAGCACACTGGCGACCTTGGGGAGAGGAGACTCTCCCACCTGGCGAAACGCACAGGGCGACCTGATGCGACCCCCTGTTCAAAGTCACACACGCTGGCCAGGTAATTCCACAAGAAAAAGCCGGTGCTTTCATGAGCAGCGTTAAAATATACTTCTCTTCTAAGAGGGGCGAAAAGGCCGGAGGCAGAAAGTGGGGCGGCTGCTGGCCACGTCCTTCTGCAGGAGAAGAGGAGGAGGGCTCTCCGTCTCCACACCAGGAAACCCAGGCCCAGCCACAGAGCTCTTCTCTCATGTCCTGCTTCCCATGGAGAGAGCTAAAAGCACCAACCTCTGTCAGGTACGGTTCTCTTCCTATAAATAGGCCTCCTTCAGTACCAACACGCTGGGATCAGGGAATAAAGCACGATGAGCCGGGGTCTCTCATGTCAGTTTTTAATAACGCGTTGAAGAAAGGAGCTTAGGTTAGTCCAGAAAACCAGTTAAGCTCCAGAGCTACTCGCAAGAGAAGGGTTCCCGTGGCTGGCAGAGTGAAGCAGGTGTGTAAAGCGCGCACACATGCACGGCTATTCTTAGGAAAGGGAGAAAAGTGTGTGTGTGTGAGCGACAGGCCGCTGGTAGTGAAGACTGGAAACCACACAGAGTTCTAATGTGGGTCAGAAGTTCAGTTCAAGGAAACTAATATTCAGAGGAAATACTAGTGCCAGTCACGTCCCTAAGGATACGGCCTGGGAACTCCACTCCACTCTACCCACGGCACTTGTAAACTGACAAAACCGACCACCCAGACGGAGAGTTTGAAATGGTGGGCAAGAGTTGCCAGTGATCAAGCTAACTGATCTCCTACCGCTAGCCCCCCAATCCCGGGCCCCTGCCTCCAGGAGAGAGTGGAATAACGAAGAAGAGCGGAGAGGAAGAGCAGACAGAGGGGAGGTAGGATAAAATGATGACTTTAAAATATTCTGGCTACCCAGATGGTCCCTGCACCCTCTCCCTCTGACCCTGCCTCCTTCCTCTTCACATCCAGTTGGTCTAGAAACATCCTTCTCTTTCTCTCCTGAAGGGTCAGCTGCGACCTCCTGAGCCCGTCCAGATGCCAGAAGCAGGCTCCCAAGACAGCACATCCTTGGCTGGAGCAGGCTGTGTGTGCAGCCCCCCCCCGCCCGTGCGGAGGAGCCGTGCAGACGAGGGACGAGGCCCGGCCCAGGGGGCTGACTGCTCTCGGGCCTCTCTCCATCCTCTCGGTCCCAGGCAGGTATTTCTGTTGGTGACTGCTGACTTGTGGCAGGCTGAAACACATGCCTCCACAGGGGAAAATCACTTCCCTTAAGGTTATTTTTAAGGGACTTGATGAGTCCATTTTCCTGAGCGTTGTCAGGACAGTCATACCTTGGGCGGAAGACTTTATACCCCTTTCCCTCTCGGCAGGAGCGGCCTTTCCTCAGCCATGTTCCCGTCGAGGATGCCAACACTTCAGGACACGAGCTAACCTGGCCTTTGGTCCTGGAGGGCAGGCCAGGCTATTCTAATGGCATTTCAAATTACAGCGCTTGTTGCCCAGTTGCAGATATGCCTCCATCTGTTCTGCCCAGGGCACGGGCAGGTCTCTCGCGGAGAGTGCTGGCGTGGTGACCACGTAACGCTGGCGACCTTGACAGAGAAGCACAGCTTTGGGGTCTTCCACTCTCCGTGACTCTGACTTGGAAAGCAAACGTAGGCAGAAATAGCTCCCTGTGTCCGGCATGTGCTTCAGAGGCCCCTCTGCAAGCCCTGTCACTCAGCGGTGTGGGAAACGAGGAGTTCGCTCACAAGGGAAGGGCTTAGACGAGAACCACCTACTCCTGGTTGAAGGGACCGACTGGTATACCACCTGTTGTGAGATCGGCCTTGCTTATCCTATGACCACCTGTCGGTGGATGTCCTGAAACTTGAACTAGTAAAAGAATGGGTGTGGTTAATCTCATTCTCTCAAAGAGTTCCTGTTTTCAGCATTGTAGAACCCTGTCTTGGGATGCCTCAGTGTGGGGTAATACGCAAGGCGATGCGTTCTTCCCCACGCCGGGCTGCTTATCTAGGGCAGGCACCATGAGGGCTCTGGAGCTTGGTGGCAGAACCCAACAAGGGGCAGGACAGAGGTGCCTGAAGGGGGCTCCTGGAGAAGCGGTGGGTGCCCCCAGCAGGACGAGGCGCGTCGCAGGCATTGGCGAGAGCTCCGAGGGACATCGGGAGCTTCCCGACGGAAGGACAGTTCACACAAGCTAGAGTTTTGCTTCACAGAGACGGGCTAAGCAAATGAAATCTGAGTTATGGCTTTAGTAGTTTGCCACTGTAAACAAAGGAAGGTGAGGTCTAAGAAATTTGGAGTAAATGGATCCATTTGATCCTGGTTATCGGAGTTTCAATCCATCTGAGTAAGATAAAATTTGCATTAATTGTCCTTCATGGAAAGGACCAGCTATAAACAGCATATAGCCTCCTAGAATATTTTATGAGAAATATATGTTGTAACTTGAATTTATAGCTAACAGAAGGCTCCATGTTAAAATCCTAACCAATCAGTTTCAATGACATTTAACAAGACTCACTTGCAATGACGAAAGTGGTTATAAAACATGGATTCACTTATATAAATTAAATGTGTCCCATGAAAATGTCTTTATGTTACTCAGCTACTTAACAACTCATTCCTTCCTATCTAGAGCAAGTCTAAATCATTGCCATGCAAGACTAGGAGGCTCTGAGTAGCTCCAGATATCCTAAATCTAAGCTCCGCTCAGGAAGACGTACATTCGTTTCAAGGCCAAAACACCCAGGTACGGCATCAGGAATTTTAAAGGTAATTCACATCACAATCACGACATAGAAAGCCCACTGATGCCAGGACACAGTTCTGGGTCCAGGCTGAAAAATATTTTTAGAACCATTGATTATCAGAGTTGAAAGGATTCCTAGGTGTCATTGCGTGTCCCAAAAAAAGAACTGACATTGAACGGGTGACATGCTTTCTGCCGGAACATTCCTAGTGACTGAGCACTCGCCATCTCCCAGCCTGTTTTTGAGTAGCCGCGATTATGAGAAAGATCATCCTGATTCTGAACTTAAATCTTCCTTATGGCTTCCCTCCCACAGGCACCAGCTTCGTTGTCTAAGGTCGCACAGGGTAAGAAGAATCCCTTTTGCACCACTGGCCCTTCACGTTTTTGAAGACATACAGCATGTCCTCCTTACAGGAGCTCTTGCTTAGGAACATTGCACGATCCTTCCACGGCTCTTCAAGCTCGTGGTTGGTGAGCCACGCTGGCTCCCTCCTCCCCCCACAATTCAGCACCTCCTCTATGCTCACAATTGCCCTTTCCCCAGAACCCTGAAGGCAGGGGCTGTGCTTTTACTTTGACCTTGCTTTACAATACCCAGCCGGGGTTTATGACACGGTAACTGCTCTAGGACAGAAGAGAAAAGACCCTACAATGATTTTTATTTAGGTTAGATTCATCGGGAGCTAGGAGTGTTACCGTGTTGCTGAAACGCAAAACAAAACGGAAACAGAACCTTAGAAGGCAAATCAGTCGACCTTGTAAACAAACAGAAAGCAGCAGGTCCACAGATTCCCCGAGTCCACAGACTGTCCACAACGGCACATGCTGACGAAGCTCCGGAGGACAAGGGCTGGCCTTACCGACCACCACCTGCAGTACCAGGTTGGGGTTAATCATTATTCATCGTCACTGCATCTGAGACCACGAAGGCCACTCTGACAGCTTCCACATGATCCGAAGTTCCACTTCCTTTTAAAAACGGATCTGGCCCAACCCATTACCGTTAATTATCGATGCTTTGCAACAGACATTTCGATGGCCCTGTCGCTTTTTATGGAGCCTTGCGGGGGGGCTTTGACAGCTTTATGGGGGAGGGATACGGAGCCAGCCCAATCGTGGTGCTTTCTAACCGTTATGCCCGTTTCCAGCAGAGATGAGCTCACTGGAGCATTTAGAAACTTTGCTCATCTTCAACTTTAAATCATCCTCAGGTTTAGGGGCTGTGCTAATCCCCAGGCCAGAGAGCTCTGCAGGAATACTAAGTGGGTTTAGGAGCTGCTGGGTGATAGAGAGGGAATCCTCAATCAAGTTGTCATGGTAACAGAGTCCCTCCGTCCGTTTCTGCTCACCCCTGCCCTCCACCGTCGATTGGTAAAGATTTCTCAAGAAAAAAGGAAATGGAGGTCACAAGTGGAGTTTCCAATATCATGGACGAGCCTCGGTTTTATTTTAGCCCTCTTCTTCCCCCAAATCTTTCCCAATGCCTTCCTGCGCCACCATTCCCCACTGCCTGGATCTCCGTAGTGATAAGCTTACATTTTTGGAATTTTCCTCTGCTTTTCCGTGGGTTTGGGGGTTTGTTTCAGGTAAGAAACGCACGTGAAGTTTATGTTTAATGTGGCATGTTGATGGGTCCTCTCTCTACAGCTGAGCCTGTGACCTTGCTTCAGGGCTGACATTTGAACTCTGTAGAATCTGGCTCTGAAAATCGGCAAGTGTATTTGGATTTCTTCCAAACAAATGTGTTTATAAAAAAAAAGAAAAAAAAATGCAGGGAAACATCTGGAAGGGTCTCGCCTACTTTTTTCACGTATCCTCTAAGCAAAACCCTGAGATGATAGAGGAACGTGGGTGCTGGGTGAATTACGGAGCTTCCGTTCTCCAGGTCTGGGGACCCAGGTGCGTCCCTCTCCCGCCATACTCCTCTGAAAGGCCAAAAGGAGGTTAAATAGGATTAGGCCAAGGGCTTAGGCTGCATGATTGCACCGGATTACAATCACGACCATTTCCAGCCTCCAGAGTTCGACTTGACCTAGTCCGTGCTTTCTGGCTGTCACAGCGAAATCAGGAGAGGGGCCTGGAGCACTTCCCTCATTCGCGCTGGTCTGCGCAGTGCTCTCACCTGCAGCCCAGGAGGTCCAGCCTCCGCCCAGACTGCTTACCAGCGGGCGCTTCCCAGAGACAAAAACCGACCGCGTGAGGCCAAGGGCGCAGGGCCGCGGCCAGCCAGGAAGGACGCGCTCCCTCGGCAGGGGCCTCCCTTTGAGGCCGGCAGGAGGGGCTGAGAACTGGACTCTGCAGACCCCCTGCCCTGCTCCTGACCGGGCCTTCCCAGGGCTGGGGATCCTGAAAATGGCCCCCCGATGGGCCGTGGGTGCCTGCCCGGCGTGGCCAAGTCCGCCCACGCTCCTTCAGGGCCTGGCCGTCTGGGGCTCTTGCTGGCCGCCGTGGCGGCAGAGACGTTTGGCGGCCCCAGGCCTGGGCGCTGCCTGCGCGCGGGGCTCTGGCCACACGATGCACTCCCCACTCCCTGGACAACGCACCTGGAATGCCGTCCTCCTGGCCATGGAACTCCTTCCACACCCGGCCCGGGTCCACTACTTATTCAGAGATGCAAAGGAGGCCGACAGCACTGGCTGCTCCCAGGGAGGTGGGCCCTTGGAGACACCTTCCCTTTCACGGCCAGGTAAAGCGTGAGCAGCCTCAGCCTCTAACGAGTGTCTCTGGGCACCTCAAAAGCCTCCCGCTCTCCAGGTTTCCTCTGATGAGGCTCCCAGTGAGAAGGGTTTGGGGCTGGAGATTCTTGTCTAATATGGTCCTGCTTCCATGCAGACCACTAACCCGTCCCCAGCGGGGGAAACGCGAGAAGCTACCGCTAGGCCACGTGCCACGGATTTAGAAATCAAGTAAAACCACTGTTCACTAGAGCAGGAGGGTGCTGAGCGCGACCCTGTGGGTGCCGCCTGGGTGCCCCGTGAGGCTGAGAGAAGCCTGACCGCACGGCCGCCTCAGCATCCCAGCTGGACTGGCTCTTGGCACGAGAAGAGTACTTGGTAACTGGAAGGAATTAAAAGGAAATCCAGTCTAAGAATGGTTTCCATTACTGGTACAAGTCTGAGAAAAACTGCCACCACAGAGGCCACGAGACACACATTCAATAGCTTACGGGAAAGTCCATGAAATTTTAATGGGGAACAACATGAAGGATTTATATATTTCCTGAAAAAATATTAAGGATTAGTCAGTTTTCCAGTAATAGTTATTTTGCTTGGGAAAAAAAAAAGGCTATTAATGCATAATTTTTCCATCTTTTAAGTTGATAAGATGGTTTAATAACAAACCGCTCTTCATTTTCCACCTGGGATAAATGTGGCTTCAGCTCAGCGCTTAGCCACTGCCCAGCCTGCAAGATGCTCATGCTTGGTTTCTCAGTGTCCTGCCAGCATCGCAAGGCTTGCACGTTAGGGCTGAACCACATCTTCCTTGCGCCACTTCTTTGGTACTTTTACATCTCCACACACCACGGCACTCGGGGTGGGACAGAGGCCCCAAACACCCCGCGACAGCGCCCGCGCCTGGGAGATCTTTGTCTCCTCCCTGCATCTCCAGGACCTAACAGTGTCCACCAGGGAGGTGCCTTCTGTAAATATGTAAATAAACGTCTCGTGGGCTCTTCCATCAAATGACAGCACCGCAAACTCCATCCTGTGGTTCCCGCGCATTACTCTTTTCTCCCCTCATAGGAGCTGCCGATGGAACAAAAGCAAGACAGGTGCCCCCGGCTGGGGCTGGAACGAGCGCCTGCACGAGGGCCGCAGGCCCCTTCCCACAGCGTCGCGAGGACGAGGCGAGGGCGAGGCACAGCCTCCAAGGGGAGCTGCGTCGCAGGAGGGGCGTTTCACCAAGGCCGCCAGGCCCCAGCGGCCGAAGACCACCGCCAGGCCCCCACCCGAGGCCAGGCCTCGGCAGGTGGGGCCAGGGCAGCCGGCACGCCAGCCGGGCAGGGCTGTCCTTGCACGGGCCCTGCCCTTGCCGAGGCCTCGCCAGCCAAGGAGCCTGGTCCAGGCAGGGTGTCGGTCAAGAGGGCCGATGAGGAGACTGGATAGTCCAGCCACATGCCTCTGGCGTGTGGAAAAGATGTGCCAAGAGAAGGCAGCGAGGGTGCCTCTGCTTCCAGGTGAGCAGCCTCGAGGGGCTGGGAGCAGGAGGGATCTCGCTAAAGGGCCCGAAACCGCCCCACTTCTCACTCCTTGGCACTAACAGTCTTATTCAAACAAGTACACTGCTCGGGAGCAGCTCGTTCAACTGGCGTGTGAGGCGCCCAGGCACGCTGGCCTCCGCTGGCCCTGGGATTCCAGACACGAGTGACACCTGCTCCCGCTCTCTGGTGCTCTCGATGCAGCTAGCCACACGCCGCCGTGAGCCCAGACGCCTCCGTTTCTCCTCTTGTCCTGCCTCCCGTCAGTTTATATTATCCTGGGTTTTTCAGTCTTTAAACGAAGCGTTATTCTCAAGACTTGCATTGAAACGAGCTGGGAAGAGAAGAGTTGCCCTTGCTTTATGCCTCCCTCGTTTCGTGCAGTGAGTTTGAGATCTGAGTTCACACTTGAGGGCACAGTGTTCTTACTAAACTGAGACACTTCTGCCGAAAGGCACTTGGAATTGTTCTGGTGCACCAGAGTTTGTGTCTGCGGCCACTGGGCCTCTGGGGGGTCTAGTTCCACCCAGAGAATTAAAGGCGCAGTTGTCAAAATGTGCAGCTGTTCTTATGTGTGTGGTTCATGTGAACACATGCATGTACCTGCATCATATACATACATACACACGCTAGAGTAACCGAACTCCAAAACATTTGTGATGAAGCTAATGTTGAATTAGAAAAACCATTTCAGCAGGGGAGGGTGCAGCTCTCTCTCCCCTGTCTGTTATCGATTTGAGAAATGTTTGCAACTTTAGCGAACTAGCGTGAACGATATTAAAAAGTTTTTAACTTCAAAACATACTTTACAAATCAATCTGTGTTCCACAAGAAAGAATTCAAGTTTGGGAAAAAAAGTCCTCTAATTTTGATTGCATTTTATTCTCAATAAGTTTTAAATCTGTAATCAAGTAGTTAACAAATGAAACACAAAAATCTCAGCCTTTGAAGCTGTTAATGAATTGCAATTATTAAAAACAAAACTTGCAAGCAGGAAGACATTGAAATATATCCCTGCAAAAGCAAAGAAGGAACTAAATGAATATTAGATGATGAGAGCTCAAACAGCATAAGAGATTACATTTTGAAATTCTGTAATCGTGCTTTGGAAATTGACTTGTGGGAAGAATCCTTTGAAATTTCAACATACAATATGCTTTCTGAATTGAGCAACTTATTCCGTTGAAATGAACTTGGAATTACTTGTTGCAGACAAAGATTCAGTTATTTTCAATCAAACTGTGATACTCTACTGAGAGAAACAGAAGCTGAATTTAATCAAAATTTTTATCTAACATGTATGTACACATACTTGTATATTTATATATATAGGTAGGTGACTAGAATAACAGAAGAACACAAGTACTGTGATTATAAGATAATGATAGAAAAAAGTGCAGTCTTAAGAAAACTGCAGATGACATGGTATTACAGACATATGACTAAGATAAGGATTCAAATACATAAAGGCATACCAAGAAAAAATTTTCTGCTTATTTTTTTAATGTTCAAATAAGCGATATAAAGAAGTTTAAAAATTTTTAACTTTGATTTACATAGATAATTGTTTTATGTGAGAAAATATTTCCTTTTTGAAAATAATTTTTTTTAGGACTGTTTTATAGATCCACAATATAATTAAATGGATTTGTCAATCAGAAAGCATCTCAAAACATGAGTATTAATTAAGTGCCCTCCTTCTACTCCTATAGTGTCTGGGTTTAGATAATAAATGATATGGTCCTTTTACTTATAATTTAGAAAAGGGAAAGATCTGAATAGAAAAATTCAGAATAGCAGAATAGCAATATGGTAGGCTAAGTACCTAGAAGGATCTTCCTGTCAAGTACAATGAAACACTGGACAAGGTATTTTTCAAATCTTAGTAAATGCATTTTTAAATATGCAGAAGAGTAAGGAATTCTCAGGCCAAAAAGTAAGTGAAGCTGGGACCTCAGGAGAAGCGGGCAGAACACTGAAGCTTGCTTTCGGCATGAAGGCATCTGCCAGACCAGGTAACATTCAGCCTAGCTTTATATACAGCCTCAAAGGGCAGGGAAAGCAGAAGACAAAACCCAAGGTCTGCCCAGCATGGAAAATCTCCCTCACCACCAACTGCAAGCCTCAGTTATGAGACCGAACTGCCTTGAAACACGGCACAGAGCAGAGGAGAGAGAACCTGTCCTGAGAATTCGGAACCACAGGAAGGTTTGCAGTTTTAGTTCCCAGTATCTGGGTGGTCCAAAATTCTTCATGCTGAGAATTTAATGACAGTATCCTGAACTGGTAGCGAATCCAGGCACCTAGTAGAAGCAAAGACAAATGCTCTCTAAAGTAAACCATCTTTATCCCAGGTCTCAAAGAATTCTCACAAATAAGATGTGAATGAAAATGAGTAGCCCCCAGGCAAAAATAAACACACAAAGAAACAAGGCACCATGAGAAAAAACCAGCAGAAACAACAGATGGCAGAATGAGATTTTCAGACATCAATTACAAATAAACAACGTGAATGCTGATTAACATGTTTAAAGAAGTTAAGACGTTTGGAGAAATTAAACAAAAAAAAGTTATCGGGAATGACCCATTTCAGCTGCTAGCCACATTGGAAAATGTGAATTGGATTTCGACTTTCAACAACCAGAAAACTAAAGGTATAAGACAAAAAATCGGCTTCAGACGTTGGGCAATAGGCAGCAGAGGAAACGAAGGAAGTGACCCCTACAAGGGCCCCACTCCTGGCCTAGAGGGGGTCTCCAGGCCACAGAACAGAGAAGGGGAGCCACACAGAACCAGGCAGTCTTGCTGAGATGAGGAGACAAAGTTCAGGATTTGGTGAGGCCAAGGCAGCTACAATTTACTGAGTAAAACAGCAGAAAGGAGAGGGCTGCACAGTTAGAGAGGAGCACGACTGCTGAAGAGACCACTGGAAGCAGGGGTCAGAGCGGTCCTTGGAGGCCACATGGACATGGGAACAATGTGTGTTCAGCCAGACAGAGCGGAAAGATCTGGGGACACACAGGGCATCGGATCCAAGTCCTCAGAAGAGTGCAGAGCTAAAAAGTGGAGCCTGAAAAGGAAGAGCTGATTCCAAAAACGTAATCAATATACTTCTAAACAGCCCACGGATCAAAAAAGCAAGGATAACGAAAAAAGAAAGCATTTTGAACTAAAGATAGTGAAAATGCTTGTCGTCATCAAAACTTGAGGATACAGGCAAAGCAGTATTTAGATGTGAATTTATAACATTAAATTCTTGACTATAGAACAAGGAAGAGTGAAAACTATTAAGCTAAGTAGCCATCTTAGCTCGGGTTTACAAAAAAGTAAACCCAAAGGAAGTAGAAGGAAGAAAATAAAGAGCAGAAATTAATAAAAATAGAAAATAAACATACTGTAAAGAAAATTAACAAATTCAAAAGTAATTGAGACATTGTGTGTCAGCATGGTATTGGCATAGGGACAGAGAGCCCAGAAACAGACTCCCACCTGTTTAGATACGTGTTTCATGACAGAAGGTCACTGCACATCAGTGGGAACTCAATACTTGGCGCTAGGAAAAGATATCTGCAAAATAGTAGTAAGTCCTATGAAGAGAAAAGAAAGATAAGCAAATCTATAGAAAAATAGGCAAAAGACATGGAGAAGAACATTATGAGACCAACAGGCAAAGATCCTCAACTTTATCAGTGATCAGGGAGATGCAGATTAAAATTACAACGATGAGCCATTAAATACCTACCTGAGTGCTCCCTCCCCCCGCAAAAAAACAGCAACAACAACAACAAACAGACGATGCAAGTATTGTCAGACTGTTATTGGCTATTATTATTTCAATTTGACTTAAGAAGCACGCTACCTTGTCACAAAGCAGAATGTGAAGGGACAGCCCAGAGGACAGATGAATTTTGGTATGGACACAGAGTTAAGTGAGGCCAAGGTCAGGGGGCACTCAATGGTGGTGCAGCCAGGAGGGTGGGGGCACAGAGTGGCAGGCAGGGGCCATTCCTGGGTAGCATGAAGATACAGAGAACCTTCAGGGATGGAGAAGTGTCATCTACCCTAAGGAGTGGAGAGGTGGCAGGCAGGCATAGCAGTCAGTCTCTTCATAATTTTGCCCCACTAATTGTGATCTCTCAAGTGTGGCTACAGAGATTTCTGTTACCGCAAAGGAAATCTGGAGATCATCCTTTCCTTCAGTCAATTTCTAGCATGGGCCCTAGGAGCTGTCATGAAGGTGGAACGAGTTAATACATATAAAGTGTTGAGTGTAGAGCTTGGTATAGAATAGGAACTAAGTTTAATGTCAGCAAAGATGACGGTCGTGAAGTTGTAGACGATGTTAATGATGATACGGCAAGTATAGTACTGAGAAGTATGAGGTTGTGGAACACAATGAGGAAAAAGGAGAAACCTCACAACCAACGACGATGACGACAACAATGACGACGCGTCCTCAAAGCAAGAGAGTCTGACTTCCAGGCACCCGAAGTAACACTCTGGGCACCGTGACAGTTTGAGATTATTTTTGTGAAACCCAAAAAGAAAAAGATTATGTTTGTAAACTAATCTCTTCTTCTGGGTGTGATATCCTTTGACTATATTCAATTAGTTGAGGGGCCCTTGATTAAATTGCTTGTTAAGATTAGGGCTTTGATTAGACCACATCAGTAAGGCATTAATCAGGTTGAGTCTCTACCCCCTCGGTGGGTCAATATAAATGGACACTCACTCAAGAAGACACTGGGAAGAGAGCGAGCTCTGTCATTTTTTACCCTGGGGCCCCAGAGAGAGATGAGCCATTCACCTGTACGCAGTTGACCTTGGGAAGAGAACAGAACAGTTGAAACTGATATAGAAGACCCAGAAAGAAAGGAGCCCTATGCCAGGAGGGAGAGGAACCCTGAGAGGCAAGCCCCATGCCAGCCTGCAGCTGAGAGAGGAAGCCCAGAGGGGAAGGCTGGACCCTCGCAGAGATCAGTGACCATCTTGCTTCCACACGTGGCAACTGACTTTGGTGAGAAGCAACCTTGAGTTGGACTCATCGGGGCCTTATTACTGTAAGCTTGTACCCCAAATAAACACCCTTTATAAAGGCCAACAGATTTCACCCCTTTGACCAGCTAGTGCAGGCACGATGGCTTCTGTCGCCCTGGGACAAACTCTCAACAATAACAGACGCCCCAGGAATACTGGTCGGAACAGGGGTAACGAGACATTATGTAAGAGGGGGAGGCTCTGGCTTGATACATTTTCTACCCATCTATATAGACGAAGGCTTGGAATGCTGGGCTAGGGGGGCAGTCATTTAAGGTTAGAGACTAGCTTGAAATGCACTGCCATGCCCTCTCTTACGTGAACCATGGATTAATCACAGGTGGATTCCCTCTCTCTGGACTCGGGCATTGGCACACCGAGTTGTGTTTCATCTACACCTCTGGTGGGTTTGGACTCATTCATTTTTACTCTTTGTTCCTGAAAGGACAAGACAAAGGAGAGTGAGTTTAATGTAGTGATGGCTTGAGAAGAAAAGCCTGTTGGATAACGTACATACAGATTGCAATTTCAGCGTATCTGTCACGAGAACCCAAGTATCACGGGGCCAATAGGAAGCTCTGGCTCACCAACTTGGATTCATTGGTTCCACATTCTAAGCAACTGAGTTACAAGACCATGGTCAAACTGAAGTCTGAGCTCATGTGTCAAGGTCCAGGCCAAGGGCACCTAAAAGATTTAGGAAGAGACTCAAGGGATGGGCGTCACCCCAGCATTCTCGTAGCACAGCACTGTGTACCAAACACTTTCACACGTGTGATTTCATTTCCTGCTAAGACCAACCTGTGGCCTTCTCTGTGTTTTACACATGGCACCTGAGAATCGCCACGTCCCACGGCCACACGTGAGGAGCTGGGGCTTGGACATGGGCCCTCCTAGTCCAGCTCTGTGGCTTTTCACCACACCACATCCCAGTGGAGAATCTGGCGATTCAAAGGGCGGGCTCTGAAGCTCACCTTCCTGAGTTCCAATCCTAGCTGACCAGTTATTGCACATGTGATGGTGGGAGATGTACTACAACTCTCTGTGCCTCAGCTTCTTCATCTGTAAAACGGTAATAACGGCATCTACTGCAAAGAGTTGATGTGAAGGTTAAAAGAATATCTGTACTGTGTGGACTGGACTTGCACTCAGAGGTGGTAGCTTTATCACTCATTGCTTTTGAAGATACCCGTGATTACTCGGCCTAGTGAAATGGGTCTTAACTGGGTCCCTGAACAGAGGGTTTAATGCCAGAGGGTGATTCTGACTCTACCT
This sequence comes from Tolypeutes matacus, assembly GCA_026826555.1. NCBI lineage: Eukaryota > Metazoa > Chordata > Mammalia > Cingulata > Chlamyphoridae > Tolypeutes > Tolypeutes matacus. The sequence continues at coordinate 14,744,057 of JAKSZT010026446.1, read as the reverse complement.
GAAAGGTGTTTGGAGTAAGAGTCACTTGACTCTTTTCAATTACAAATTATGGGTTCAAGTGAATGATTTTAGTGAAGGAGAGCCTTTGGCTTTTGGAAAGGTCAACCTGGATGGTTTGTAAGAGGGGCTATTCTACTTCTCCAAAGGAAATATCAAGCAGTAGCCAAGATGGGCTTCATCATTCAGACAAAAATCAAAGAGGGAAGGTTCCTTTTCCAGAAAACAAAGGCTCTGGGCTGTGATTTGTCCATTTCCCTAAAGCAGGTCAAAGCTGAATGGACCAGAAGGGGGAAGGGGCTACAGGCTGCCCACTCTCCTGCGCTCCATCCCCACTTCTTTAGAAGAGTCTTGCAGGAAGTAAATCACAAGAGCTGATAGAACCCCATCCACCCAGAGCCCCGGCCGCCTCCTGGGCACCAGGGCACATGGTCTTGTAGATGTGGCTCAAAACCCATGTCATCGGTAAAGGAGCAGCTGCCAATGTCTGCACCTAGTCACAAGACCAGACTTTCTTTCTAACGTGTTCCTGGAAGTTCCTATAATTATATCCTTAGGACACCTACTTCAAAGCCATGCAATAAAGGACAATTATAAAGAGGTATTAGAGTAACCAAGCTTCTTGGATAAACTCTAAGATGATTTGTTTCTACCAAACTCTAGACATTTGGAGAGTTGTAGTAGTAAATAAGAATCTATGTCAGTATCCTGTACTTATTATTATTGCCATAGAAAACATATTCCATGTGGCCTCTTCCCTCTTCCTTGAATGTGGTCTATAATGCGGCTTTCAACACTTTATCCTTGCACTCTAATTTTGTCCTTGCCTGACCTAAGCTGCCTACACCAGCCCTCAGGCTCAGGATAGCACTTTGCCTATCACAGGTACTAAACAAATTTGTCAAGATAGCCTGCAACAGTGGATACATTTTTGCTATATAACTGATTTAGAAAGCAGATGTGCAGCTTCAGTGCTGCTCCACATCCTAACCAGCTGATGTTACTGTAAAAACACACTAAATACTAGTTTAGAATGTGGCTCAGATGACCACGAAGCAAGTCTGCTGACCAAGAGGTATATCCCAGATACTGGGGAAGGCGACTAAAAAGTTAAGGCAAGAAAATAACTCATATCTCTTATTAAAATGTGGGGTTCAGAGCAGGCTGGTTTAATTCAAATTAGTGCAAAAATAATAAGGAACCTGAAGAAAGAGATTTCACGTCATTATCTTGATAAGCTCGTATGATAGAAGAGATAAGTAAACAAATAATTAAAATATAACAGGTGCTTATAATGAAATATCTATGGGATGTCATGGGGGATTAGAGAATGGAAACTTTTCTGGATCCAAGAATCAGGAGGGGAAAAAGAGCTCAGAGAAGGCTTCAAAGTGGAGATAATATTTGAAACAAGCTTTGAAGAAAAAGCAGGGAGGAATGCAAGGTTTTTAATATTAGAAAATTGCTTAACATAATTTACTATATTAACAGATTAAAGGAGAAATACCACATGATTATTTAATTAGGTACAGAAAAGGGTTAGGTGAAAGTCAACAATCATTTTTTAAAAATTCTTGGGCGGGGGGCGGATGTGGCTCAAATGGTCGGGCGTCCGTCTGCTATATTGCGGGACCTGGGTTCTATCCCCGGGACCTCCCGGTAAAATAAAAAACACAGAAGCCGCGAGAGCTGCCAGGCCCCCACCAAGCCACGCAGCAAGATGACAACATAACAGGAGAGAGACACAGGGGAGAGCCAAGACGAGACACGCCGAAAACAAGGAACTGAGGTGGCGCAGGTGGCAGGACGCCTCTCTCCCACATCGGAGGTCCCCAGGATTGAATCCCGGTGAAGACAGGAAGAAAGGGATGAGAAGAGAGGGCAGGAAACGGAGACAGAATTGCCCAGCGAATGGACACAAAATAGCAAAACGGGGGGGGGGGGTTAAAATGGATAAAGTAAATAAATCTTTTTAAAAAAAGTCTTAGGAATGCATCAACAGAGGAACACGTTTTGTGATATCCTCTTACAACGAACATGAATAAGCTGCAGCCACGCACGTCAATATGGATGAGTGTGAAAGAAGCAGGTTGAAAGAACAGATTATTATGAGTCATTTATGTAAAATTCAAAAAACAGACAACACAATCTATTTTTTAGCAACACATACCTAGGGAATAATGAAGCAAGGGGATTATTAACAAAATTCAGCACGGGGCACCTCTGGGAAAGGCGGGAGGGGAAGCCATCACAAAAGGGCACACGAGAGTCTTCTGAGGCGCTGAAACATGCCCGTTTACCCTGGGTGGCGGGCTCTAGGTATTTGGTTTGTTCTATAAACTGCAGACGTTTCCACATCTATAACGTGTAAAAAGGTGAGCACAGCTCCCTGAATGGAGAAGGCAGGCCAGGGCAGTACTGGAAAACAGTGTGCACTCTGTTTACTGAATGAATGAACAAATGAATGAAAGAATGAAAAGGCTGCAGGAAGCAGACAAATCTCTCCTGCAAGGCATGGGAGCACGACGGGGCATGGGGTGCTGGCAGGCCGTACCCAGTTTCTGTGGTCAGAGATGAGGCTCGAAAAGTAGGCGTCGCCCAAATGACGAGTTTTCCAGGCCATGAAAGGGTTTGAAAGAGTCTAAGGACGGAGGTGCCATGAGATTTGTCGTTTAGAGAGGCATTCTGGCAGCTGTGGAGAGGGTAGATGGGAGGTGGGTGAAACTAAAATCTCCCCACCGTTACCAAGAAGAATCCTCAACAGGAAGCAGGGGTTTTGCCCCCTGCCCTTAGAGAGTGCAGCAGTGAACTCTGTTCAGGAAATGGCACGAACGTCGTCTCAACACCAGCAGCGCTGTGCTCAGTCAGGGAGGAACTGCGCGCTCAGGAATGGCTGGTGCGAGGCCAGGCTGGCCTGCTCTCGGGGGAGAAAGAGGCCTCGACAAGCGGTTGGAAGGGACGAGGTGGCACAGCGTTTAAAAGACAGATGCACCCGGCCCTGGTAAGAGAGGCAGGGCAAGGCACAAAATTAGGAAAGACAGGCTTCTAAACCAAGGACTTTGAACAGGATTTCCCCCAACATCTTCTCCTTTTGCCCCCGAACCTAGAAATCCAGAAAATAAGAAAATGATTTCACTGGTAGGGAGTAAGGTAAGAAACAGTGATAAGTGCAAACAAAAATAGCAATTCTGGGTGCTATCCTCAAGGACAGAAGAGCGTAAAATCTCTTAAAATCCACTATTCCTCAAACCAGTAACAAATTCACTGTACCCATCTCTGTTTCTTCAGGTCTCTATTATAACAAAATAAAATTCAGCTCTGTTTTAAGGAAGGGACTATTAGATCCTTCAGACAGTTTGGTATAACATAACTGCTCCATGAATCTAAGTCTTTGAAAACTGTTCCAATTACACAGAAAATTAATTATCACCTCATTTGCATGGAAAAATCTATGCATGCTCAATTGAGTCTGAACCAGTCGTGAAGCCGGTGAAAATTTACGGCTGGACAGTCTGGCTGAAGCTCTATCAGTGCAAGACAGCTTTTTAAGGCATTAAGCCCCAGCTCACTCGTAGGCTCGTCCCTTCTGCCCAATGTGCCTACGTCAAGTTGGCCTTGAAAAATCACGGTGCCCTGCAGGAGCCCAAGGGCGTCTTGGCCCTCCTTCTTTTGCTGTTTCCTTCTGGTGGCAGCACAGCTTCCCATACGGTGATCGGTTATCATTAACGATAACGACGCGGTAATTTGCCGTGATTGGCGTCCGACAGCGTCTACGTCGTTGCAGTGACTGACAGCAGCTACGGATGGCTCGAGCTCTGGGAGATATGCCTCAGTGAGAACGGAGAAGGGGCAAAGCCGAGCTCCAGCGCCTCTCTCCAGAAAGCCTTTGGAGCCTCCTGCTGCCCCCCGCTGCCCCTGCACTCCTGCTCATGTGCTGCCAGGTGCCCCGCTTGGCTGTCTGGGGTCCGTGCCCCGACTAGGCTGGAAGTTGCCCACCTGTGCTATTCTCGGCTATACTGCCAGGGCCTTGGTCTGTTGGAGGGATTCAATCAATATTTTGGAATGAATGAGCAAATGAATGAATGAATGAATAAAAGAACTTTTAGAAATTCTGCTATATACGTCTCCAATTGTTTCCTATATATGATCGGTAGGCTCGACGAGGTTTGTAGCCGAATCAAGCCCTTAAACTCCTCTACCAGCTTCTCTGGGGCAGAATTCACCTTCCCGATTAGAACTCCGAGCTCTAGGAATAACCGAGTTGCATTTCATGGAGCACGTCAGTGTAAGCTGAAGGGACTCGCACCCAAGCTGGCCAGGAAAAGGTCTCTGGAAGAAAGCCCTTCCCTCGCGAGGTGCACAGGCGGTTTGGCTGCCTCCTCGAGCCTCAGAAACACTTGGCTTTACGTTTACAGGCTGGGAAAGGAAGACATGCGTCCTTCACGCCTGAGCCATGCCCTGGTCAGAGGGACACACGAGCCAACTGAGGCCCACCGCGTCTGACCCCTAACCTCGCTGGGCCTAGCGGTGGGGGGGCTCGCTTGTCTCGCTAGAGCGATGCTTCCCTCCCTGCACAGAGCGCTTGGAGTTCAACTCTCTTCAGCGAAAGCTCTGCATCAGACAGCGCCTCAAACCGCTGTCGATAAACACACGCGGGCTCCACTTTAACAAAGAGGAGTGACAACTGACTTGGCCAGGAGAGAGGGGTGTGTGAGTGTGTGTGTGCACACGTTTAAGAAACAGTCAGCCTCCGAAGCCCGTTCCTTTAAAGGGGCTACACGGACTTCGTCACGGCGTCACGTTTCTGTCGCAGAGAAGCAGCAGAGTGATGATTCGCTTCAGCTGACTGAGAAGTTAAAAGCTCTGAAGGAGTCGCTGGACCCCACGTGGCCCTGGGCTCAGCTCGGCACCAGCTCCAGCAGCCCCTGTTGCAAGCCCACCTCTCAGAGGAGCTGCAGACATTTGACCGCACATACTTCACAAATTCCAGCCGGTAGATTCACTGTCTCATCTGCCAATTGTGGAACTCTCCAAAGCTGCTATTCTTAGCCAGATGCTGCTGGAGGAAACTCATTATCTCGTGCTCTGACAGTCCTGCCATCATTCTCGCCGCTTGCCTGTTCCACACTACCTTTCTTGTACTCAGCACAACTTCAAGAGCCAGGCTGCAGGAGAAGCATTCCTATTCTGGCAGGAAGCTGCTCCCTCAGGAATGCCTCGACACACCTCGCGGAAGCCACCGGAGGAGGAGAGTGATGCACCTTGGTCGCCTGGCTCGGCTATTCCCCAGTGTGGGAAATGGACTCACTTCCCACCCAGAACCCAGCCAGGTGGGGCAAGAGGGGCGGGTGGGTTCCTGAGCCAGGGCCTCCCAGAATCCTGCAGTTACACGTGGAAGGTTACGGGGCCTTGAAAGGCGCAGCAAGCAGGCCGGGATCTGCGGAGGTCACCTGCTGGCGGCGCGCAGGATGCGGGCCTCGGACAGCAGGGCTCCACGGAAAGGCACAAGGGCCGTGGGTCTGAGGCCCGCGCCCAAGTTCCAGGTCAGCACGTGCTCAGTGACGTGTCGTTCTTATTCGGTATTTCTGATTCAACTCTGATGAGCGAATCAGGTTCTGAAATCCTTCTTTATCTCATCCTAGTTCACTTTCCCCACTGCCTGGCAGTCGCCCCCTGTTCAGCCTTTAGGACGAGGCGAGATCAGGAGACCGAGCCTGGACGTGCAAGCTGCCTCGGTGGCCCCACGCTTGGATCTGTGCCTCCATTTACAATCAGCTACAAATAACTAAGCCCTGCAGACACATCTGATCCACTGTCTTACTCATTTGTCCTTTTGGCAAATATCTATTGAATGCCAACAACTTTCCAGACGCTGTGTCAGGTAGGAGTGATGCATGACCTTTAGCTGTGAGATCTTGGACAAGTTCCTTAACCACTCTGTCTCAGTCTCCTCGCCTGTCAAATGGGATGCTCATGACAGTGCCCATGTCATAAGGTTGTCAGAATTAAATGCCCACAAAGCATCGAGGGCATCTCCTGACACACAGTAAGAGAACACCTACGAGCTATTGTTATGAGTATTATGCTCACACTGTGAAATACCCTTATTTGGAGTTCATTTAGGCACCACGCTAACTACTTGGAATGGCCCATAAGGTAGAACCCCCATCCGCTTGAATAGATTGAGGAAAAAGTGGCCCCCCCCCTTCTGCCCCTTTATTCACTTCTTCTCGTGGAAGGAAGGAGGCTGACAGGTATGCCGGTCACCTGCCTGTCTTTTGCTCCCCTCCGCCGGCAGGCCACACAAGTCTCCCCTCCACTCGAGCCACGTGGCTGCTCCGCTGACCCGACTCTGTCCTCACAGGAGTCCTGGGGACGAATGGGCAGGAGGAGATCTCCTCCCCCCCTGCTAGAGTTAAGAAGATGGGGTTTTTAAGACCCAGTCTTACTCTTCCATTTATTTGCCAATTGCTTCAGAATCTGGAGAGAAAAGAGTGTGATTAGTAACCTCGGACACTCAACATCGAGGAGGAAAACCTCTTGAAAAGCCAACAGGGAAATGAAGAACTCTCCTGATTTCACCCAGTCCTCAAACCGTTATATCCCATGATCAGATGGTGACTAGCTGTGGTGGACAAGGAAAAATATAAGCCTTGGTTGTGATCCCAAGAGATCAGGACTGAGACCCCAGTTCAGTGAGGCTCTGAGAAGGGGCAGAAAGTGGTCCTCTTGAGAGGAAGGGGTGACGTGCCAGGATGCCCATGGCCGGCCGGCGGCAGGGCCACCAGCCCTGCACCCAGGGCCTGCGACCCCAGCTGAGTCCCAGGACGCGTCGTTCTGGTGCACACTGTAGAGCCCGGCAGGCTTTACTTACTAGCAGCTCCTGCCTCAACTGTTAAAGTAATCATGTCCCTGGAAATTAAAAAAAAAAAAGTATTTAAATCATTAAATATGAGGATGTCACTGGCTAAGGAGCAAACAGAGCCAGGAGGGAAAAGAAAAGAAAGTGAAGAATGCTACCATCTAGAAAAGGGACTTAACGTGTCCCAGTGATTTTCTGATTTTCTGTATATCCTAACAGTCATTAAAATGTATGAAAATGTATATTTTTGAAGCAAGAGTACCAAGAACTCATTGCTGCAGTTGCCTGGCAACCTGAGACTTTATTTCTAAACGGGGTGACATAAACTGTTACCCTCAGTTTGCTCAAATAGTTCTGAATTGATGCCCACGTTCTCCCTATAAATCAGAAGGAGATAATCCGGCATTAATGTGTGTTTAAAGGACACTAACATGCGACACACAGGCTCACACACGCACACCCAGTACAGGCGCTCCGAAGCTAGCCTGGACAGCTGATACTCCTGCATTTTTCCTGGCAAATACCTATTAAGTGTCGTTTTACACGTCAACGGTATACGTCCAGCTCCAGAGGAACAGGCTTTTATCTGCTGGGCGAAGTTTAGGTGCCCTGGGGGCCTGAGCCCCCTTCTCCCGCCTGCCAGACCTCGGCTTTCCCTGCCCCTGGGAAAGCGGAACCGCCGGGCAAGCAGGAGGCGAGTGTCCCCTCGGAGCCGTCCTGGCCCCGCGGCCCCTGGAGCAGGGCAGCGGCGTCTCAGGCGTGACTCAGTCTCCAGGGCTGCCCGCGGGTCCTGAAGCGGCCTCCCCTCTCCAGCCCCTCGAGGGCCGCGGGAGGCCGAGCGCCGAGCGCGAGACCCCGAGGCAGGGCCTGGTCTCGCTTCTGGCACCGGCCGCCGCAGGTGGTGCCTCCTGCACCGGTGTCTCGCGGTTTTGCCCCTGGAGAGACGCGGAGGGCGCCAGGGCGTCAGCACAGCTGCCCGAGCCCCAAGCGCCGGGGAGGGGCAGGGGCCGCCGCCCCAGGCCTCCAGCTGCACCACGGCCCGCCTGGAAGGGGCGGCCGCCCACCCTGGCTGCGGGGAGGTGCCGCGTCCCCGTGGCCCTGGGCGCCGCCCTGGGCGCGCCTGCTCTGTGGAAAGACTAGACGGTCCTTCCGGCCAGGTGGGCCCTAGAGCTTAGCTCCCGGGGCAGAGCCCTGCGGGGGCCCCTGCGGGCTGTGCCCGTGACCCTGCGCCTTTTCCCACCCATCAAACGGGGAGACCCCTGTCACCCGGTGCAAAGAGGCGGGAGGGCAGCGGATGCCTGCCGTGAGCCCAAGAAGGAAACTGGTAAACGCACCGTGGATGCTCAGTTAGAGGGTGGCCTGGGCAGCCCCCGCGGCCCCCGCCTTCCCTGCACGCGCTCCTGAACGGCGGCACCCTTTGGGGTGGATCTGGGGCACCTGGGCCGGCCAGCAAGCCTGTGCCACGCCGTCTGAGGCTGGGACCCCTGTGCCCACCCGGCCAGGGCCAGGCAGGGGCCGCGGGAGCCCCCGGGCCAGCAGCATACCCACACTCTCCTCCGGCTTGCCCACGACACGGCGCCCGGTAGGAGCACAAAGAGAGACGAGGCTGGGCCCTCTGCGTGCACCCACTGACTTTCCCAGTGCCCAGGTGACAGGAAGAGCTGGCGGGGTGGTGCGTGGCGGGTGGAAGGGGTAAAGCGCAGAAGTTTGGTTTTCTGTTTGTCTTTTTCCCTGTAGGTGAGCAGGAAACCTCGCCCCCTCTAAGAATCCTTTGTAAAGACAGGGCTTGATGATGGGAAAGGCCTTTAGCATGCTAACAAGATGCTGCAGAGCGTGGCTCTGGGGCACGGACGGAATTGCTAAAAGAAACCTGGGCCATCTGCTGGGCGGAATGCCAGGCCGGCAGAGCCAGCGCAGGTAGCCTGGCACAGAGCTTGACGAGAACGGGGGCGAGGGGGGCTGGCGGCGCGGAGCTGTGCAAAGGGACGCGGTTTTGGTCCTGCCACCAAGTGGCTGGGGATTTGAGTAGATCTTTGCCTTCTGAGAGGGGGTTTCTAGTTGATGAATCACTTTGCACATGTTAAACCCCAGATACCAAATACTGAGAGGTGCCGTGGCTGAGACTCTGAGAAAACACTACGGCGAGGGTCTTGTAAAGCTTCTACACAACGACAGACGGCAAAGGCAGAGCTGGAGTCTACAAACCCAGCACAGGGCTGGCTGCACGTCAGGCCACCCTTTCCCCGGCACTGAGCTATGCGCAGTCCACTAGGGCCTCGGTGAGGTCAGGCAGGGATGGGGGGCTGAAACAAGGGGTGCGAGGGCTCGGCCGGTCAGGGCCGTGCCGGGAAGGGCTCCCTGCCTGTCCTGTGCAGACACGAAAGCGCTTTAAGGCACACTGCACTCCCTTGGTGCCTGAAGGGAAGGGAAGGGACTCCAGAACAGAACGGAAGCATTAGACAGGTGTCAGCAGGGAATGGCTGCTGGAGGGGCCGCGCCCCTTGGCCCCCAGGGGGCTGTTCAGGAAGGCTTGCTGGTGCAGATGCTTGCCTTTACTTTATTTATTTATTTTTTTTTTTTTTTTAAATCTTTAATCATATATCTTTTTACACATATCCAACTTTACTTTAGCAAGAGACCCTGAACTGTCAGCAGAAGCAATTCTTCATGCTTCCCTATTCATTTATAATAAAACCCAATTCTAACCACCAGGAAGTTACTACATCTAAAGTAAAAATGATTTGAAATGTTTGCAGCCATCCATCCCTCCCGTGAACAATTTAACGACGTTTACTGAAATCATAAAAGCACGCAGCTTTACAGAAACAATGTGCGGAATATCGATAATTGACGGCCCCATAAGGTGATGTTCTGAGTTTACAGACGTCACGATCTGATGAGTATCGCATTAAAGGTAAAGACTCTTTTTACGGACAGGAAAACCAACTGGGGCCAGTACCCTTCCCTTCCTTTCTAAGGCTCTCCAGCCCGACGGCACACTCAAGACCTTTCTTCTTTACAATCGTAAGTCGAGCTTATTCAACAGCGGAGATGACACCGGATGAAACTTTACACACTTTCACCTTGAATTTTTTTTCTCAAGAGAAGGGTCCCCACAAGGGCTGGGAAAACCGTTTCTGGACTGAACCAACTTGGATTTCTAATTTCAGGAACTGAGACGGGGTTATGGTCACCATTTGAGCCCTAAAGTCGGTCTCCTGATGGGCTTCCTGGTGGAGAACAAAACCAGCGTCTCCGGGAGCCTGGTGTCAACTCAGGCAGGCGGGCAGGAGAGCTCAAGGGCTCGGCCTGAACCTCAGTCATGGATCTGCATGACCTACCCTTTCCTTTCCAGACAGTAATTTACATTTTATAGAGTTGTACAGATAAAAAATTATTCCAGGGATATTTGCTTAATCCTTATGCAAACTCTGTAAGGTAGCTATTATTTCCATTTAAATTGATGCAGAAATAGGAAAAGTTATATTATAATTACTGATTATTGGCCCTAAAGCTCTACAGTCTACAGAAAACTTTCATATGCATTATGTCATTCTGAGTTTGCGGTACCCCTGTGATGTAGATGAGGTACGTGCCTATAATCCTCATTTTATGATGTGACCTTGGCAGGGGCCTGGACAGCCAGGGGAGCTCAGCCCAATGGCCAAGCTGAGTGGGTGGTGGTGGTAGAGAGGGGAAGCTCCAGGCTGGATCATTCAGATGATATGGTTGGTCTGAGGCTATGCCAGACACAGGAGCAGTACAATTCATTAACTCATATATAAGCACATAGAAGGCAACTGTATGGGAATAATTTCTTATATGCATAAGCATAATTTCATTGTCTTGGAGTAGTAATGGAAAACGGGAAGGCTGCTGGAAGTGGAATAAACGTTTGCATGGGGTGCTTTCCTAAGTAGGGCTGCCAGATAAAATACAGGTCACCCATACACCCCGTGCAATAACAGGGACACACGTATACTAAAAAATGACTTCTTACCTGAAACTCAAGTCTAACTGGGTGTCCTGTGTGTTGATGGGCAAACTCGGGCAACGCTGCTTCTAAAGGAAGCGGGCAGCCAGTCCTCTGCCCCCTGCTCTCATCACTCTGAACAGATACATCCCAACGATGGTGACAACAAGACACCAGTGACAACTCTGACTGGGATGATTTCCTGTTTCTTCCTAAGGTCTCTTCTCTGGCTCGAACAGCCTAAAGCTAGGACTGTGGGAGAGTGAAGCATTTCCATGGCCGTGGAATCTGGAAGGCCGTGTATTCCAGCATCGTCAGCTGCGGCTGGTCTCTGGCGCTGAGCTGCCCGTGGGGTCTGGACTGCCCCTCTGTGGTGTGCCCAGACGTCCCGGGACCCGGAGGCCCACACCCAGCCTGGAAGAGCCACTTACCTGTACGGAATGTGCTTGCTGCCGTTGACAAGAGCCAGGATGACGTTTCCCAGAGCAGACAGCGAGAGGCACAGCCCGGGGCCTCCGTCCCGGTTTTTGCTCAGAGCTTTGACACAGCTGCCGAGGTCAATGAGGTGCAGGCGGCTGCGACCGCCAGACACTGCCACAGGGAGGGAAAAGCAAGAGGAGAAAGAAGAGGTTACGATCTGGCAACACTCATCTGTTCTTCATGCAACTCCTTGGAGAACCTGAGGAGAAAGGAAAAAGGGAAATAAAGGGATACGTTTGTGACCTCACTGGAAATGCCAACAAAATCGTATTTGGATTACCAATCACATTGGTCCTCTTAAAATTCTGCTTACCACTCATCTGTGACCTTCTTAAAACTGACAACGTGCTGACCATAATCAAATGCTTCTTGTAGGTTGAATCGGGTAAGATGTCAAAGAGGGTGAATGTATAGTTCAATGTGGAAAACATTCTTTGGCTAGCAGAACTCTGAAACTGATCAAATTAAAACTTCAGTGGCCTGCGAGGGATTATCTGCTTTGGCTGATCATCCATAGACCCTGACCTACAGCTCATCCAGGAATCACGTTGACAACCCAGGGTAAATCCAGGAGGAAGAAACATCCAGGTGCAAAGACAGAAAAAGACCAGACGCATGTGGTACACCCGCCAAGCGCGAAGCGCTGTATAAACACCTGTCCAGGTCAATCCCACGGCAAAACCAGGGGCCAAATACTGCTGTTTTTGGTCCATAGATGAGGAAATGGAGGTTCAAAAAGCTGAGAGACTGCCCCACGAGGACTTCTGCTTCTGGCCTAGATGGAGTGACCGGGACCAGATTGCCGCTGTTCCCTGGAACCACCCCAAACCAGAAAAACCTATAAAGATGCGGTAAATCTAAAAGAAGGCAGGCAAAAAAGAAAAGGAGAACAAGAGTACATTGGACAAATAGAAAACCTAGAAAAATCATACTTTGAACCAAAAGAGAGCAATGATCGCATTAAATATAAATAATCTGAATACCCTAATTAAAAGACAGAGATTGTCAGATTGAATAAAATATAAGATGTCACTACGAGCAATATACTTCAAATATAAATAGCCATAGGTTAAAAAAATAAGTAAGGAGACAACCAGCAAGATGGTGGCAGAGTAAGGAGCTCCTAGAGTCAGCTCGTGCTACAGGGCAGTTAGTGATCACCCAGAGCTATCTAAAGCACCTGTTTGGCAGCTCCGGGAGACCAGAAGAGCATCCTGCAACATCCTTGAGAGAACGGAAGGAGGAGATGCCCATCTGCAGAGAAGATTTGTTAGTAGAGCCCTCCACGCCCCAGAGGCCAGTGCCCATCCTCCACTGGAGGCACAAGCCACCTCGGGAACTATTCCGCAGCTGGAATTGGAAGCTCCATTCCCCAAACATGAGGAAGGAAGAGACAGTTGGGCACCAACCTCAGCTACTGATTAGTAAATTTGGCAGGCTAAAGTATAACCCTAAGAACAGCTAAAGTTTGAGCCTGTCCAAGTCAGAAAGAGGCCAGTAGCCTCCATTTTAACTCTGCCCCCATCATGAGGGGAAGCGGGACAGACTGAGAATCACAGTGCTGGCAGGAAAAGGCTTTTTTCCATCCACATTGCAGCTCTAGGAGGATGCTGGGGGAGCTGCACCAGCCTCTCCAGGAAAATACATGCCACGCTGCGGAGGTTGGTGATCATCCTACTCTGGTGGCTCAAGCTGCCTCAGGAGCTATTCTGTGGCTGGAATTGGAAGCTCCATTTCCCAAAAACAGGAGAGGAAGAAATGGTTGGCCACCGACTTCAGCTACTGATTAGTAAACTCGGCTGGCTAAAGGAGAACTCTAAGAACAGCTAAAGTTTGAACCTGTCCAAGTTGGAAAAAGGCCAGTAGCCGCCATTTTGACTCCACCCCTGGCATGAAGGGAAGCCGGGCTGACTGAAAATCACAGTGACGGTAGAGACGGGTTTCTCTCACCCAGATTGGCCTGCAGCCCTAGCCTAGGCTTCAGCCCCACCTCCGGCAGGAGGAAGCTGGGGGGCCCTGCACCAGCCTCTCCAGGTAACTGCAGGTACATTCGGCTGGCACGGACTGAATAGTCGGAAGTCTACCGGGGAAACTGTGGTCATTAGGTAGCTGCCCTCACCTGCAGCTCCATCCACGCCGTAGGCAGGGGAGAAAGGGGTGTGAGGTTTCATCAGTCTCTCTGGTCAACTACAGTCTAGGCCTGCACGACTTGGATTATTACACATGGCTGTGGCTCTGTCCCTACCCCTGGCAAAGGAGAAAGGTGGGAGAAGCTTCATGTTCCCTGGGGCAATGAGGGCAGCTTGAGCCTCCACAGTTTATAGCACCAACTACATCCTTGGCTCCTACTACACACAACCAGCAAGGGAGAAAGGGCAAGAAAGCCCTAAACTAAAGAGAAAACTGTACCCAGAATAAATACATCTAGTAAGGCAGATGCCAAGACACCAACAAAAAATTACAATCCACACCAAGAAACAGGAAGATATGGCCCAGTTAAAGGAACAAGATAAGCTTCCAGATGACATAAAGGAGAAAAGACAAGTAATCATAGATGTTCAAACAAATCTCCTTAAAGTAAATGAGATGGCTAAAGAGATTAAGGATATTAAGAAGACTGGGTTTGGTGGTGCAGCACTGGGGGTGGGTGGATTAGGAAGGGCTGGTTCAAATCCCCAGGGCATGTAACTGTGAATCCTGACATTCCATGGGTTGGGAGAGGGGGGTATCATGGGCCCTGGGGGGCTGGGGAGAAGGGAACAGTCAAGATCTAATGGGTTGTTTGGTGGTTATGGGGAAGGTTTTTCATTACCTTACAGTAATGGACACAGGACATGGTAAATATCATCAAAATTATTAAACTGTATCATCTAAATGGTAAACTATA
>JAKSZT010026446.1:14716932-14729458 GCA_026826555.1 Tolypeutes matacus | reverse complement strand
TGGAAGCAACTCGTGTGTCCATCAACAGATGAGCAGATAAACAATATGGGGTATGTACATACAATGGAATATTACTCAGTCATAAAAAGGAATGGAGTCGTATAAGTACCGCGCGCTCAAATAAGTCCTCCCTGCACATGGTTCACCAGTCCCTTCTATTCAAACCTACATGTGATGCTGGAGTTTCTTAGGTATACTTCCAGAGACTGGAGCCTCCCACCTACCTATGTGCCAGGTGTGCATGAAATCTAGGTGGAGCTGCAACTCCTACCCTACAGCTCAATGGACTCATCCAAGTCACCTGGTGAGGAGACAACGATGGGAAATGGCCATCCCAGGGAATGGAGAGGGCCTGCATCTACAGGCAGGATCATCCCACCCACCATATCCATGGGATATAAGCCATCTCTCACTTGGAGTTGGAGTGGACATCACCATCCCAGTCCCCTCAGGATTGGGGGAAGAACTATGGACTAGAGTGGACTTGATGGTATTCTCTTGTTCACATATGGTGATTCTAGCAATGCAAGAAATTATAACAATGAGGTGGAGCCAGTGGCCACTTGACACTTTTGGGGTAGGGAGGGGACGAGCAGTTGAAATACAGTGGCTTCTTTGGGAGTTGGAGGTTGTCCTGAGTACTGTTGTGGCAACGGATGTAGGCCATTTTAAATCAGCACACACCACTCAGAACTGAGTGGGAGAGAGTGTGGTCTACAGTGTGAACTGTGGTCTATGGTTGGTGGCAAGGCTCCAGGATGTGTAAGTCCATTGAGGGTGGTGGGCCACACTTGTGGGAGATGTTTGTGTGGGATGTGGTGGGAGGTGTGGGAGGTGGGCAACATGGGAATCCCAGTGGGTTCCATGTAATATTTTGGGTAATCTAAGCACCTCTTAAAATATATGTATATAAATATATAAATAACATTTTTGTAAGCAAATACACATATATGCATATATATTTATATATCATTTTGCAAATGTTTGTATGTATTGTGAGAATTTTGATTTTTACCCATAATAAAAAAAAAAAAAAATAAGAAGACATTGGATGAGCACAAATAATTTGAAAGCATATATAGAAAAATAGCAGATCTTACAAAAATGAAAGGTGCAATAAATGAAATTAAAAACACACTGGAATCATATAATAGCAGATTTGAGGAGGCAGAAGAAAGGATTGGTGAGCTTGAAGAAATGGCCTATGAAAGCGAACATACAAAAGAATAGATGAAGAAAAGAATGGAAAAAATTGAACAAGGGAACTAAACAACAGCAAGAGACGTGCAAACTGACATGTCATGGGTCATCTAGGGATGTAAATGTCAATTGACAGAAAGCTAGAGAATAATCTAGGGACTGAATAGCACAGTGAACCCAGAGGTGGATGAGAATTGTGGTTGATGGTACAGATGCAAGAGTGTCCTTTGTGAGCTAGAGCAGATGTACATCACTATTGCAGGGTGGTGGGAATGTGGAGAAACATGGGAGAAATACAACTGGAGTGACCTACGGACTGTGGTTAACAGTAATAATGTAATATTCTTGCATCTATGCCAAAGATGGACTGTGTTGATGATGGGGAGTATGGAAAAAGTGTGCCAAATGTACACTGTGGACCTGGAAGTAATCGGATGATATTATCTCATAATCTGTAACAAATAATTCCACCACGGTGTGGTGCATTGATAGAGGGGTGTTGTATGGGAATTCTACCCATGTGCATGATTGTTTTGTAAGTTTACAACTTCTGTCATAAAAATATATTTAAAAAATAATAACAGGGTGGGTTGGGGGAAAAATATACCAAATGTAAGATAAGGAGCATAGTTAGTAGTAAGATTTGATGATATTCTTTCCTAATTTGTAACAAATGGCTCACAACAATGCAAGGTGTTGGTAGAGGGTTGATGTGTGGGATCCCTGTATGATGTTAAGCATGTTTGCTTTGTACGTTCACAACTTTTACTATACACTCATTGTTTATGTATGTTCATATATAAATGGTATTAAAAAAAAAATAGGGTGGATTGGGGGAAAAATAAACCAAATGTAAGATAAAAAAAAATAATAATAATACATTGAAGTTTTTTGTTCAATGGGAAAAAAAACAAAAATAAAACCAAACAACAATAAAAAATATGTCTATGTATATATAAGTAAGGAAAAAGATATCCCATGCAAATACTAACCAGAAGACATCTCCACAATTAGTTAGAAGTTTCAAATACCCCCTTCTCAATAAATGATATAACAAGTAGACAGACAATCAGGAAGGACACGGAATATTTGACCAGCACTGTCGGCCGACGCACCCTCCTTGACGTTTGCAGATGGCTCCATCTAGCAACAGCCGAGCAGGCTCTTTTGAAGACCACATGGAACATATGCCGAGAGAGACCATCTTCTGGTCAGAGAACAAGTATCAGTGAACTTTAAAGGACTCACAGTATTCGAAGTATGTTCCCTGACAGACAAATTATAAATCAATAATAGAAAGATCTGGAAAATTCTCAAATATTTTGAAATTCAACAACATGGTTTAAAATAACTTATGGACAAAGTTAGTTAGAAATCAAAATGGAAATTTGAAAGTGGTTTTTAACTGAATGGGAATGAAAATACAATACATATCCAAATTTGTGGGATGCCCCTAAAAATGTACTTAGGAAGAAATTTATAAGCACTAAATAAAAAAACAACAATGATCTGAAATCAATGACCTCAGCTTCCACCTTAAGAAATTAGAAGAAGATGAACAAATTAAAGATAAAGCAAATAGCAGAGAGGAAAAATTAAGATCAGAGCAGAAATTAATAGCCACAAAAACAATAGAAATTATCAATGAAACCAAAAGTTGGTTATTTGAGAAGATCAACGAAGTTGATGAACTTTAGCATAAATGATCAGGAGAGAAAGAAGGCAAAGTTACCGATCCCGGGAATAATTACCAACACCAGGAGTGGGAGAGGTAGCTGCAGTGACAGCTTCACAGGGAGCCAATGGATAAGGAAATGCTATGCCAGTAAACAGACGACTTAGCAGAATGGACAGATTTCTTGAAAGATTCAATGTACCAAAGAACACTCAAGAAGTAATAGATGACACGAATAGCCCCATATCCATTAAGGAAATCAAATCTATAATTAAACCTTTGGACAGGGGAAGCGCCAGGACCGGACGTGTGGGAGGAAAGCAGCACAGGTAGAAACAGAAGTTTCTCAAAGCCCTTCCTGAGACGGGGCACTCTGGGGCAAGGGTGCAACGGGCTGGTTGAGAAAGCTGACGGAGGGGTGGGCTGTGGGCATCCCCGGGTCTGGGTGGGAGCGCCTGGGCGTGGCGGTGCGTGCAGCACGGGGCTCCCACCTCCACAGGAGAGCACACGGCAGCCCGGCAGCACCGCGAGGCGCCGCGCGCGCTGGAGGACGAAAAAGCTTGGGAACCGCTATCCTAACCCCGGGAGCCTCTGACCATGCCCGGCTCAAGTGCCATCCTCAGCACAGAGGGAAAAAGGCGAAGGGGCACAGAAAGCCCAGCATCTCAGGCAGGCTCTCTAGCTCCTCTCGTACACCGCAAAGAACTTTTCACACCAAGGGTTTGTGTTTTGTTCATGCTTAACCATTCCCGGTAAAAATCCCTTAAAAGGGAGCACATGATACGGTATTTCTCTTTCATTCCATTTTGTATCGTGCAAGATAGGGTCACGGCAGTGTGCTAGGAAGTAGTTATTTTAAAGCAAAACAGCATTGGTTTCGCAATCTAATTATATAGACAGGAGAAGCCCAGGTTTTCACAAGCATCACAGATTAAAGGGCAAAGACAGAGACCAATTTGGACCTTCAGATGCTAATAGCCCATTTGATGTAATGGAATAAAATACATAACGTACCTGCAGTAAAATAGGACGCAGAGAACAAAAAGCACAGTTTATACTGTGCTGAATAATAATAATAATATAAAATACCTATAATTATACCTGCATGACTCAAAATGAGAGTCACGTTTAGACAATGGAAAATCTCCTCTCTGCAGCATACTCACTGGAATTTCAGCAGTCACCAGATTCTGACTTGCACATACATTGCTTAATCTGGATGGTACAAGGTGAATGCACGTAGGTCATCTGCTATGATCAAGAATTTACATTACTACAAGCAGGTGGAGAGAGACTAGCTCTGTAATAAATAAATGAAACAGGTGATAATTAATAACAGGCAAGAAGCTCATTCCTCATCAACTATTTTGGATTTCTGAGGTCAAGGCCACAGTGTTAAAAAATATAGCCCATACTGCCTTGCATACTCTTTATTTCTATTCCAACTAGTATATTTTTCGTCTAGGCTTTGACCGAGCTGAATGACCCACATCCCTTACTCCTCCAAGGAAGCAGTGTACTAACTTTACTTTCTGACCCACTCTCCCAGCTAATGTTAGAGCACCTGGTAAGTGCCAGGAAATGCTAAATTCTCCTCATCTCATTTAATTTCTCATTTCCTGAAATGCTGCGCTTTCTGTGAACCTTCGCTGCTTTTCCTCTGTACTGAGGATGGGACTTGAGGCTGGGATGTGGAAACTGACAAGCACAGAAATGACTAACGTATAAGGAAGTAGGGAAAGTATGAAAGGCTTCCTGGAGGCAGCTCAAGGAGGAAGGAGGTAGAGGTAAGATTTTTGGTTTTAATTGTTGTTTTTCTTTCTTTTCCTTATTTCTTTTCCTTCCCTCCCCCACCACTTTCTTCTTTTTAAGACAAGGCAGCCCTGGCTTTGGTGTTGGGAGAGATTGAAAATTTAAGCAAGAGAAGACAACTAATGGGGCAAGGTCCCAGAGGAGGTAGAAGGGGAGAGAATAAAGAAGATAAGGAGAAGGGAGCAAGGCAACTTCTGAGAAAGGAGCTGGGAGAAACTGAGGTAGAGGAACAAGGAGACCTGAAGCTAGAAAGAGAGAAGCTGGGAAAGAGGAAGCTGGTTGTCTGCTGAGAGTGGTAGAGCAGGTGCGTGAGACTTGCAAAGGAAGTCGGGGGCTGCTGCTGTGATGGAGGTGATGGGAAGGCCACGAGAGATTACCATGGGAATCCTGTAATGGCTTGAGAACTCCCTTGGAATTCCAGCACTGACGAGACCCTAACAGCCTAGCGATCAGACCTTGAAACGAAGGTTGTGTAGGCATCTAAGGCAAGAGAGCACTAGTGATGCTTCAGGGAGATACGCTAAGGACAGGGGTTTACACTGGTTTCTGGGCTGATAAACGTGGTTTTTAAAGGCAGCTCTTTGATGAGCCGTCTAAGCTTGCAGGCAGCTATTGCCCAGGTTCAAGAATGTTTGTGGTCTCTGATTTTTCCTTTCACTTAATCGCCTCTAGGAGAACACGAGAGACCAGGTATGGGCTGGGGGCTGTGTGTGTGCCCACGAACATCACCTGCACTTACGCTCATCTGTTCACAAGTCTGATCAGACCGTTTCCTTGATCGGTTTTCTTCTGATAACAAATCACTTTCTCTTTATGTGTACTGGAGTGGTTTAAATCCACGAATACCCCATCCAGCGCTGTGTGGGCGGGATGATTGCAGCGATCCGTATGTGGGTGGTGGGTGTGAGAAAGGGAGGTCGAGTAGAGGGTAACTGCCTCTGGAGGAGCCAGGCCTCAGTCTCCCCAAAGGCAAAGTCCTGAGCAGCGAGATGTCACAGGGCCACAGCAGGACTCTTACCTTCCCCTCCATTAATAAGGAAATAATTGTTTTGTATTTTGAAATCTTTGGTTAGAAGATGATAGTCCAAACTGTGCTTCTGGAATTCCCATAGTAATCTCCTGCGGCCTTCCCATCACGTGTCACAGCAGCAGTCCCCAACCGTCTTTGCAAGTCTCATATCGCTGTTCCACAACTCTCAGCAGACAATCAGCTTCCTCTTTAGTGGGAAGGTATTTCTGCAGCTTCTCTCCTTTTAGTTTAAAAAATCTCCTTGTTCCTTACAAGACAAGGAAGCCGACTGTCACCACTGTTATTCACCACTGTACTAGAAGTTCTAGCCGGACTAATTAGACAAGAAAAAGAAATAAAAGGCACCCAAATTGGAAAGGAAGAAGTGAAATTTTCCCCATTTGCAGATGATATGATCCTATATACAGAAATTAAAAGTGTTTCTATACACTAGTAATGAACAATCAGAAGAAGAAATCAAGAGAAAAAATCCCATTTACCACAGCAACTAAAAGACGCAGATATCTAGGAATAAATCTAACCAACATGTAAAGGACTTGTACACAGAGCACTACAAAACACTGCTAAAAGAAATCAAAGACGACCTAAATAAATGAAAGGATAGTCCATGTTCATGGATTGAAAGACTAAATAGTAAGATGTCAGTTCTACCTGAAGTGATTCGTAGATTCAAAGTAAAACCAACAAATATTCCAACAGTTGTCTCTACAGAAATGGAAAAGTTAATCATCAAATTTATGTGCAATGGTAAGTGTCCCTGAATAGCCAAAAACATTTTGAAAAAGAACAACCAAGTTGGAGGACTAACACTTCCCAATCTAAAACATATTACAAAGTCACAATACTCAAAACAGCATGGTATTGGCACAAGGATAGACAAGGATAGACCAATGGAATAAAATTGAGAGTTCAGAAATCAACTCTCACAATTATGGCCAAACGATTTTTTGACAAGGGGGCGGAGATCACTCAATTGGGAAATGGTCTCTTCAATCAACTGAAATTGGGTCAAAGACCTAAATATAGGAGCCCAAACTACAAAACTCCTAGAAGAAAATATAAGGAAGCATCCTCAGGACCTTGTATGGTAATGGTTTCTTAGACATAAGCAGCAAAAGAAAAAAAATGGATATATGGGACCTCATTAAAAATGCTTGTGCATCAAAGGACTTTATCATGAAAGTAAAATGACAACCTACACAATAGGAGAAAATATTTGGAAGCCACATATCCAATGAGGGTTTAATATCCAGAATATATAAAGAAATCCTTCAACTCAACAACAAATAAACAGTAATGAAACAGCCAATAAAAAAATGGCTAAAAGACTTATATAGACATTTTTCCACAGAAGGCATACAAATGGTCAAAAGATTTGTGAGAAGATGCTCAACATAATTACCATTAGGGGAATGCAAATAACAACCACAATGAGATACCATTCTACACCCATTATTTAAAAAAAAAAAAAATGGAAAATTACAAGTGTTGGAGCAGATGTGGAGAAATAGGAACACTCATTCATTGCTGGTAGGAATATAAAGTGGTGTAGCTGCTGTAGAAGACAGTCTTGCAGTTCTTCAGAAATTTAAGGCGAGAATTACCATATCCTGGCAATCCCAGTTCTGGGTATATACCAAAAAGAACTGAAAGAAACGACTTGAACAGGTATTTGTACACTGATGTTCGTAACGGCATTATTCACAATTGTCCAAAGATGGAAGCAACCCAAGTGCCCATCAAGCAATGAATGTATATACAAAATGTGGTATGTACACACAATGGAATATTATTCAGCCATAATAAAGGAATGAAGTTGTGACAACATGGATGGACCTTCAAGACATCCAGTTGAGTGAAATAAGCAGATACAAAAGTGCAAATACTGTATGGTTACACTTACATGAAATAATTAGAATAAGCAAACTCATAAATCTAGAATATAGGCTACCAGGGGATGGGATGCGGTAAGGAATAGGGAGATCAGGCTTAAAACGCACAGAGTTTCTATTGGGACAATGGACAAGCTCTGGTGATGGCAGTAGCACATTGCAAGCACAGTTACGAGCTCTGAATTATATATTTGGTTGTAGTTAAAAGGGGAAAGTTTAGGTTGTATATATGT
Source organism: Tolypeutes matacus (assembly GCA_026826555.1). NCBI lineage: Eukaryota > Metazoa > Chordata > Mammalia > Cingulata > Chlamyphoridae > Tolypeutes > Tolypeutes matacus. The sequence continues at coordinate 14,721,616 of JAKSZT010026446.1, read as the reverse complement.
TACTAGAATAAAAATTTTTTTAAGAAATCCATGGAACTGTACAACCCAAACAGTGAGCTGTAAGTTAAACCATGGTCTATGCTAATAGAGCAATTATTAAATGTGCTTCCAGCAATTGGAACTAAGCTACCACGGCAACGCAAGGTGCGAATAATAGAGTAGTGTATGGTATATGGGAACCCTGACTATTCTGTAAACCCACAACTTCTCTAATAAAAAAAAAACAAACAAAAAACCTCCCTTTTCCCCTACCTCGGCTTCTCCCCAAAGGCCTGCTTCCGCCCAGCTCTTTGCATCTTCATCCTGTCTCCTGTTGCTTTGCCTCCACCATGAGTGAAGAGTCGGCCCCCCAAGGGTATTCCAAAAACCCTTGAAACCAGGGAAACCTTTTCAGCTTCACCGGAGGCTATCGGCAAAATAGTGATACGTCAACACAGACTTTCCTATTTTGACTGGAAAAGTTTAAAACCTCTTCTACTTAGGTGCGTATGTGCGTGTTTGTATAAAATGCAGGCATGCGTGTAAAACCCAGGTGCATACCTATACACACGTGTGTTTAGTTCTTGCAGCAGAGACCCTTCTGAACCCATCATCTAAGCTTCTAACGGCCAGTTATAGCAGCATGCTCTGCTCCCCCGTGGCCTAAGTCATTAATAAACGTGTCCTAAATTGACTTCTGGCTGCCAGGTCCACAGGGGTTATGACTCATGTATAAGTAAACAGAATTTCCACTTTAAACAACCCTCCAGGCCTCCTCGTTGTATTTTAAACAGACGTAAATTCGCTGAAGTCCAGCAAGCCATGGGCTTGGAGGCAGCACACATGCCAGGACTGCGCGGCCCCAGAAGCCAGAGGGCTCTGGCAGGCAGGGCCACCCCAAGATTTGTTGGGGTTCACCCCATCAGGCTGGACTCTAGTCCCTCCTTTGTTCTTTATACAAATACGTCAGAAAGTAGCTGCATGACATTCTGGAAGCATTCATTTTTATTTGCCTTTTCCTTTAACCTGAATTTATTATTTAAAAGCAATTTTCTTTCACAATTTATAAATAGGAAGAAGATAAGTCTGAGGTTAAATATTTAAAAAGTGCCCAGGATTCATTAAGTTCTGATGTGGGGGGTACAGATGGGCTGGCGATTTCTAGCCTAAGCTTTTGTAGAAGCTGAATTTCAAGTTGAAGTAATTTAATTCTTTGTTTTCAAGATATCTCCTACTTTTGGATTCTAAATTGAAAACAGAGGCAGGAAGAAAGTGAAAAATGGAAAGCAGAGTTGCTCTGGCTTCGTTGGAAACCCAGGAGGAGGAGAAGGAGATGGTCCCACCCTCCATCTTCTTTTTGACCTTAGTGCCATTTCGAAGCCATTTGGCTTAAGGTTCAAATCTTTCGTGAGTCGCCCTTTGCTGGAAGCACAAGAATCTGCCGCCTGCTCTGATTACTGTCATTACTGACAGCTGCTTCAAGGAATAAAATAAACATTTTCAGACGCCCACATTCACACTGCTAAAACATGACCCAGAAATAAACAGCGAGGGCAGGACTTCAAGCCAGCCCAGACTGTTAGGAGAAACCCTGGGTAAAACTCCGTTCCAGTTCTTGAAGGCCTGGGTCTTCTCATCTTGTCCCGAGCCCCTGCCTCCTCCTTTAAGTTACACTACATGGAAGCGTGATGCGGGGGGGCCCTTTACTGAGACTCGCTCGCCCCCGAAGGACCCTGTTCAATCCACTCTGCTCCTCCCTGTCAGGCTTCTCGCACCATCGCTGGCTGGCAAGAGAGTGGTCTCCGGCCGATGGAGACCCCGGCACGCCCGGTGCCCTGCAGGTCGCTCCAGGTTAGTGGAACTGACCTCGGTGGAAGTAGGTGGACTCCAGGCTTAGGCAGGGTTCGGGGTGACATTTCAGGTCTGGAAGTTGGGGTGCAAGGAGGAGACACTAGGCACAACCAAAACTCAAGGGGACTTTGCGTGGCAATGGCATGGCTCCATGTGGCGCTGGCAGTTACACGACTGTACACATTTGCCAAAATACACCGTAATACATACCCAGAAAGGGTCGGCGAGGGCAGGACTTAAAGTCGCTCCCAGCTTGTTAGGAGAAAATGACGATAAAATTGTTTTGTCTGACTACACATGAAAGGGGCAAATGTACAGAATGCAAATTATACCTCAGTGAAGCTGAATTTTAAAAACAGCTAAGAAGCAGGAACGATGGCAGAAGCTAGGTCCACAGAGGCCCCGAGGCGGGGAAAGGAGAGAGCTGCCACTCGGGGGCAAGAGCGAGCCCCAGGAGTACCGTTCTCTAAGCCATTTGGCAACACGGAGACTTGGGGGAAATCGGGGAGCCCTTGCACAGCTCCCAGCTGGGCGATTTCATTCCAGAATCCACCTAGAATTAGGTTTGTTTGTTGCTTTTGTCGGTTGGCGTCACCAGTTGTGGGCGCCAGCGTCGGTGTCCTAGAGACAACCGCTCAGAAGGTGCCGGAAGCCAGCTGCCTGTGCTTTGGAAGTCCCACAAGGGAGCTCCGGTGAGGCTGCGGGAGCCTTTGCCGCGTGGCCCGGCGGTGGCAGGAGGACACCGAGTGAGGTCAACGGACACGCCGCCCTGGCCAGGTCCCCAGCTGGGCGCGCGGTCCGCTCTGCCGCGCTCAGAGCACACGACCCGACAGGGGAGGGACACCGCTCGGCCCCCCGGCAGCACAGACTCTGAAAACACCCGGGAGGGCGCGGAGTCACCCCAGCTTTGGTTTTCTAGCAGGGCAACGCGCTGGGAGCAGACACTGGGCCTGCGTTTCGTGGTGACTCTTCAGCAGTCACTCCGAGAGGGGCAGCCGTCTGGTTAGTAAAATTTTGATTTATACACTATTTTTTAAAATACAACTGTTTCTTTCAGCTCCAGATTCAAGCTAATGCGATGACGGACTACCAGGGTGCCTTGGTGGGTAAATGCTGGTCTTGTTGTTTTAATAAACACCTTTAGGGCTTACAAACAAAAAGATTCTGTTAAGCAGTTTTGTCTTTAAGTTTGTTCTCTCAAGTTCCTATGGCAATTGCATTTATAAGTCATCTTAGGCAGTTCAGAAATAAACTTCAACTCTTAAACACAGAACTACACTCGACCTGGCAACCCCACGTCGAAGTATGTGCCCAAGAGGCTGAAAGCAGGGACTCAGGCAGATATTTGTACACGGATGCTCGCAGCAGCATTTTCACAATTGCCAAAGGGCGGAAACAACCAAGTGTCCCTCGACAGACGACTGGATCAACACAACGCAGAATGAAATATTAGTCAGCTGTAAAAAAGAATGCACCTCTGATACATGCCACAACACAGACGAACCTTCAAGACATCAAGCTGAGCGAGATAAGCCAGACTCAGAGGAGAGATGGTGAATGGTGCTTATATGAAGAAATTAGAATAAGCAGATTCACAGAGACAGCAAGCAGAGCACAGGTGTCCGGGGGCAGGGGGAGGCGGGACAGGGAGTTAGCGCATGATGATGCAGGCTTCTGTGTGGGGCGATGGGGAGGTTTCGGTGAAGGACGGAGTGCGGGGCGCCATCACCTAGACGGGATGCTTGGGAGGTGCTGAGAGGAGAAGCATGCTGTATATACGTCTCCACAGTTAAAAACGAGAGAGAATGAGAGACACCGACACCTAAGCCTAACACGTGACGGGGATCAGATCTAGCAAGGGAGGAAGAAAGGCCTATCGGACGTTACCGGGAGAAGTGCAAAAACTGGAATAGGGACTGTGTGCTCTACGCCAATGTGAAATTCCTTGACCTTGGCAGCTGCACTGAGTGTGGCTACGTCAGCGAGCACGCTTGTCCTTAGGAAATGTGCCGGAAAGTGCTCGATATTCAAGGAGCACGAGATCTGCAGCGGGTGCCAGACCGCGCGGCCTCCCACGGGGTGAGGCATGAAGAGCTGGAAACTCTGGGCTCTACTGTAGCTCTCTGTATTGTGTTTCTGTCACTCTGCAGCTTTCCTATAAGCTTGAAATGCTTTCAAAATAAAACGTTTTCTTTAAAAAGGCCAAGCTCAGACTCTGTGCGATCGGGTCGCACACGCTCCGTGCTGGCCGGGGCTGCGGCGGCGAGGCCGGCCTGCCCACTTACTTCCTCCCTTCCCGCTCTTCTCCATGCGGTACTGGTAGATGTGCAGGGTGAAGAGCATGTGGCAGTTCCGCTGGTCGTCCTCGTCGCAGTCCTGCTGGCGGCTGCGGCGCGAGGCGATGGCCGCGTCCAGGAAAAAGGCCGCCTTCTCCGCAGTGGGCGCCCGCAGCTCGCTCTGGTTCTGCAGCTGGAAGAGAGAAGCCGGAGCTGACGCCGCGGGAGGGGAGGCCGGGGCCGCGCTGCCTCTTCTGGGCAGTCCCGGAGGGAGGCTGGATGCCCGTGTGCGGCTGCAGCTCCATCAGCCTTTGGAAGCTGACATCGGGCACCAGCCGGGGGGGCCTCCCTTTACCGCCTCACCCCTTAAACGGACACGTCGGCAGCGGGTGGGAGAAGCAGTGGCTGTCCTGGAGCCACCAACGGGCGCAGGTGGCCCATCCGTACCCTGCAGAGGACAGCAACAACCGCCTAGGTCAGCTCTGTACCTGGGAAACACGGGGGGGGCACCTAGGTCAGCTCTCTACCTGGGAAACACTGGGGGGGGCACCCAGGTCAGCTCTCTACCTGGGAGACAC
>JAKSZT010026446.1:14678173-14716832 GCA_026826555.1 Tolypeutes matacus | reverse complement strand
CACCTAGGTCAGCTCTCTACCTAGGAAACGCAGGGAAGGGGGCACCTAGGTCAGCTCTCTACCTAGGAAACGCAGGGGAGGGGGCACCTAGGTCAGCTCTCTACCTAGGAAACGCAGGGGAGGGGGCACCTAGGTCAGCTCTCTACCTGGGAAACACAGGGCAGTGAGGGCTCCTTGATTTCAAAGATTAGAGTGTTTGGGGATGGGCACAGGGTGGGTTGCAAAACGTGACTTGAGACTTCCGTTGCTGGTATGCCGAAGAAGTGAAAATCTTGTTTACCCTCAACTTGGCCCCCAAATTTTCCAGCTCTCTAAATAAACTTAGACCACATCTACTAGCATGATAATCCAAAAGAAGTAAAAAAGGCCGGTAAAAACACCCATAGACACCTGAGAGTCTCATTTGTGCCATTTCAGGGATACGGTTTATCTTCAGCTCCTAAATTCATGTTGATGGCATACACATTACATGGTAAAAGAAATCGCGTGGGCAGCTTTTCCTCTGTGATCCCTTGGCAATTACTGCAAACCTTAATCAGAACAACCATTATTAGAATTTGCCCAGTACTCCTTATTTTTGAGGGGAGAAAAGCAAATTCAAATTTCTGATTTATACAAAGCATCAATTTGCAGCCTGTGCCTTAGGACAATTCTCGGGGCTGACTCTGACTACACCTAAGATTCTGAACCGTGAGAGACGGTATTTAGAACCCGGGGCCCTCGAAACCCTCAGACTTCAAAGCGAGACTGTTGTCTTCGCTGCTTTGTACTTGTTATGGCAGAAAAGTAAACCAGGGAATTTTCAGCCTTTTCAGCAGGAGGAGTTAAGATACAGGGGGTTTGGGCTCTGCTTTCCCGTCTCAGCCTTCGGGGACGCAGATCCTTCACTTAGTGGGATCCACTAACGGGCCGTGCCTAGAGGAGGGTCGAGGTCGGGGTGAGCCGGCTGCCGTGCAGCACCTGAGCACAGTCATGACCACTACAGTGGTTCTCCCAGTGTGGTCTCTGCACCCCAGCGCCGCGACCCACGGGACGGGAAGTGCTAGAAATGCCAGTCTGGGGGCACCGGGGCCTACTGAACCACAGACGGGAGGGGCCCAGCGCCCAGTGCTGGAACACGGCCCCAGGGCTGCAGGCTCAAGTTTGAGAGCCACTCCTCCAGAGAGTAACGCTCCAGGTGAGCTGAGTGAGCTCTGTACGCCCAGCTGGCTCACGTTCCAATTTACCCTACATCCGGGTGGAATCCGACGTCTCTATTAAAGCTCTGACCGGCCAGCTCTAACTAGACCCGGTCTGCACTCTCTCGGAGTTTACGTCTAATCAGGCAACCACGGCACCACGCGTGCTGTGACGGGGGCCCAGGAGAAACATCTCAGCGGGCTTCCTGGAAGAAGCGGCATCCAGCTGAGACCCGGAGGATAGGGAGTCAAGCAGATGAAGAGCAGAGAGGAGAGGTCTGTGCCACGCACAGGGAGCTGGCAGTGCAGGGGCCCAGAGGTGAGAGGGAGCGCGGTGGCACCGCAGGAGCTTGCCAGCGGGACTGCGGGCCATTGGGGGAAGCCTGCCGGAGATGCAGTCGGGGGACTCGCCCCAGGCCTAGTGCACCAGAGCCTGCCCCAGGTCGCTCACAGGCACCTGCCTGCTTAGGGGACTGGGGGGTGCTTGCAAGGGGGCGAGGGAGGGAGCGGCACGAGGTGACGTGGAAGGGCAGGCAGGGGACCGAGCATCGAGGGGCCTGGGAATCTAAGGGCTTTGGGAAGCGGAGGGACCGAGCTGCTTTAAGCAGGGTGGGCGTGGTGGGTTTGGGCAGCTGGACAGCACAGGGGCCGCGGGGAGGCAAGTCCTTATCAAACTGAACACGTGTCCTAAAAAGGAGACTTCCTGTAACCGAGGCCCTGAAGCCGAGCGCTGGAGACGGGGAGGGCGGTTGTCCTGACACGGACAGGGCACCCCCGAGTCACCCCGACATCTGTGTCAGATGGCAAGGGAGGGGCCGCCCGCTCGCGCAGGGCAGCCCGGGAAGGTGGTGCACCATGGTTCTAATGAGACAGCGGTCGCTCGCTTTCCCCACGGCACTGCTAACGCGGCTGCAAGCCAGAGTCACAGCCGCAGCTTCCAAGCGGTGAACAAGCGCAACGGCTGCTGCCATCTGCGCGGAGCAGTAAGTGTTTCGGTTTGCTGTTAAACAAGGCAACGATTGTACTTTTTTTTTTTTTTTGAAAGGGGCATAAAGAAAGCAAATTCCATTCCCCCCAAACACTCCTGCTCCTTGTCACTTAGAGTCAAGGACAAATATTTAGGCTGGGCGAGCAGGGGGCCCGTGGGGAGAACCAGGCGTGAGCTCCGCGCAGTCACCTGCATGCCACAGATGGGGTCCTCGCAGAGGTAGACGCCCGGGGACTGGCCGTCCTGCAGGCTGCCCGTGGCCACCTCGGACAGCAGGTCCCGCAGGTTCTCCTCCTTCCCCCACACTTCCACGGCTGAGATCCGGACGGAGAAACGGGCCCCCGTCTTCTCTTTCCGCTCGTTGATCAGCTTGAAGAGCCAGGAGATGGCGCAGGGGATGATGCCGAGGTTCTGCATGGAGTCGTCCTTGCCGATCATGGTGTAGGACTTGCCTGGCGGGGAGGAAGCAGATGCGCTTTGAGTGCCGAGGCTTTGTGCCCGAGAGTCCCAAGAATGGCGCAAAGGACGCAGCAGAAGGCCTGGGTGCGTGGGGAGAGGGAGGGCGGGAAAACATTCAGCAGTAGCGGAGGCGTTTCCAAGGACCTGCTGCAACGACTCCAAGAAAAGAACGCACGCGTCCCGACGAAGGACAAGGCTAAACCTCTGCTACCTTTAGGCTGCACAGGTGAGCAGGTTTGCAAACGCTAGGAAGGCAGGGCCCTTCCCTCACCATTAGGGCTCTCTTCACAGGCACCTACAGAGTCAACTCACCTAGTCCCACTTCTACCCTCCTCGAGTTAGAAGCTGTGTATACTCCTACAGCATGAGCATTTTCCATCAAAGCCTGGCTCACTGCTCGGATCAGAGACGGAGAAGAGAAGGAAGGGGTGGGAGACAGATGCGCCAGGGAGAGGAAACGGGCGTTCTCTCCTGCTCTAGAACTGGCCTCGCTCGCTCCCCTTTGCGAGAACTCTCCTCAGATCTCTGCCAAGGGACACTTTTAGGAGTGCCCCAAATTACTCACTTCTCGAGCATTAGCTCTAAAGTAGGAGCTGGGGAGCCGGCGGCCCCAGTCGGGGTTAGGAAGGCACGGTGGAGGCATGGGATTGCTAAAGCCCTGCCAGGGGCCCGGCCGCCTCCCCGCACGGCTGCACGAATTCCCACAGCGTCCGGGCCGGCAAGCGGGGGGCCGCCAGGCTGCCCTCCCCGCTTCTGTGCTTGCAGGCGGCTGCGCCCACTTCCTGGCGGCTCCATCCTCCAGCCACCACCTCTCTGGGAGGGCAAAGGGCCCCACTGCTTCCCCAACAGATTTGTAGGAAACGCCCGTCCTGCTTGCTGCCTGGCCTTGATGTGACTGTCGGGTCAGCCTGGTGCTCCCGCATCCGTCTCTTGGATGCGGAGGCTTCCGAGATGAATGGTGCCCGCTTAGGAAGAGCGTGGACCTTTCAAAAGCAAAGGCGCCTATTCACCATTCACAGGCAGCACCTAAAAGGAATTTAACGCTTCCTCTCTTCGGAGAGCCCAGGGACCACTGGAGAGGCAGGGGCGGCGCTGCCAGCAAACCCGCCGCCGAGCCCACGTGCAGGCGAAGCTCTACTAACCCAGCTTGGCGTGGCCGAAACAGAACACGCAGCCGTCCGCCCCGTTGACCACAGACTGGATCACCTCGGCCACGGTCCCGGCGCACACCTCCGCCTGTCAGACACAAGAGGGAACACAGCTGTCAGTGGCCCCGTTAGCTACGTCAGAGCCAGCTCACCTTCCCGGGGCCTGGGGTCCCAGAGCTGCCACGACCCCAGGGGAGTCGGCCTCTGCCCGCAGTTCTGGAGATCCCAGAACCTTCTGTTCCTCCAGCCCCTGCAAGCCCAGGGGTCACACGGGCTGCAGACACCCGCCTCTGCAGCTCCCCTGCAGGCACGGGCTGCAGACACCCGCCTCTGCAGCTCCCCTGCAGGCACGGGCTGCAGTCACCCGCCTCTGCAGCTCCCCTGCAGGCACGGGCTGCAGACACCCACCCCTGCAGCTCCCCTGCAGGCACGGGCTGCAGTCACCCGCCTCTGCAGCTCCCCTGCAGGCACGGGCTGCAGTTCTGACTGTCCCGGGACCACATGTCCCTTTCCTGATCGGCCATTCCGGCCGGCTGGACGAGGCCCTGGCACTCTGAAAGCTCGTTCCTTCCTGGACATAGGTATGCATCTAGCTTATGAGACGGACCAGGCTTACTGGAGGAAAGGGCTGGGTGGCATTTCAGGAGAGAGACCTGGGGGCAGGCTAGCTCCGGTACAAGCAGGTTTGTGCAAAGCTGCCTCTCTTACTCTCTCTACCAAAACACTCAGCTTATGCCACCTCCACTGCCGTTTGTCGGCCTGTCTTAATGCGTGTTCTTCACCTCCAGCTCGATTATTCCCTCCTTCGACAGGAACCAAGCTTGTCCATTTTTGTATTTCCCCATCACACCAAGTAATGGAGTGCTCTGCAAACAACAGGAACTCAGTAACTTTCTGGGCCAACCTGGAGATCAGGGACGCCTGTCCCTCCACTGAGGCTCTGTGGGGCAGGAGGACGCAGCTCACAGTGCCCCGCTGCCTCCCTCTGCCTGCGCGCCTGAGCTGGCCCTCACAGCAGCGCTCAGAGGCTCTGCAAACAGCCCAGCAGCACGCCTCCCACGGGAATCCGCAACCCAGCAGCTTCGGCGAGGAATGCTGTCATGCAGCTTCAGCTCCCAGCGGCACAGTGGACCCGAGTCACTGGAAATCGATTTCTTTTCCCAAACGCGACTGAAAACCCACCCTCTGGGGGAGAGCCTTTGCCCCCTGCTGCGGCAGGATGTGCTGCCATGAGGACCACGGGGGTTTTCAGACCCCAGGACCTGGGCCCTGGACCCTGCGAGCCTGCCCGGGGCGCCTCCTCTCATACAGTGAGATGGGGTCGTGAGGCCCACCTCGAGGGCACGGGATTCGAAAGCCACCGGGAGACGGGCGGTACTGGGGGGGCCAAATTGCCGTCCGTGGCCAGCCTGTGCAGAGGCCCGTGGAAGGAGAGGACACAGAATGGCCTGCGGTCCAGCCTGGCTGCCCACCGAGGTGAGAGCGGTCGGGGGCCCGTCCGTCGGGCGTTTGCTCAGGAGCTGGCGAGGGCCCCTGGCCGTCTTCCTGAGCACAGACCCCGCCCCCGCGCAGGGCCTGCCTGCAGGCAGCCTCCGCTCTCCACGGGGCCGAGGCCTTCCTTCCTCCCCCAGCCAGACCCAGCGGAGAGCTGCCCAGCCCTGGGCAGCCAGCGACTGCCAAGGTCACCTTCTCAAAAGGCAACAAGCAATGAGGAGGGTCCTGGTCACTGCTGGGCTTCAGGAAGCCGAAGTCCTTAGAAACCAGGAGGAGGCACAGTTCGTGATCTGCTCACTTCCTCAGACTACCAGTGAGGACCAGGGGGCAGAGGCCCACTTTCCTGCTTTGGGGATGCAGCGGGCGCCCGCCCCATGCCCAGGAGCAGCACGGGCAACTCCTAAGGGTGACAGAAGGGCAGCTCTGCTCTGCACACCTCGGCCGGTCCACCCAGAGCCCGGCCGCCTCCGAGGCCCGTGAGTCCTAGGCTCATTTACAGAGGAGGAAACAGGCCTGACAGGGTCGAGCGAGCTGCCCAAGGACACACAGCTGGCAGGTAACAGCAGGAGGTCAAAGACTCAGCACCAAGCGAAGCAGACAGAGGCTCCCGGGAAGAATCCAGAACGATGCCTGCTCGGGGAGGGATATGAACCTACAACTTGACGCTCGAGCCTCGGTTTCCTAGTTCTCTAATGTGGACATAGCAATGTCTCCCTTTCCTACACCACAGAATTCCAGGAAGAGTCAAATGGGGTCACATATATTGAACTGCTTGAAAACCGCACGTTTATAAAGAAATGTAAGCTTTTTACATTCTGATGGAAGGGAAGGTGCAGTAAGATGGTTACTGAGCATGTTAAGTGCTGGGACCGATTGTGAAATGTAAGCAAAGACTAACAAAAAGTCTTCTTTTTCTGGAATAAATCAAACTCATTAATTGTCCTTGTTTAATTTAGGTTTGCTATGGAGTTCTTACAACTTACAGAGATTTTTTTCTGAAAAGTTTTAGCTGTTAATTAAATTATTTGTAGGCAGGTGGTACCCCTCACACAAAAACGTTATGAGAGGAACCATAAAGTACCTTGTCTCTCAGGGTGAAACTCTGGAGAAACCACATGCTCATCTTTTTCATGAACGGAGCTTATACCGTGCGCCACGTGCCTGGTCTAAGGAGGAGCCTGCGTGCAAGTCTTTACGTCCATCCTCAGACGGAACACGGAGGAAACTGACGGAAGCTGCACCTGGCAACTGATTAGCACCTGTTGTCCTCATGCTTTGCTATAGGCTCTCAGTTGCCATAATAAGCCCTATTTTGTATAAATCTTGGGAGGTCCTGGAAATCTATCAGGAAGGTACAACTGTCTAATGTCAAAATGCAGGCAAAGTGCCGCTGTGCACTCGATTTACTTCTGCAGCCAGCCCTGGGCTCGTGTGCTCCCTCCCATCCTGGCTCACCGCACACTCATCGCAGCCCCCAGAGGCAGCCCCAGTAAGAACCAACGTCTCCTGGAAGAGGCGGCTGCACCACCTGGCAGGGGCTGCCGTGGCCCAGGAATCTTGGCGTCCCTCAAGCAGCCTCCAAATTGCACTCGTATTGGGCTACCAAAACGGCCACGCCCCTCTCGGGCTCCCCGTGGGAAGCCCTCTGTGGCGTGACTCGGCAGCTGTGCCATCAGGGGGGAGGCCCCACCCCGTTCCTGGAACCAGGGCCTGAGACTTGCTTGGTTTAGTAGAACGCGGCTGACGCGATGCCGGGCCAGCGGCGAGCCGAGGTCTCGAGAGGCCACGCCTGCCTGGCCCTGCCATTCGAGCAAGCCGAAGCGAGCTGCCGGATGGCGAGAGACCCGCTGCCCAGTCAAGGCCGTTCTAGAGAGCCAGCCGATCCCCAAGTGCGTTCCAGACCAGGGCCAGCAGGGCTGCCGACCCAACCCGCAGCTGCGCAGACACGAGGGAGGCGAGCAGGGGCCGGAACCGCTCGGCTCAACCACAGTCTCACGGACGGTAAGCGCTTCTTACTTTAAAGCCACGGAGCTGCAGGGTGGCTGGTGACGCAGCAGTAGCTGACAGATACAACAGCATCCCCTAGCCTCTCTTCTGCCCCTCCACCCCACTGGTCCAGGCCACGAGACTGCCTTCCAGCCTCGGTTTCCCTGCCTGGCACCCTGGTTTCTCGCCGGGACTAGAGATCTGCCCTAAACCCTTAGGGCCCTAAGATCCTGCCTGACTCTAACCCAGCTCCCTGGAGCGTTTGCTCCCCTTCTTACAGCCATACGCAGATGCCCAGGCCAGAGCGGGGGCCATTCCCTAACGGCCCATCACCAGCACCTGGAGGCAGCTGTTCCTGAAACTTCCGGGCTGGGCTGCTACCTTCCCGCTTACTGAAAGATTCAGCGGAGCTCAAGCTCGCCCCTGAAAGCCACGTAGGTGGAGGGGCTGCTCAGAGCCCCTCAGGAGACACTCCCGGCTCGCAGGGACCAGGGATCGAGCGAGGGCTTCTCGAGCTGGACGTGCCAGGACCCGGGAGGGGCTGCACCCACCTGAGAAGCGTCCTGTGGGAAGACGGCGTCGAAGGCAAACATCTTGGGCGGGACCTGGCCGCCCCTCTTCTGGAAGGCACTCTGACCTCCGCAGGCCAGGGGGTCATACAAGGTGATCTGCTTCTTCCGGGGGTCCACCTTCAGGAAGGAGCTGGACTCTGACGTGTCCCGAGCCAGCGCCGAGCAGACGCGAAGCATGACTTTCACCTGTTAAGAGACAAAGAAGGATCAAGAGCCGCGTACTGCCCGGAGGACACACCCTGTGCGCTCTGGAGTCAGACACACACACACAGCACTGACCCTCTTATGATAAATTATGACGAAATAAATGCACCACAAATCGACATGGGGAAACTGATATTTTTATAATTACCAGGGGGAATTTTCTGACATGTCCACTGCTTTATTCCGAGAGGGCACATCATTTTCTTTGTCTTCCCAGTGATGGAAACGAGATGAACGGTGCCCTCGTGGCCCAGTTACCTAGATGAGAAAGTCCCCGGGACTGCCGAGCTATCGGGGCTGCCGTACCTCCTGGAACCGCACAGATCAAGAAACATGCGCATAAGCCAGCCAATGCCTCTGCTTACGTGAATGTGTTTCTGCAGAAATTTCAAAAAGACTGGCAATAATAAAGCCATGCTACAAGCCTTAAGGACACTGAAGTCACTAAGGTCCCTGAAAATGGCTACAACACGTGGAAAAGAAAAAATAAACAAACAAACATGCGCATAGAAGTGAGCTCTGGAATTTACTCCTAGCTTGTGCTTATCTCTCGGACACAAAATCCCTGGTTATCAGTATCTTCGTTAGAGGGCTGTGAAATGGCCTGTTTTAAATGGTCGGCGTTTGAAATGTGTTCCAAGGCGCAGCCGTGACCAAGGCCTTATTTGGGCTCCCATTAAGCGAACTTGTAATTTCAGGGAATAAGGTGAAGGGAAGAGGGTGGGGAGGGGAGGGAGCCCCCCAGGCCCCGAGTTATTTAGCATAAGCACCTCCAAATGCTAACGGAAACCGCTTGCCCCAGTCCTAAGACAGCGGCACTCAAGCTGGAGTCACACCCAGGCTGCTAGAGGCAAACCCCCTGGAAATGGACCGCGCTCCCTGCCACGTTGCCAGTTCAGGTCAGAGATGCCAGCTGAGTGCCCGAGCCAGGCTGGGCGAGGCACCGAGGACGCGGACGCAGCGATACTGGTAATACAAAAAGCAGCAGGGCGCGCAGACACAGAGACGGAGCAATGCCGCTCTGAGCGGGCGGCCGGGACTCTTTCAAGTCCCCTCTGTCCCTGTCCTCTAGTCACGCCATGTTCATGAAATCCCAATCGTGCGATCGTGGGGAGCCGTCAGTTTTTAGATAAAATCTTCCAAACACACGGAAGTGGTCAGAGAATGATGTGTGCCATACACGGGGGGCGGAGGCCGGTCCCTGCGTCGTGCCGGCTCTCTCCGCCAAGGTGCAGACGTGAAACGTGACTCACTCCGAGAGCACGGGGCGCGGACGACGCCCTGTCCCGGCTGTGCTTGTCCTTGGAACTTAAGGCTACTTCCCCGGCGCCGCCCTGGAGGCCCCGTGTCTCGGTGCGAGGAGCACGAGCTGGAGACGGGCAGACCGCCCTGGGTTCGAGTCTCGGCGCTCCCACTGGGATGTGGCCCTGCCGTTGGTGGGCTCGGAGGCACCAGGGCCGCTCGCGTCTTCTTTCTCTCTCTGAATCCAGGAGAGGCGGGGGCACGTCTGCCCAGTTTACAGGTGAGAAAACAGGTTGACGGGTGATCACCAACCTGCCCCCGCCACCGTGCTTGGGGGTCCGATCCACGTCTGTGACTCCAGTCCAACCTCTCGGAGCCTTGGTTTCTCACCTGCGTATGGGGAGAATAACACCTGTGCCGGGGAACTGTTGCGAGAATTAAATGCGTGGGAGCCGCAGTGCTGCAGGTGGCAATGCGGGAGGGGGCGGGCCCAAGTCCTTCTCCCTTTCCTCGCCTCCCCCTGGGGCGTACCTGACCGTTTCCGCTTCTCGGCATTAGTGATAAGGTTAGAGGACGCCTAGCCTTGGACTCCCAAAGGGGACACGGCGGGGATCGCTACGCACAGAGCAGCTGTTAGGCACGGGGTGGCCAAGGCGCCCGTGAGCAAAACGCCGCCAGACGCCGCAGTCCCTGCTCCATCACAGAACGCCCTGCTCGTCTTCGTCCCATTCTGGCGATTTTCTTGTTCACAGTGAATTTCCACAGTCGTGTTTCAGCCCCACTCGCTCCTCTAGCCTGGCCCCAGTAACACAGCAGGTGTACTTTGTCCACACTCAAGCAGCTCCTTCTGGTCGGTGCCTCGGCCCCCAGGCTGTCCGCAAGCAGATTTCCTCCCCCCCCCCCGCCTCCGAAGGCAGCAAGTCGAGGCCGAGGCGTGGCCACGGCCCATCGCATTTCTATTCCACGATCTCACATGCTGGAATAAAGAGAGGTTCTGGGTAACGAGAGGTGCTGGATTTAAATACGAGCCAGGCCAGGCGTGGGCCCACAATGAGAAGTTGGAAAGAAGGGGCCAAATTAGAGGCCACTGGCCCAGGCGCAAGGCTCCTGCATCTTAATCAAGTTCTGTGTCACAGGCAGGCTGCGGAACCGGCGCATCTCTGCCGGGGAGAGACCAGCTCTTTAAAGACCCACTGAACCCTGCCTGGGAGGAATGCCACGCTCCACTCTTTTCTTTGCAATTCATTTAAATAAATGGAGATTTTTTTTCCTCCCTGAAAGGAAGGAAATTGGGTTTTTCTGCTTCACTTCCTCCGTGCCATTATTCCTTGGGTCCAGCACGCCACTTCCTGCTAATCCCCTGTAATTAAAGTGCTTAGGAGACACCACTTGTGAGCAAGGAAGTCCCCCGGCCTTCCTGCCAGAAGTTCTGGCTCTGGTTTCAAATGCCGCTGGGGCTCTGGTCAACAGCCAGCCCACCCTCGCCCCCACTGCTCCAGCCCTTACCTGCACCGCCCTCTCCAGAGCGCCAGGTGCGGCGGGCGGGCTCTGCCTCAGCCCGAACGCAGAGCCGGCAGAAGCGGCCGCAGAGGGCGACAGGAAGCAGGGCCCGGAGGCTGCCCGGCTGCCAGGAGACATCGCCGCCTGCCCCCAGTTCCCGCTGCTTGAGCCCCCCCTTTGGCCTCGTTTGTCTAGTTATTCGGTGGATGGTGCGAGGCAGCAGCTGTCTTCACGTGCTGCTCCTTCGTCATTTCTGCACCTCCTCTGGTCTGCTCTAAGGGATGGGGAGGACGCATGAGTCGCTCATGGAGGACAGAGGCAGAGCCACGTTCCCGAACTGCGTGGAGGCGAGCCCAGCTCATGCAGCCTTCCTGGGGCGCCTGAGCAGGCCCGAAAGTGCTGCCGCCGCCACGACCACGGGAGACGGGTGTTCTTGTCTGTCCCGTGTTACAGACCTAGTGGGCTGCCCTTCGCCTGTTTCTCTACCCGGAAGCTGTCCAGCTCAGGCATCTCTAGGCTCTACTGGTCAGGAGGACACGGGGCAGACGCGACCACGCGAAGGCTCCCTCGCTAACCGGACGAAGACCACAGACAAGCTAAGGCCATGGGAGAAAGAGAACCCCGCGACGCGCCCACGCACGAGCTTTGTTTAAACTCCTCTTGTGGACATCCCCCTCTGATGGCCCTGTACAGACACACGTGGCAGTGGGCTGCGCTGACCTGCGTCTCGGCCACGTGAGCGCTCAAGAAAGTGCGTCTGCCACGATCAGCGTCGCAGGCTACAGAATTAACCATTAACGTCTTTGGACTCCTTTACCAAATTTCCATACCTTAAGCTTTCTTTACATTGATGCCAAGCTCACAAATTTTTAAGAATGAGCACCATGAAAACTGGTGATGGGACAGATGGATCAATTTAACCATAATTAATATTTGGAATAACCTTATCCGTATTCGTATCATCTCTAAGCCTTCCACGTCTATTCTTACATTTCTAAAACATGCCCAGAAATGTTTCTCCAAGGTAAACCAGAAGCAAATAAGGTTGTTTGATCAAAACTCACCAATGGGAGGAATGGTGGGAAAAGTAAAACAGGAAAGATTGCCAGCCGGAAAGGATTCTAAAGCCAGCGCACCATCGAACAAGAGCAGAGCCAAACTGTAGAGCCACCCCTTCTCCAGACGCTCTGGGCCGGAGCTTGTTTGCCTCCTCCCACAGCTGGGGCAGAGACGGGGAGGCCAGCACCTTCACCGCAAAAGGAACCTCACCTGTCTCTCACCTCTCCGCGGTGACCTCACGTCTCAGATGAGAGTCACGTGTGGCTGGAGACGGAGCTGGTCCCTGGGTCCTGCCTGGTGGTAGCTGCTGGGAGGCTGAAAGCTGGAGCTTCCCTGGGCTCTGCAGCCTGCTGGAGGCATTTCCACTCTTCAGGGAAACCCAGAGGGCTCTCAAGAGGGGCAGTGGTACCTAAACCAAAGTATGTCCCTTCGTGCCAGCACCACAAATAATGGGCACCACGAGGAACGAGGAGCGGGAGACGATCTAACCCAGTGCCACCACTGCCGAGCAGCCGCGGGACCTCGGAAGCATCTCACCGCCGGGCTCTCGGTTTCTTATCCCTAAGGTGGGCCCATCCCTGTGTCACCTGCCTGGAGGAAGACTGTGAAGAAGCGGCACGCAGATGTCAAGTGCTCTTAACCCAGAAAAACGAAAGAAATCCAGTAACTCATAAAAGTACCACCTACCAATGTAGGACAAAGCAGGGGAAACTGTGCGAGGGGGGAGAAGAGGTACAGGGGAACTCTACTTTCTGTGCAATTTTTCTGGAAACCTAAACCTGCTCTAAAAAATAAAGTATGTTGAAAAAAATGGAAGAATTCATATTCCTCAAATCACCTAGTATAAGTAGGCTTTCTACATCAACTTAATGACTTTGGAAGCCCCTTTCCTAGGCTTAATTTCAAAAAGTAAAGTAGAAAGTTATTTAATGAACACATAAATACACAGAGACAAATGAGACTAAGAATAAACCATCCTTTCTCTCCCTCCCCCAAATAAAGAATATATGGTCTGCTTACATTTTGTGAAAGGGTGAGCAATCCCTGCAAAATTTGATCTGAGCTTCTAAAAGCTAAACGTGGTTACTTCTCTTATTTTATTTCTTTCTTTCCCATCTTGATCAGGCAACATGACACATATGCTCAGTGTCTTGCACATGGTACATTAGGCACTTCAGAAAAACTCCCCAATCCTTCTAAGTACAGGCTTGGAGAGACGGGAATTTAATACAGTGTGTACTTCTCAAGCCACTCACTTTCCTGACCTACCAAAAAATTCAAAAATTCCATATTCTTCTATACTAGGACATTCTGACAAATGTCTCATAAAAGATTTTGATGTAGTGCAGATTTCTAAAGCGCACTGCAAGCATTAAAGCTGCAATCTCCAGCTGTTATTTAAGAAGCCCCTCTCCCCCATAAGTTTATGTTGCTAACCCACCACTAGTACCTTGAACTCCATAAATATGACTTTCCTTTCTCCTTTTTATTTGCCCTGTGTGGCCGCTTGACTTGATATGGACAAAGATGTTCCATGAAGTAAATTAAAACCAGGTATTATAAAAGGAGAAGGTTTAAATGCATTTCTGGTAGTTTCCACAAATGATCTGAAAATACTTTATCTGCGGGAAGACCACATGGTTTCGTGGGACTGGAAGGTTTCGGTTTTTCAGGAGAGCACAGGAATCATAAGCCAGGAATGATCTTGGTGGTCTCAGCTCCAGGGCAGAGCAGAGCCTGGGAGCACCCAGCAGGCTGAAGCCTCTGAATGTGCAGAGGGCGATTTTAAATGCCCTTTACAAGGTCACTGTCCCATCAAACCAGTTAGCATCACAGACTCGCACGCCAGCACCCGAAGGGCCTCCAGAGACAGCAAACACAGTTCCATCCTGAGTAACGGGGCAAAACCAAACGGCATTGAATTTCTTTGCACAAAAACACAACATAAAACATACGTGACATAGTCAAACACAATGGGCTCTGAGCACCTCGGGGAAAGTCCAAAGCAGCCTGATCTTGCCAAGCTCGGGGACGGAGGGCAGAGGGCGGGAAGCTGGGTCGGCTCCTTGCCATTTGGCGCTGTCTGCTCCGAGGTGACAGGGTGGACCCCGCGGTGGCTGGGCCGGCCGCGCCGCTGCCGTGACTTCCTCACACGGCTTACGGAGGCCTTTTCACGTCGCATTCTTCTCGTGTGGTTCCTGAAAACCTTTGCTGAGGATGCATAGATGGCGATTCTCATCACCACAATTCTTCCTTCCAGACCAAGGAAACTGAGGTTGGGGGTGCCTCACGGACTTGCCCAAAGACAACCGTCCAGCAGAGAGTCTGCGTGGCACTGCGCTGCCCTGCTAGCGCCGGCACCCTGGGCGGAGCCGCAGAGCGAGACGGGCCTTGCCTCCAAAGCCCCAGGGGTCCCTGCTCCCCCTGGGGCCGGGCCAGCTTCAGGGACACGGGGTGGGTGGCCCCTGGCCTGCACCGTGGGTGGTGCCAGCAGGGAGGGAAGGCCTGGGTTCCACTCCTAGGCCAGGCTGACGAGGGGACAAGCGGTGGCACAGCGAGGCGAGTGCGGGCAGCGTGGGCGAGGTGGAAAACGGAGCCCGGGAATCAGGAGAGCTTCGGGGAGCAGCGGACGGGGCAGTTCCCCAGAGCTCCCCAGGAGGGGCTGCAGCCCTGGAGGGAGGGAGGGTGAGGACAAGGGAAAAGGCCGTCCCTGGGCAGCCGCCGGGAGTGGGCTTGGGACGGATGGACAGAGCTGGCCACGGCCGTGGGCTGCTCCGTCGGAAGCGACGGTGGCTGTGTAGAAGGCCCGGCCTCGCAGCTCGCTGGACCGGGGGGCCTGGTTTAAAGACAGGCGACCTCAGGACCCAGGAGAGGCCGGCCCCGCGACGCCTCCAGCGAGAGGGGCGCCACCTCCAGCGACAGGGGCGCCGCCTCCAGCGACAGGGGCGCCGTCAGCGCGCCGGCCTCCGTGGGGCGCAGCCTGGAGCTGGGGGCCGCGGGCTCTGGAGACAGGCTGCCGGGCTGTGCGCTCTGGCTGGACTGATTATCTGCTGTGCTCGTTAAAGGAGCTGATGCAACAAAGCCCCGGCGACGCGGCGAGCGCCTGGGGAGGCTGAGCTCTCCGTGCCCCAGGAAGCTCCCCGGAAAACCACGCCCTCGGGGTTCCCCCGTTCCTGTGGGGGGAGCTTTTTGGTGAGGGTCCTTCAGGTAGGGTGTGGCCCACCTCAATCAGGACGGACCTTAAACCCATCGCTGGAGGCCTTTACAAGTGGAATGAAATTCAGACACAGAGAGACAGCCACGGAAGCAAAGGGCTGAAACCCAAAGGAACCCAAAGAGAAGGCAGAGGCCACAAGAGGCTGCCACGTGCCTTGCCACGTGGCCGAGGAGCCCAGGATCGCCGGCAGCCAGCCCCAGGAGGCCAGTGGATGACACCGTGAGCTGGACTCTTTTAGCCTCAAATCCATGAGCAAATAAACTCCCACTGTTAACCCAACCCATTTCACAGTATTTTCTTGAGTAGCCAAAGGCACTAAAACAGAGCTCAATACATTTTAGCTATAACGATAATCACTGTTGAATTATGGAGACCACTGAGTCTGCAGAAAGAGCAAGAACTAGAGTCACGGGTTCAAGCCCAGTCCAGCTGCACGGCCACAAATGTATTATTTTAACATAGTTTCCTCATCATTAAAATGGGGGTAATAACCCCTCTCTAGAAGGACTGACGTGTTATCTTACAACTAGTCATGCTAAGCACTTGGCACAAAGCAGGTCCTCAATAAATAAGTTCCTGTCACATCGGACCTGCAGCCACGACGAGGCGGTCGGAGCCCATTTCCTCGGTTAGGATACAGGCAGTCACGGCTTCCCAGCTCTCTCTGATCACTGTTGACCCAGGAGTTCAGGAGACCTGGAGTCGCTAGGTTCTTCCATATGAGAGACTTAGGAAGAGAAAGCGCCTCTATACCTCTCAGAGCTGCGGCGGTTTCCACGCTGCCCGCGGCCACCCGGCTTTGACAGCGTCAAGGCTAAACTCAGAGCTTTCAGCTTCCACCCAGTCTCTCTCTCGCTTGAGTTTTGGTTAAGTACTGGGTGAGTGAAGATTGGAGATTTTTCTAAATATTAGTTAGGAAAACGATTGTGGTTAGAAGTTACAAATACCCACTCAAGAGATAAAGTGGTACGGAAGGAATCTGAGCAAAGCAGCTGTGGGCACGCCTTAGAACTAGAATTCTTAGATGCACTCAGGTTGGGGTTTGGCGTTGGTTTGTACAGGGCCGAGGCACACGAAAGCTCACTCACGTTACGACCAGCAGGAAGAGCTAAATAGCAGGTCTCTCCTTAAATAGCAAATGCTCAGGAAATGCTGCAGCCGCTGCACAGTCTTGTCTGTCACCAAACACAAGCCGCTTGCCTCGGAAAACGACAGGGCCGAGGGAAGCCGCTTTTCTTCTTTGTAGCCCACTTTACTATAATTAGGAAAGCGCCGGCTTGCTACCACGACTTTTAATTTAGTGTCTTCTATGCCTCATTGCCAGGTTCTCTTTGGCCCCAGCTTTGTCTCAATATCCCACTGCTCCTGGCCTTTGACCTGATAAATAAAACCCAGAACTCTGTAAGCCAAGTAACGGGTCAGGTGTCTGTCTAGAAGTTTCCGCAGCCCCGTCGTGGAATGTGGCAAAGCGTGGCCATCCCCACCCTAGTCACCTAAACCAGAGGCAGCCGTGGACCACCGGGTGCTTGGGCATCTCTCTGGCAGTCAGCCCTCAAGGCTGGTTTGTTTCTAATTGTCTTTTCCAGCGCCGTGCTGGTCCCCAGTTCTAGTAAGTACCCCTCAGCAGGTTGGTAATTTTGCCCCTGGTGGTACCGCCTAGAGGTGCCACGTGAATAGATCCAGGGGTGGGAGCCAGCTCAGGCCCCCTCGGCTCAGGCTTAGGGACGGGCCACGGGGGAGGCGGGGTTAGACGCAGGGCTGGGGCCGCCTCCTGGAGAAGCCGGGGGTGCCCCTGCGCCGGGCTGCGCTGCTTCTCCAGCCAGGAGCTCGGGTTCCAGGGAGGGGGGTGGGGCGTAAGACACGGAGGGAAAAGGCACCTGGGGGACCTGAGGGCGTGAGCAGGCTGCTAGGTAAACTGAACGCTCACCAAAGCCTGACACCCACCAGCAGGGACCACGGTGGGCGTGGACGCTCCCGTGGCCTCCCCACACTGGGGGGTGGGGGAGGAAGTGGGGGGAAGCAGCATTACTTACGCCCAGTAAGGCTTAGAGATGTTCATTCTGATTCAACCATCAGCTCAGGGAGATAAGAAGGTTCAGGAACAGGGACACAAGCTACAGCGACTCGGGTACATCCCTGCCGGTTCCCGGGGGCCCCGGTGCAGGCCCACTGAAGACACACAGCCCTGAGCCAGGGCTGGACGGGGAGGGGACGGGGAGGAGGGCAGGGGGCCAGGCAACAGCCCCGTCTCCTGCACGGCAGCAGGGGCCGGCGGCGTGTCCCCGTCAGAGCGCCCTTATTTCACGGTCCTTTTGTCCTGGAGCTAGAGCCACGTCAATTCTAGGCTTCGCTTCAATGAGCCCCAGGTTCACTGCTGCCTCTTCTTGGAAGGCCTTGGGGAGGTCTGATAAATCTGGAGGGCCTGAGGGGCAGGTAAGAGGGGATAACGAAGTCCATCTGCGGTTCGGGACAGATGCCGATGAGAAGCCGCCACCTCGACCACAGGCCAGCGAGCCGCTGCCCCTCAAGCCCCCGTGATCCTCTCCCAGGCAGAGAAGCCTGTGCCGGCGGCTGGCACACGCCTTCCAAGCAGAAGGGCCAGCTCTGAGAGGAGGATTATTCCAAGGACGTGTGTGCAGACGCAGAGGCAGGCCAGGAGGGAACGTGAGACTGACCTAACCGTGTGCTTCTCCAGCGTGCCCGCGGTAAGGACGAAATACAGCCAGGAGCTAAGTGCCCCGACAACCACGGCCCTCGGCCTGGAACCTGGGTCCACGAGGTGACCGCGCCCCCCAGGGCACGCCTCGTCAGGCGGGCTCCTGCCTTTGGGAATTTAAAAGGCTTCCCAGGTGTCTGCGGGAAACCTCGGAAGCACTGATCACACGCCGGAGGGATGGTCGGCAGCTTGCCTGCCACAGACGCTGACCTCGCTTGGGTTCTGCAAACACCCGGGCGTGGCCCGTGCCACGCTGCGACCAGCTCTCGTCAAAGATCAGAAGGCAGGGGCCCCGCAGAATGGACCCCAGCCCCTCCCCGTGCCACTCCTGGAGGCGCCCCCGCCACGGGGTTTGTTCCTGGGCTCCGGCTCACGTGGGGCCCAAACCACGCTTCTTGTATTTCCAAAGAGCCTGAGCTGCTCCCCTCTTTGCAGGGCTGTGCTCAGTCCATCTTGTCTGGACTTCGGAAGATCAGCCTAGAAGGCTGCCCAGAGGTGCACCCTGGACGGCCAGCAACGAGCAGCCTCCCCCAGGCTCCTGGACCCAGCCACGCCAGCCGCGACGAGCGTCCAGGCGCGCAGCCAGGACGCCTGCCCCCGCCGCCTGCGGGCGCTCGGCCAGCACCTGTCCAGGCCAGGGGCCACGCAGGGCTTGGCGCCAGGTCACCACGTGAGACAAGAGAGTTCTGGACTGGGGTGCCGAGAGGGGCAGACGGGAGCGAGAGGTCAGGATGGGTTTCTGCAGGTGCTCACCAGAGGCCCCTCGGGCAGGGGCAGGCACGCCCGGCCAGGGAGCGGGGGCCTGGTCTGGTTATGAGCTGCTCTGCACCTCGCTTCCCGGCTGTGCAACGGCGGCGACGACAGCGCCTCCAGCTCCGGGGAGCCACGAGGGCAGGACTGCGACGCCCGCTGCAGAGGCAGCGCAGGCTCGGCTCGCCCAGCCCTACCCACGCTGGCTGCGTGCGCCATGCCGCCTCCCCAGGGACCCTGTCAAGGACTCACGGTGGCTCTACGCAGGACAGACGGGGCGGGAGCGGCAGCCACGTGGCTAGACTTGGAGGACGGAGACGGCGATGCAGTCACCCGACAGACTGACGTTCACGGGATGCGGATGCGTAAGGCGCTCTCCTGGCCCGGGAAAGCACAGCACGCAAAGACACTGGAAGGCAAGCAAAGGACCGAGGACCACTTTGCTTCAGGACCCTCGAGACGGACTCTGTCCTTGGGCACAGATGGTGCAGCTCAGCCACAGGGCGCCGTGGCACGGTACCGGGCACCGGCTGGTGGGGAAGCATGTGCATTTTCCCCGTCGGGGAGAAGTGGCAGCTTTGGCTCCCCAGTCCTCAGGCTCCCACATCTGCTCACGTCGGCTGCCACCCCGTTCGCATGCGCTCCGTGCTCCCAGCGGCGGCGATGCTCCCCTCACACGCGGAAAGCCCGAGGCTCACTCTGTAAACTTTCAGAGAGCAGCGGGGCCAGCTGAGATGGGCCCACAGGCACGAAGCTGGCCGAGGTAGCTCGGCTACCGGGAAAGCACGCGCCTTCTCATCTGCGCTCCCGCCAACTCCGACATGCAGAGTGCCGGGCCCCGTCCCCAGCTGCCGACTCAGGTCTGGGGCGGGGCCGGGAATCTGCATCTTAACAAGTCCGGGGCTGGCCCCTGGAGGACAGCTACTCGAGAGGAATCCCCCATTCCCTCACGCCCCTGGGACTAACACACAACTGAAGTGAATTACCTCCTGGACAAATGGCGCGTAAACACTAAAGATTTCGGTACCTCAGGAGAGAACGTTTTTTGTGCTACCAAAATGGAAGTGGCTTCTGACTCTATTCCATAGTTCCACTTAAAGCTCTGGAGTAAAATAAAGGTTAACCTTTCCAAGGATCAATAAGCTGAAAACATTTTCTTCCAAAAAGGAGACCAGGTCCCAGGATCTGAACTTACTTGGTTCTGCTGCTTATTCTTTTCTTTAAATCTATTGCTTATATTCTCACGGGGCATAAGTTTCCCACATTAGATCCCAAACCAACTCTTCGTATAGTTCCTTGTTCTCCCTTCTTTATGCAAATAAACAAGTATTTGGAATCTTATTAAAATTATACTAAATAGGAAATCAAAACTAAAGATGCAAAAATACCCAATTGTTCCAGAGCATTCTTCCTCCCAGAGAACCTTGCCCTGGCACGGCATGTGTGAGAATGGGTGCATTTAAGGGTAACGCTTAGTGTTTTTACTCAATGGTTTGTAAACCAGCGAGCCTGTACAGTGGAGTAGGACGGTCACTACTCCATATGGAAAACAGTTATTAATCAGAAGACTTAAGACAGTTTCACCAGGGAAGGAACTTCCACTTCCGCTTGAAGTTGGTGTTAAGTGTCCAGAATAAACCATCCGCTAAGGCCAAGCAACGCCTGTGGGTCGGTGAAAGAAACACAAAATTATGTTTTGCCGGGTGGGTGGAAGCTGGCAAACTTCCAGCGGGTTCCTCGGCCTTGACACTGAAACAGTGAGGATTGAGACGTAGCCCGGGTCTCTCGGAGCCCAGCTGGCAGCAGCAGATCTTGCCACACACCCACCTCTGACACGTCAGACGGCGGAGAGCCCTCGGGGAGCACGGAGAGGGCCCTAGAGACCGCTGCGGAGCAGGAACCGAGTCAATAAACTCCTGTGCGTGATAAGAAACCTTCACCCATCAAAAGGAAGAGACAAGACCCAGCGCAGCTCAGCCAGGTCGCAGGTGGAGGTGGGGGGCTGGACGGGGCGGGCAGCTGGCGCTAGAGGGGCAGTGGGCAGCACCAACGTGGCCGCGCTCCAGCAAAGAGCTCACCCCCCAGACGTGTGAGACGGGGTGCCCTGAAGGAGGCCGCGTCCCACCGTCTCCGCGCCCTCGGGGTGGCCTCTGCCCCTCGCACGGCCGCAGGGCAGGTCCACGGGCCAGCAGGCTCTTAGCCTGGCCGCGAGGACGCGGAGCGGGACATGCCCAGAGCGGGGTCCCTGGGTGCGGGGACACAGGGACACGAAGGGAGACGGGCAGGGCGGCAGAGGAGCGGCTCAGGAGCAGAGACGACAGGTTGCATCGGGCTTGGAAAGGTTCTAAAGGCAGCTGCCCAGACCCCAAGCCCTTCCAGGGCTTTTAGGGGGAAGGTGGTCGTCAGCTAGGGATGGCTCAGAGCTCAAAAACAGAGGGGGAGAGTTTCTTCTGCCTGGTGGCGCCTCTGAGGGGAAGTGAGGGTGTGTCTGAGTGTGTGTTGTAAGTGTGTGTGGTGTGTGTATGTGTGTGGTGAGTGTGTGTGTGTGTGTGTGTGCTGTGTGTATGTGTGTGGTGAGTGTGAGTGTGTGTGTGGTGAGTGTGAGTGTGTGTGTGGTGTGTGGTGTGTGTGTGGTGGAGTGTGACTGTGTGTGTGTGGTGTGTGGTGTGTGTTGTGTGTGTGCGTGGTGAGTGTGAGTGTGTGTGGTGAGTGTGTATGTGTGTGTGGTGTGTGCTGTGTGTGTGGTGTGTGTATGTGTGTGTTGTGTGTATGTGTGTGGTGAGTGTGAGTGTGTGTGTGGTGTGTGTATGTGTGTGTGTGTGTGTTGTGGTTATTTCTTTCTAGGGAACTCCAGCTGGAGAGACAAGCGCTCACCTCTCTTGGTGAGGAGTTTCCAGCGTGCTCTCCCTTTACCTGGTGGAGAATGGGGCACTGTGGTCCACACGGGGACGGCAGTGAACTAGAGCCCACAGCATCCGTGGGATTTGTTTTTCCCGCTGGCTTCTGCCCAGGTGGCTGGGGAGGAAGTAACGCAGACGCCGAGAACGCGCTGCTGTTCATTCCAGAGCAAAAGAGGAGCAGGGCAGGGCAAGTCCAGGTAGGACGCCTCTCCACAGCAGTAACTCAACACAGTTACAACTTTGAGCAGCAAAGTCGAGTTCACGACTTCAGCCGTCAGCGCCTACTGAGCTGTGTGGAAGGAATTCCGCGCGAAGTTCCGTTTCTGTGCTTTCGGCACCACGTGGCCGAGATCTGACTGACATTCCCCTTGAGCAGAAGGCCCCCTGCCCAGCTCCCTGGAGCCCCCAAACCAGACGAGGGCCGTCTCAGCTCTGCCCACGGGGAAGCACTGCGGCGAACCACGCCGAGTCGGCCACGGCCGAGAGTCTGAGCTCTCCCTAGGAGTCCCCGGGATGACACCTGGCCTGGCCCCTCCGAGGCGCTAACGCCTCGGGCATTCGTGACCCACTGCGCCCCGCACGCGTGTCCTCTAGGCCTGCGGCCAGGAGTGGGGTGAAGCAGGCTTAAGGGAAAGGCAGAAGGGTGCCCCTCGCGAGCCAGGTGTTTGTCACGGCTTAAGGAAAGCGCCAGCGTCGCCGACGTGAATCGACACGGCCACAGGGGCTGGAGAGGGGGCCACGGTGACGTCTGCCTGGTTGAGGACGAGTGGTCCTCGGCACATGGGCTCACGCAGCCCGTGACGGTGCCAGCCCGGCCTCTGAGCCGTGGGCGGGCACACGGAGAACGTTCCCGACCTCTAGACCCACGTCCTCGCCCGGTCCTTGACCTCAGAAGGGTCAATGAGTCAAGGTCAATGAAGGGACGGGCACTGGGCGGAGGCGGCTCAGCAAGGCTCCTCCGTGCTCGTGGGCCACCGCCTGCTAAGCCTTTCACCCCTCGGGAGCCGGGGAGGGCCCCTGGCTGTCACCCCGAGACCTCACACGCTGCGAGCGTGATGGTGCCGCCTGACCCCGGAAAGGCAGCTGGAGTCTCCGTCTGAGCTGATCTGCCCCCTGCCTGGCGGCCCTCAGCCAGGGGACACCAAGTCTGCAGACGGGTTCAGGCGCCACAATGCGGGGCGCTGCTGGCTTCTAGCGGGAGAGGACGGGGGGGGCTGCTCAGCGACGTGCAATGCACAGGAGCGCCCCCAACCCGCCCCCGCACGCAAAATGTCACCAGAGTCGCTGTCAGGAAATCCTGCTCTAAACCGGCTCTTCTCATCTGTAAAATGAGAGGTTCGGCTTAGAGCGTTTTAAACATCATTTTCAGAGCTGGAATTCTGAAATGCAGATGAAGCATTTGGGGAAGTGTGTGATTTCATATTAAACCCAGACACGAGGCGTATCGCATACGATGCTGAGAGACAAACTTAATCCCCCCAAGTATGTAAGTGGAATTCCGGCAGCTCCTGTCAATAACCAGGGAGTGTGTCCTCGTGGCTAAGGCAGCCCTTCACGCCACGAAGACGGGCAAAACCGCGCCGCGTCAACAAGCCAGCAGACTCGGCCTCATTTAGGGGGGAAAAACCCAAGTTCCAGGTCCCAGGCTGCCACGTAGGAGCGTCTGATGGGAATGATACACACAAACTCCGCTTTGTCTAAACGATGTGCCAAAGGGAAAAAGGGCAGAGGTGCGCCGTGTGGAAATGGGCTTTTGGAGGAGCTGCAGTGACGCACCCCCTTTCCAAGAAACGCTAGCTGTATCGTCGGTGAAACGAGGCAGAGCAGGTCCGCAAGGCACCAGGGAAGCTGTCCTTTTTAAGATTTCTTTTACTTACTCCCCCACCCTCGCCGCTTGCGCTCGCTGTCTGCTCTCTGTGTCCACTCTCTACACGTCCTCTGTGTCTGCTTGTCATCTCTTGTCCTCTTCTCTTTAGGAGGCACTGGGAACCGATCCTCGGACCTTCTGACATAGGAGAGAGACTCGCAGACGCTCGAGCCTCCTCGGCTCCCTGGCTTGTTGTGTCTGCTTTTTGTTGCGTCATCTTGCTGCATCAGCTCTCCACACGGGCCTGCTTTTGCCTTCATCAGGACCTCCCATATGGTGGACGGAGCCCAGTCGCTTGAGCCACACGTGCTTCTGGGAAGCTATGTGACGCCCAGAGGCTTTCTCACCAGGGTCAGCTCACGCCGTGCGGCCGTCACACAC
The DNA here is from genome assembly GCA_026826555.1 of Tolypeutes matacus. Classification (NCBI taxonomy): domain Eukaryota; kingdom Metazoa; phylum Chordata; class Mammalia; order Cingulata; family Chlamyphoridae; genus Tolypeutes; species Tolypeutes matacus. Next base: position 14,693,171 of record JAKSZT010026446.1, on the reverse strand, counting down.
AGGCCGACATCACAGGCTCCTGGAGGGCCTCGTGGAGGGCCTCCCAGAAGGACACCTGGAGGCAAACATGATGCTGGGGCCCAGGGGGAACTGCGGAAAAAGGCAGTCTCATGACGGAAAGAAAATGGCACTCCACTTCCAGACAGGTACCCAGAAAAAAGGAAAGTTACGCCTTGGTGTGGCGGCTTGGAGCTGAGTACCCCAGAAAAACACGTTAGCCTTCAGCCATTGCTGTGGGCTGAACCCTTATAAGTAGAACCTTTGGATGAGGTCATTTCGGCTAAGGGTGGCCTAGCTGAATCAGGATGGGTCTTAATCCTATTACTAGAGCCTTATCGGGAAGGCCACAGAGAGAGAAGAAGCCAGAGGGAGCAGCCAGAAGCTGGAAGTCAGTGAAACTGAGAAGCCAGGAGAGGCCGCCATGTGCTTTGCCATGTGACAGAAAAGCCAAGGACCAAGGATCACCAGCAGCCAGCCCCAGAACGCCAGCCTTTGGGAATAAAGCTTCGCCTTGATTTGGACTTTCTCTCAGCCTCAAAGCCGTGAGACAATAAATCCCCATTGTTTAAGCCAATCCACGGTATGGTATTTGCTTTGGCAGCGAGGAGACTGGAACACCCGGCAACTCCAGAACCTAGGTTCAAGGCAGGCCTGGAGCTCCGGTCTCATGAGGGACACACTTGTGACTCTCTGAGGCTTAGTCTGCATATTTCATTCTGATAAATTTCATATTGGGGGAAAATGGGCGACACGATAGCCAGTTGGATTTTCAGAATGTCGTGGTGATCCTGACTCTCTCAAACGTGTGAGCAGCAGGAGGTACAACTCAACCCCTGGAAGGCTTACCGACTGGACGTCCTGCCATTTGCAGAGAACCGCAAAAACAAGCCATGGATGTGGGGGATCACCTCCGCAGAGCGCCCCACGTGTGCGAGAGGTGCAGCCCTGACAGGCGAGGGGGCGAGAAGAGAGCTCAGCCCACAGGTTCTCCACCAACAACTGTCTCATTTCCATAATTCTACAAAAGGCATTCAGGGAAAATGTCACACGAAAAGAAAAGTGATAGAAAAGGTAGCCTCTGTCAACGTCTGGTTTCCTCCAAGGAACACTTATTAGATTATTGTATTGACAGTGCTAACAGAGTTATGGATTTTAAATCTTCATTTCCCACCATCCTCACCCACTTGACAAACCCCTGTTGTCTGAACAAAGCCTGAAGGGATAGTTCGACTGTGCGAGTTAGTCAGCAACCTGACACGTCAAGGAGTTAAAAGTCAAAAGGAGAATCCAAAAACACGGCAGTGGGTGCAACCTAATTTCCACCTAACCATGAGTAGACGATGGTGATGGTTAGGCTCCAGGTTCACTTGGCCAGGTGGCGGTGCCAGTTGTTGGGTCAAGCAAGCACTGGGCTTAAATCATCAGTGAATTGACTGCATCTATGGCTGATGACATCTACAATCAACGGAGGAGATTGTCCTCAGCAACCAGAGACGTCGAAGCCCCATCTCTGCTTCAGCCAGCCGGCTTCTGCTATGAAACTCACCGAGGACCTGCACTGGAGTCCCCGGCTTGCAGCCTGCCCTACAGAATTTGGACTTGTGTATCCCCACAGTCAGGGGAGACAAATCTGTAAAATCTCATCATTTTTACAGATATCTCCTGTCGGTTCTGTGTCCCTAGAGAACCTGACTGATAGAACTATTGTTTTTTTTTTTCTCCCTTTTTTTCTGAAAAAGATCTGATCCCCCACTCCCGCAAAAAACAACAACCCACAATTCCTATTTTAGCCACTCTTTGAGAAGGAGAGTGCTCAGACCTTGTGTGGGAGGAGGGAAAGGCATGCCTTGGGCAACACAGGAGCACCTGCTCCTCTGCTCGGCAACCACTGAGACGAAGGCGAGAGCAGCCCACAGCCCCACCACAGAACGGAAGTGGCAAAAAGCGGCCCACCAGGCAGCCTGAACCTCAGAACCTTGGGGGGACCCCGTGGCCGAGATCAGCCAGCATTCACAGGTGCCACCCCCTGCCTTGCTTCTCCAGCTGCTCCAGCTGCTCCAGGAGCAACTCGCCTTCCCGGAGCTCTAGTTGCTGGGAGACTTATTCAAATCAAATGGTCTCCAAGAACTACTGAGGTTTGATCTAAAACTCATCTAAAACAAAGCATGCCGATCTCCTCCGCACAATTTATAGATGACAATGGCCTGTTTTTCCTTACCTAATTTTTTTTTTAATAATTAAAAATTTTTATTTCAATGTAATATCAAGCTTTTTTTTTTTAATTTATTTTTTATTGTGGGTAAAAATCAAAATTTTCACAATACAGGAGGGGTCAGTGGGAAATCAGATAAGTTCAAAGAAAAAAAAACAGGCCATAAGATGATGTAATGCAGAAGAAACTGATTTCTGGAGAAAACTAATCCTCAGAGGTGGACTTTAGGATTTTAATGTAAAAAATAAGCATTTTAATTTATAGTCATTTTTTGCGTCTGTCCCACCTGAAAACGTCACCTCAGGGACAGCGAGCATAACCCTCTCTTTCTCCTCTGAGTTCTGGGGTTTCTTTTTGCTTTCACATCTTATTCTGTGTCTCTCACAGGGGTTAGAAAGGTTTTGTTCCTCCTCAGGCTCTGGGCAAAATGCCCAGCACTCTACCGACATGTATATAAGGCATTTCGCAGCACAGAATCAAGGCTCAGAGCAGGCGGCAGAAGAGGTGAGAGTGTGTGTTTCCATTTCTATGCGAGACAGGTGCCCTTCCCAACAAGCATTTCCCCGCAGCAACACATCTGAGCCACAAAAGGGCCCTGCAGCTTGATTGGGTTTTGGTTAGATGGGCTTCGTACTTTCCGTGGCATCACACTACAGAAAAACAAACATACATACACCGTGAAGTAAAGCTGGTCATTAGGAAGGGATAAGCAGGAAAATTAAGGAATCGTATTGCGGGGATGATGCCTTCCTGGAGACGAAAGTCCCCTTTAGAGGGACTTCCATACCCACCACAGCAACATCCCAGTTGTCCTGGGAACGGTGACGGCCCAGGGGAGGCAGGGCGGCAAGACTGCTGCGGGGCAAGCTGTGGTGCCAGGCGATGAGGAGTCCATGGCGGAAAACAGCCGAGCGGACCACAGAGGCGTGCTCAGCCTTTCAGGGGCCCCAAGCCAGCCAGGCCGGCGCCAGCAGCCCCTCTGCCCACGAAGAGCACCGAGCTCAGGGGGCCTGCGACATCCTCGGTACCTGGAAGAAACGTCCTCTCCTTCCTCTGTCCCAAGAGGCACGCAGGCAGGAAGCCCGAACCGGTGGCAGGAGATGTGAGGGGAGGAAGCAGATGTGGAAAACGTCCTGAGGAAAAAGCAACAGAACTTGCTGGACGAGGAGAAGAAACACAAAAATGATGCTGAAGTGTCAAACCTGGGTAGAATTATCACTTGACTTCCCTGATTTTCCGTTTTCTCATCTTTAAAGTAGAAATTAAAAACACTTCTCCCAATCTAACTCATAGGCTTGCTTCAAGGGAAAGATAAATGATCATATGAAAGTGCTAAAAGAAAGACAAAAAGAACTATCAATATATTGCACTACCAAGGGCCTCTTTACTCTTCCAGAAGCCCCTGGCTGGGGAACTGTCCCCTCAGGCCCAGCAGGGCCAATTACACAAAGAGAAAGACCGAGAATTTGTGTGGTCATCGGCCTGCTCCTCTGGCACCAACATCCAAACTCAATTTCCAGCCATCAGGCTCTGCGTCCTGCCCTGGTGGCCTGTCCAAACATTTGTGCACTGACCACATGGAATCTTCTTCACATTCACTCCGACTCTCTAGGTGTAAGCCTGTTTCTCATCTTAGCTCTGTGAGCGTGGAAGAAAACCAACCACCTTCAGCGCTGCAAGCCTGGCACTGGCCGCGGCCTCCCCTCGTCCAGAGTAGAGAAGTCACCGAACTTGATCTTCAGCTGTAAAACCACAAGCACTGTATTTCTCTGTGTCCTCTCCAGCTCAGCTCAAGTCCGAAAGCACAACTTAGATGGATGGCTTTAGCCCTCTGGGAGAGTATGAAACCCTCGGGATTTTCCTATGCCCCTTTCTTTAAACCTTTCTATGACACCAAGCAAAGAGGCAGAGCATGCAAGAGAAGACTCAAAATAAACGAATTCGCCATGACCTCAGCGTCTTTTAGGAGCCCCTCAAGGGGCCCTGATGAGACCTTGTGATTCCAGCTGGCAGGCAGGAGACACTCCCCCAGCTCCCGGTTTCTTCTAACCCTTTCCATAAGCAAGGGCAATGCCCTTGGACTCTGGGATGTTTAGACGCCTTTCGAGCTCTCTACGGAAGCCTCTGAGCCCCTTTGCCCTCTGAATTCTAACCCAAGCCTGTCAATTTAGAGGAACACTTAGAACGAGGAATGACGATAAAAGAACAGCCAGCCTGCTCCCGCAAGCCCCGTCCTGCCTGCCCGCTCAGCACGAAGGCAAAGAAGAGAGCTTGGCCTGAGAGCTCATTTGCCAGGGCCAGCTAACGGAAGCCATCGGCAGACAGGCTTTTCCGAGTTTTCCAGGGTGTGCTGCTGGAGTACCAGTACGGTCTGCCTCGAAGGGGGTGGGGAAGCCCCCGCGATGGCACGCACGGTGCCACGTTCCTGTCACTGGCCACCCCCTCGGCTCACGTCACTGGAGGCCACAGCAGAATGGGACGTTTGACTGGAGTGGGGTGGGCCACGGGTCCAGCCCCTCTCTCTCCTCGGCAGCCCCTGGGAATGGAGAGGACTCGGGGGGGCAGAGTGGAACGGGGGCTGCAGAAGGCAAATCCAAAGGGTCGCCGCCTGGGACAGGGCTTTGGTCACCCACAGACACGGAAAGGGTGTCCAGATGAGAGGTCTCGAAACAGCTCCTGAACACCCGAAGCGCGTCACTGTCCGTGGAGGCCCCCATCCGAGGAAAGCTCCTCCCCAGCTGGGATGAATCACGGGCAGGAAGTGCACTGCCAGTCGCCGCCAGGCCTGCAGTGCCTGGAGCATCTCTGGGGCGATATGGACTGCAGGCCTGGATGGTGACTGCGTCCTAGGACAGAGGCCACCTCACCGATGACCAGGGGCTGCTGCTGACCCTTAGCCCAGGCTGGGGGCAGGGCCGTCCACTCCGGGAACCCACCTCAGGGCGTACGTCGCAGTGTTAGGGTTGACCCGGCGCTCTCGGCCAGCTCACGGCCAGAGAAGGAGGTGGTAGAAATAAGCACGGTGCACTTGAAAGCGTCTGCTTTGGGGGAAGAGGAGTGATACTGTTTTTGCCCGTAATTCACAGCCTGAACAAGAACGTGCAGACAAGGCTCCGTGCCGCTGGCCAGCAAGAGCGCAGGAAGCAGGGCTCTGGCGCTAGCCGCGCTCGAGGGCCTGCCCGTCGCTGGCGCACTCCTCGCGGCGAACATCTCACCTCAGCCAACTACAGAAAGCTGCGGGGACGCCAATGCTGCCCTTTGTAGCCCTGCTCTGGAAAGCAGACCCGCTGCCTGGAGTCTGCAGCCTGCTGGGGTGGGAGGCGGCCTGCAGGCATCGTGAAGCTGTGGCTCAGCTGAGAAGCTTCCTCTAAAGGCGCACGGTGGCAGGAGCCCCTTTCTCTGCGGTCTTGAGTTTCTGCAGACAGACGTCAACCCACCACTTCCATACGGCTGATGCCACCCGCGCTCCAGGCCTGGCAGCGTTTAAGAGGGGAGGGGGGGCGACTCTGGCGTCTGTCTCCCTGGGACACGCAGAGCGGCAGCGCAGGAGGGGGCACACAAGGTGGGGAAGTCTCAGTCGAGACGGGAACACAGTGCAGATGGACTCTGCCTCGCGGGACGAGGCCACGAGGCTGAGCCGGAGCCTGGCAAACAGGAGGAAGACGCAGAGACAAAAGCTGAAAGGCTTAAGCGTGGGCCGCAGGGCAGGGGAGGTGGGCTTCGGGGAAGGTGGTGGGCGGCTGGAATTGGGGATTGGATGGCGCAGAGCCTGGCGCGAACTGCTCGGCCTCTTGCACCTGTCAAGTGGAACGACCGCATTTGGGTTTGGAATCTGGTGCTGGCAGCCTCAAGGATCCACCGAGGGCCCAAAACCCGGAGGTTGCCCCGACGGGGAGCAACGGGAACCTGCAGTGAAGCACACGACAGACACGGGGCCCTGGACTGGGGGTCGGGGGCGGCGAGCAAGGGCAGGCCCAGCGCCGGCTCCGCGGTGCCTTCAGAGGCTGCGACTGGCGCCGAGCACGACGGCCCGCATGGCGCCCACCCCACCTCTAAGACCCACTGCGGAATCACTCGCCCGCCCCCCGCGAACATCTCCTGAACCGACGTGTATTAAATGCCAGTTCCCGTGCTGGCGTGGGAGGGCGTGCGCGGGACGCAGAGGTAAAAGGCGACTCTTCAGGTCTCTCGGGAGCTGGACTAGTAACGACACCACAACTCGGCGAGCGTCTACAAGGCCTGCTGGCGCACACGAGGGAGATCCACGCCACCCCAGGGCTCTGGGCACGAGGAGCTGGCCGGGCGAGGAGGGCACCTGCAAGCACGCACAGGGCCACGAGGGACGCGCGGACTCGCCCGGCTGCGTGCGTGGAGAAGAGCACGCAGGAGCGTGCAGGGCCACGAGGACGCACGGACGGAGGCACAGAGAACCACGCGCCTGAAGTCAAACAGCAAGTAGGAGGCCGGGGATGGTCGGCAAAGCCCGAGCCCCCCCCCGCTGCCCCTCTCGCTGCCTCTGCTGTTCTGCTTTGGGTCTGGGGGGTTCCCAGCCCACTGGATCTTCCCCAGACCGCCTGGGTGCTTTGCAGACAGATGGACTCCAAGGCTTGCCAGTCACCAGGGCTCAGCCGTGACGCCAGCTTCCCCGCAGCCGCCTCAGCCTGGACCCGCGGCCCCCTCTGCCCCCACCGCCCCTAGCCCTCCTGCGACAGGTGCCTCGTGGCTCCTGGGTCAACTCGGGTAACTGTCCCACGCCTGGGCGGCAGATGTGGCAGCAGGGGAGACGCAGGCCCCCGCGCTCACTGCGACCCTTGCCGGCCTCGCTGTGGCGGGGTGCCAGGCACCCCTCAGCTTTGCTCCCGGCCACCTCCAGGAACGAGGTCTGAGGGAGCAGACCCCAAGGACGAGAGAGCTGGGAAGGAGGGGGAGAGTCAGGGATCACAGCGGGTCAGAGGGAGGGGCAGCGGGGTTTGCGAGTTTGACCTTTCACAGTTGAAAAACAAAACCTGGCGGCAAAAATTGCAATTCTCATCACACCCTTAAAACAGGAGGACGTTGCTTTAAAAAGGACTTCAGGTGAACTTCACCCAAAATGTCAGGTTGGCTCTGCTGTGTCCACAGGTTCTTCCTAGAGAGGCAGGTCCAGGCCACGGGACCTGGAGCCCTGCTCCCAAATCCTATGCAGCCCGTTTCCAGAGGGGCCAGCCAGCTCCCCACGCACACGGCCGGGCAGAGTCCACGCGTCCTCGAGGCCCTGGGCGTCCCTCGTGGCCCTGCACGTTTGCACATTCCCTCCTCACCCGGCCAGCTCCACGTGCCCAGAGCCCTGGGGTGGTGCTAGTTAGCTGTTACATCAGCAGCAGTTCGGGTTAACCGCTGTTAGTTATCATTACATCAGACTCAGGAATGCTGCTCCCATTTTCACTGGGAGACAAATATCAGCCTGAGCCAGAAGCACAGACAAACCTTCGAGAGGCTCAGCTCCACCACGAGCGAGCTTCCCTGCGTCTGAGCCATGAAAGCCGCCGTTCAGCACGCCTGCTTTCGGAGCACGGGTGACCCTGCCTGAGTAGTTTCGGGGGCCCTACTCCTGGGAGGAGGGCCGGCACACACCCCAAAGGGCTTCCCTCTGTATCTGCGGCGGCCCGGGCTGCTTCCCAGATGTCCAGCTCCCCCCCACACTTACTGTGGGTTGTGCCTGCAGGATGCTGTTTCATTATTCATAAGCCAAGAACAGGCTGGAAACAGCTCTGGGCTGGGGGCTGCCACGCTGCCTAATGGCCCTCCTGATGAACGGCCGCCCCAAGCTGGGCAGATTCACGGGTCCCGGGGCACTGGCAACTAGCCTCCCCGCTGAGGTGCCTTGGTGTCTCCTGAAAGAACTGGCCCCCCTCTATCTATCATGCCTGCACAGGCTATCAACCAGGCCTCCCATGGGACTAGAGGCGGGGTGGCCGATGCCACGCCTTTGCACAGCTCTCCTTAGGGGCTGTGATTCTCTCCAGAGCACAGGGGGGCCTGGAGGAGGCTGCCTGGGTAGAGCCAGGATCTGTGCATTGGGCACCATCATCTGAAGAAAACTCTATGGGGCCAGGGGCCTGGAGGGGGTGGGAAGAAGCAGCTGGGAGCTGGAAGGAAGACATAATCTGACAGCCAGTTTAACAATTGAAAACCCACATGTCAGATTTCCTAGGGAAGGGAGAGACTTACAGGTTGACAGGTTTGCATTTCCCCCGTTTCTGTAAATGCATGGGGGCCCCCGAGGACCTCCAAGAAGCGAAGTGAGATTTAAAAGTTTTATACTCTGTGAAAGCAATGCAAAATCCTAGTTATCTCTTTGCTCTTTTTCCAATATAAATTAATTAGGAACAGAGTATAATAAGAGTGAACATGTGATGATCTATGAATTTTAAAATAACCACCACAAATATCATGGCAGAATCAAAATGAAGTAACACCATAAGCTACATTTTTATTTCACAGAAAAGAAATGAAATGAGTTGTTGGGTGAAGCATCCACACTCAGTTCAGCAATCTCTCTCCTCCCCAACAGAAGCTCCTTAGAGACAGGGCCTGTGCCTCAGGTATCTTGGTTTCCTTCCAAGGGGGAGAACCCCCCCCCAGCAAATAGCAGGTGCTCAATAGATTGAACTGAATGAGCACCAGTGTATTCAAACAAACGAACCCTCAAAGAGGTGGCTAAGATTCAGTCCCTTCCCACAATTCATGGTCTGAGGAGGGGGCAACTCACTGGGTGGTACAGGAACACAGAGATGGGACAGGGTAGGGGTGGGAGGACTGCATAGGATAAGTGCATGGAGCTGGCCAAGAAGGATGAGAAGCATTTTTCAAGCCGAGTAACAGGGAGATGAGCATTGCTAGCAGGGAGGAAGGCAGGTGAGCAGACAGGGAGGTACAAAATACTCGGTAAATGCCTGTGACATCAGCAGCATATGGCATGGCACTAAAACCTCCTGCCTGGATTGTGGGAAGATGGTGGAATAGGGCACTCCAGAGCTCAGTCCTTCCACCAAGGCAAATATTAAACAGAGAGGAACTGTCTGGAACAACCATTCTGAAACTCTGGAGCACAGAAGAACATGGTACAGCATCCAGGGAAGAGCAGGAGGCAGAGGCTGATGAACTACGATAGGAAACAGTGAGTTGCTCTCTCCACATGGCAGTGGCTGGCGCCCATCCACCACTCTCATGGAGGCCACCATGGGGTCCAGTCCCTAACTGGCTCGCTGATGTCAGAAAGGGACATAGGAATCCTCTTCTCCCAAAACAGGGGTGGGCACAGCTGATCACTGAGCATGGCTTGTGATTAGTGAATTCAGACTTCTGGGTCCTGACTCTGAGCTACTGTTTCAACCCTCCCTGGACACAGGTGGCCACAGTCCTTGTATCAACCCCACCTGGGACAGGGCTGGAGGTGGTAGAGATTTAAAGACACAGTGCTTCCTCAGGGCTATGGGATATAGTTGGAAGGGGGCTGAATTTGCTGGGGAGGCCAGGAAAGCTCAGCTTGAGGAGTCATCAAGGAGGCTTTTTGGTATTCTTTCTGACCCCCTCCCCAGTGCACTTTAGAGCCAGTCTGCACCCTCTTCATGGGTTCCTGGCCCTGTCTTGTCTGGGAAATACTGACTTGGGAAAGTCCTCACTAGGGTGACCCTTCTCCCAGAATTTGCTCTCCAGGAAAAGCAGCTAGAAACAAAGAAAGGAATGCAAAAATATAGAGAAGTGAAACAAAAACAGAACACTTCCTCTTAGAGTTGAAACAACTGCACAAAAGGTGTATCTTAAAAATAGTACCACATATCTGGGGCAAGAATCAGATAAAGGAAAGCTAAAAAGAAAAATGATCAGTTAAATTTGGGCTATTCTAAAGGTCAAGAATAAGGGGAACTAAGCATAAAAGAAGAGCCTTAACACAAAGCCAATCAACAATAAATCTCTGGGCAGGAGAGAGAAACTGGATTTGAGTAAACTCATCAAGAAAATCAGATGTCCAGATATCAGCAAAACAATTACAAGCTATACTAAGAAGCAGGAAGATATGGCCCAGTCAATGGAATTAAAACTTCAGAGGAGACAGAGAATTTGGAACAACTTGTCAAAGATCAAACAAGTCTCCTAAATCAATTCAAGGAGATGAAGGAAAATATGTATAAAGAGATAAAGGATATTAAGACAACAGTGTGTGAGCAAAAAGAATTTGAAAGTATAAATAGAAAAATAACAGAAATTGTGGGGATGGAAGGCACAACAGAAGAGATTAAAAATACACTAAAGACATACAACAGATATGAACAGGCAGAAGAAAGAACAAGTGAACTAGAAAATAGGACAATCGAAATATTACACACAGAACAGATAGAGAAAATAATAGAAAAAAATGAGGCAGTATTCTCAGGGGTCTGACTGATAACAGAGGCACACAAACATATCCATCATGGTGTCCTGGAAGAAGAAGAGATGGGAAAGGGGGCAGAAAGAATATTTGAGGAAATAATGGTCCCAAATTTCCCAACTCTTATGAAAGATATAAATATGCATGTTCAAGAATTGCAACATGCTCCAAACAAAATCAATCCAAATAGACCTACTCTGAGACACATACTAATCAGAGTTTCAAATGCCAAAAATAAAGAGAGAATTCTGAAATCAGCAAGAGAAAAGCAATTCATCTCATGCAAGGGATCCTCAAGAAGCCTAACTGGTGATTTCTCATCAGAAACCATGGCAAGAAGGCAGGAACATGATATAGTAAAGGTACTTAAAAAGAAAAACTGCCAGCAAAAAAATTCTTTATCTGGCAAAATGGCCCTTCAAAGATGAGGAAGAGTTTAAAATAGTCACAGATAAATAGAAACTGAGAGAATTCATCAACCAGTGACTGGCCTATAAGAAATACTGAAGGGAATTCTGTAGGTTAAAAGGAAAAGAAAGAAGAGAGTGGCTTGGAAGAAATTATCATTAAGGGTAACTAAAAGGGTATGAAGAGAGAGTGAGAGAAAAAAGATGTGACATATAAAAACCAAAGGTTAAAATGGCTGAAGTGAGTACTGCCTTTACAGCAAATAACACTGAGTGTTAATGAATTAAACTCCCCAATCAAATGGCACAGACTGGCAGAATGGGTGAAAAAGCATGACACAACTATATGCTGCTCACAAGAGACTTGTCTTAGACCCAATGGCACAAATAGGTTGAAAGTGAAAGGTTGGAAAAAGATATTCCATGCAAATAGTAACAACAACAACAAAAAGAGCTCAGGTAGCTATACTAATACTGGACAAAATAGACTTTAAAGGCAAAACTGTTAAAAGAGACAAAGAAAGACACTATATACTAATAAAAGAGACAATCATCAATCATAATTATTTATGCACCTAACATAGCACCCCAAAATACATGAGACACACACTGGCAAAACTGAAGGAAGAAACAGATGTCTCTACAATAATAGTTGGAGACTTTAACACTCCACTCTCAGCATTAGATAGAACATCTGGACAGAGACCCAATAAGGAAACAGAGAACTTGAATAATATAATAAATGAACTAGAACTAACAGACTATCCATATACATCCAAAAACAGCAGGAAATACATTCTTCACAAGTGGACATGGATCATTCTCCAGGGCAGACCACATGTTGGGTTACAAAACAAGTCTCAATAAATTTTTTAAAAATTGAAATTATACAAAGCACTTTCTCTGACCATAATGAAATGAAGCTGGAAGTCAATAACAGACAAGTAGAAAACTCACAAATATATGGAAGTGAAGCAACACATTCCTAGACAGTGGGTCAAAGAAGAAATTACAAGGGAAATCATTAAATAGCTCACGATGAATAAAAACAAGAACACAACATATCAAAACTTATGGAAAGCAGTATTGAAAGGGAAATCTGTAGCCCTAAATGTCGACATTGAAAAAAAAAAAAAGTGCTAAAATCAAAGACCTAACTGCACACCTGGAGGATCTAGAAAAAGAACAGAAAACAAATACCAAAGCAAGCAGAAGGAAAGAAACAACAACTAGAGCAGAAATAAATTGAGAATAAAAGCAATAGAGAGAAGTAACAGAACCAAGAGTTGGTTTTTTTGCTATTCTGACAAAGAACAAAAGGGAGAAGATGCAAATAAATAAAATCAGAAATGAGAGAGGGACATTACTACTGACCCCACAGAAATAATAAAGATCATAATAGGATATTATGAACAACTCTATGCCAACATTTTATCCCGTGTATGTAAGTATAGTTCAACAAGAGAAAACCACTTAATGTAATTCACCACATTAACAAACTGAAGGGGGAAAAAACACATGATCATCTTGATAGATGCAGAAAAGGTATTTGACAAAATCCAGCATCCTTTTTTTTATAAAACTAGGAATAGAAGAAAACTTCCTCAACATGACAAAGGGCTTATATGAAAAACCACAGCTAACATCATACTTAATGGTGAAAGACTGAAACTTTCCTTCTAAGATCAAGCAAGGATGGCCACTGTCACCTTTGTTATTCAACATTGTGCTAGAAATTCTAGTCAGAGCAATTAGGCAAGAAAAAGAAATAAAAAGGCATCCAAATTGGAAAGGAAGAAATAAAAAACTTTCTCTATTTGCAGATAACATGATCCTATATATAGGAAGTGCTGAAAAATTGACAACAAAGTTATTAGAGATATTAAACAAGTTCAGCAAAGTGGCAGGATACAAGGTCAACACACAAAAGTCAGCAGTGTTTCTATAAAATAGTAATGAGCAATCTGAGGAGGAAAACAAGAAAAAAATCCCATTTACAAAATAGCAACTAAAAGAATCAAATATCTAGGAATAAATTTAACTAAGCATGTAAAAGACTTGCACACAGAAAATTACAAAAGATTGCTAAAAGAAATCAGAGAAGACTTGAATAGACAGAGGGACATTCCATGTTCATGGATTGGAAAACTAAATATAGTCATATTAATTTATAGATTCAATGCAAGCCCAACCAAACTTCCGACAGTCTACTTTGCAGAAATGGAAAAGTCTATTATCAAACATACTTGGAAGGGTAAGGGGCCCTGAATAGCCAAAGACATCTTCCAAAAGAAGAATGAAGTTGGATTACCACACTACCTGACTTTACAGAATATTACAATGTTACAGTGGTCAAAACAGCATGGAATTGGCATAGGGATATATATATTGACCAATGGAATCAAATTGAGAGTTCAGAAATATATCTTCACATCTATGACCACTTGATTTTTGACAAGGCTGCCAAGTACACTCAACTGGGAAAGAATAATATCTTCAACAAATGGTGCTGGGAGAACCGGCTGTCTGTATACAGGAGAACAAAAGAGGACCCTTATCTCACCCCATGTACAAAAATTGACTCAAAATGGACGAAAGACCTAAATATAAGAACCAGGACTATAAAACTCCTGAAAGAAAATGTATGGAAGCATCTGTAATACTTTGTGGTAGGCAATGGTTTCTTAAACTTTACCCCAAAGCACAAGCATTGAAAGAAAAAGTAGATCAATGGGACCTCCTCAAAATTAAAAACTTTTGCGCAAAGGAATTTGTCAAGAAAATGAAAAGAAAACCTACTCAATGGGAGAAAATATTTGGAAGCTACATACCCAATAAAGGTGTGTGTATGTATGTGTGTGTGTATGTGTGAGAGAGAGTGTGTGTGTCTATCCAGCACATATAAAGAAATCCTACAACTCAACAATAAAAAGACAAGCAACACAATCAGAAAATATGTAAAAGGCTTGAATTGACACTTCTCCAAAGAGGAAATACAAATGGCTAAAAGGCACATAAAAAGATGCTCAGCATCACTATCTATTAGGGAAATGCAAATCAAAATCACAATGAGATATCACTTTACACCAACTACAACTGTTGGAGAGGATGTGGAGAAATAGGAACACACTTATTGCTGGTGGGAATGTAGAATGGTGCAGCAGCTGTAGAAGACAGTCTGGCTGTTCCTCAGGAAACTAAATATAGAAATGCCATATAACCCAGCAATCTCTCTACAAGGTATATACCCCAAATAATTTAAAGCAGTGACTTGAACAGATATTTGCACACCAATGTTTGTAGCAGCATTAGTCACAATTGCCAAAAGATGGAAGCAACCCAAATGTCCATCAACTGATGAATGGATAAACAAAGTGTGGCACAGACATACAATGGAATATTATTCAGCCATAAAAGGAATGAAGTCCTGATACACGCAACAACATGGATGAACTTGAGGACATTATGTTGAGTGAAGTAAGCTAGACACCAAAGGGCAAATATTGCATCATCTCACTGTTATGAATTAATTATAATAAGCAAACTCATAGAGTTAGAATCTAGAATATTGGATACCAGGAGATAGACTGGGGGTAGAGAATGGGGAGTTGATGCTTAACTTGTGCAGAATTTTATTTAGGTTGATGGTAAAGGTTTGAAAAGGGATGGTGGGGATGGCAGCACATTATTGTGAGTGTAATCAACAGCACTGAGCCACATATACGGATATGTTTAGAAGGGAAAATTTTAGGATGCAAATATTACTAGAATAAAAATTAGAAGATAAAACATGGGACTAAACAATACAGTGAACCCTATTGCAAAAGATGGACTATAATTAATAGCATGTGTGTTCATGAAAATCAAGTGAATACTTATTTATCAAGTGCTAATACCAGTGTAGGGCACACAGTAAGCATATGTAAATGCTGGCTACACTGATGATGATATGAGGAGGAGGATGGT
>JAKSZT010026446.1:14638003-14678163 GCA_026826555.1 Tolypeutes matacus | reverse complement strand
GAGTTGGAGATGGTGGAGGTGGTGGTGGAGGAGGTGATGGTGGTGGTGGAGGTGGTGGAGATGGTGGTGGAGGAGGCGGTGGTCGTGGTGGTATAGACAACCATGTCCCAGGTCAGGCCCAGTGGAGGCAGCTCAGCTGCAGTTGACACTTGGCAGCCATCCATTTCTGGATTTCTGGGAATTGTTGGAGCTCAACAGTTACCCTCAAATGGAAAGCACAGTAACTCCTCAAATTCGCCTCTGCATGCCCTTGCTGGAGTCTTGGCAGCGAGGCTTCCAGAACACTGGGTACACCCATATCCAGAAGCGAGCTGAACTTTTCCACATGGCCAATACAGATGATTATCTGAGTCTCCCGTTACAGTGATCCTCAGGCTGTGGCATGCTCCAGCACCATCTGGAGGGTATGTTAGATTGCTGGGCCTTACCCCTGGCGTTTTGGATTCAGTAGATCTGGAGTGGGGCCCAAGAATTTGCATTCTAACGAGTTCCGGGGTAACACTGAGACGGGCTCCACTTTGGGACCCCCTGGCCTGCCTTAATAAGAGGGAATGAGAATCAGCGTTCCTGGCCCACGCTACCCCCTGAATCCTCCTGCTGAGGGGCCTGGCTGCCCTGGCTGCCTGTCTGGGTCCAGGCCCCTCCCCCACCCGTCCTCCATCCACGTATTATGAGGCCCCTTTTCTTTAGCCTCCTCCCTGGCCCCATCCAGTGATGGCCACCTCTGCACCCCTAGGAGGCTGGCAAAGCTCCCTTGCCGGCAGATGCCTGCTGAGCTAGGCACAGATGGGAATGGCTAAGGAGCCAGCATTTTTGTGCTCAGACTACATACCAGCATGGTCTAGGCAGAGGACACAGCCCTAAGACACAGGAACTCGCCTTCTCCTGGGATGGCAGACAGGAAACAATTATGTAAACAAGTGAAAGGAGGAGGAGAGGGCTAGGAGGAGGAGACAGTGAAGCCCCTGCTCTACAAATGTTTTCTCACTTAAGCATCCCTGCGAGCCTGGGAAATGTATCACTATCCTTGTTTTACAGAAAAGGAGCCTGAGCTGAAGCTCAGAGGTTAAATAACTTACAGGGAACATAAATAAATACTGACACATACATAGAATTCCCACAAGCAGGGAGTTGACACTAAAGCACTTCATTAGGGGAATAAAGCAAATCATTGAAGAGTATTTGCAAAATGATTTTATACACACACACACACACAAACACATAGAAGAAAGATCTTGAAGGACATGCAAGGAAAGGTTAATTGTGAATATCTCTTGGTAGGAGAGTGGGCTTGGTGGGAATAAAAGAGGACTAAGTCTTTCTCTACATATTGTTCTGGATCACTGAGTTGCTTAAAATGAGAATGTATTCATGTATTACTTATTTAACTAAGAAAATAACATTTTAAAGGGGGAAAACTTTCCGTTCTGGATCCAAAATATTGAAGATACTGATTGAAAAAAATAGACCAACCCAAGAATAAATCAAGAACCCTTGTAACTCACTGTTTTGGGGAGTAAAAACAGAATTCTTTAACTGTAAGTTAAATACCGTAAGCCTATATACACAAAGGCTTTGAGAAAACACAATGGCTTCCAGTGTGCACAGTTTAACCATGAATTTATTTTTCTTACATTATCTGGGAAGAACTCTCCCTTGACTCCTATCAAAGATCTGAGAATATCTTCCTTGTGTAAAAGTAAGTTGCCTACACAGAAAATGCATGAACTAAGCCTCTGCCCTCATCACCACTTCCCCAGCCTAGGTCTTCCCCATGACAATGTCATGCAGCATTTTGCCTTGAAAATAACCGTGTCTTTTCCAAGCATTATGTTGTAATTTGAGTAAACACACCAGGAATTATTCACACTGGATAATAAGAAGGTGGCCTGCCTGTCCCCAACACTTCCTGATCGTTGACCCTGAGTAAGCAAACACTTTCCCAGCCCGGAGCACGCCGGGGCTGGGCAGGCAGCACGGTGGGACACGCGGAGAGCTCTTGGTCCAGAGGGGAAGGATGATAAACTCTGCACAGTGAGACCAAGCCCAGGGCACTGTGGGCTGTAGGAGGCCTTGGGAGCACGAGGGAAAGTCCCTGTGGAAATAACATCCGTACTGAAGCCTGAGGGCTGCAAGGCAGAGAGAGCTGTCCTCCTCACAGCACTGAAAATTCATGAGGATCCTGGGCGCTGGCAGGAGAAGGTGGAGCTGGCGGGCGAGAAGCCTTCTGCAGCCCTGGGCTGAAACACTGGCCCGTCTACTGCGGGCAACGCAGAACCAGGAAGAGCTTCAACCTGACGGAAGCCGGGTGAAGACCTGGGCTAGGGAAGAAGGCCGGGAGGCTGCTGGCGTGGTCCAGGCCCAGTCCCTTTCTGTCCTTCACAAGGGGAACCTGAGATGCCTCAGCTGGCCACCCGCTGGCACAGGATCTGGGCAGATGGCATCTCCACCGATGCCCCGACTCTAATCTCTAATCCTAGGACCCAAATTTCCCAGGAATCAAGGACCTTCTTAGTATCCAGAGTGGATATCTTCCCCTGGAACCTGAGGGTCCAGTGACCGGCCTCCTAGCAATAGCTGCTTGTCCTCTGTGTCTGCCCTTTGCCTCCTTGACCTTGGAGGGCTGTCTACTAAAGGCCTCAAGACTGAGATCTGCCTCCAAGTGGATCTTTGGCCAAAGCTACCTGAATATCTGACCTGTGCTTCTTCGCCTCATAGGTTTAAATCCTAGTTTGGGACCTAAGTATGTACTCACATCCCCTCTACTAGCTTCTGATCCATGGGTCTTCTAAGAATCTTAATTCCAGCCTTTCCTGGTCTGGAACTTCCCACCAGGCCCCGAGATCCACAGGGCCAAAAGAAGAGCCTTTCCCACAGGCCAGAGCCAGGCCTTGGAGCTTGCTTTCTCGGTGATCCTGTTTGCAGTTAAGGCCCAGAGAAATCAAATAACTTCCCTAAGGTCCTGTCATGCAGCAGATGAGGGCGGACGCCTGGGATTCTAAGCCTTGTCCTCCAAGTTCCATGATCGACACGCCATGCTCCTGGTGGTGAGGACCGCTGAGAAAGCAGAGATGGCGAACACATCCTTCTGGTTGCCTCTCTGCAAAGCAATCTGGATCAGCTCAGACTTTAGGTCAGATCCACTGAACCCATGAACCTCTGCAGACTTTCTGCTGGCTGGAGAGTAATCTATATGGACATCAACTGCTATTATCCAAATTATTTGGAAAACTGTAGCAATCTCTAAAATATCCATCCCCCCGCCGCCCCCGCCCCAGATGGCTCCCTTGCCTGTTTGCTCATTGGTTTTTATGCTCTTTTTTTTTTGCTCATTGATTTTGTTTGTTGTCTGCTTGCTGTTTTTTTCCCCCCTCATTGTCTGCTCGTTGTCTGTTTTTGTTTTTCCTTTAGGAGGCATCTGAAACCTCTCATGTGGGAGGCAGGTGCTCAGCTGCTTGAGCCACATCCGCTCCCCCCAATCTCTAAAATATTTTCAGATGTTTGGTTCTGCTTACATTGCATAGCCAGTGTCAAGCACACATTGCCTGGTACTTCTGAGTGAGTATTTCTTAGACAATACAGGGAGTTAGCACGTGGCCTAAATTGAGGCAGATGTCCCTTACTGCCTTGTTCCAAGTGTGTGCTTCACAATGTACATCTCCGGCGGGGTTATTTAGGAGTTTGGGCCCTTCTGGCTGTGGGCCAGGGCTCCACACCGCTCAGAAAGTAGGATGACTCTGGCGAGCTGTGGTGGGGGTGCTGGCTCATTCTGTGTGCCAGCCTGCCTGGGCTATGGCATGGCTGTTTGCTCAAACACTAACCTAGATGTTGCTATGGAGATGGGTTTAGCATCTACAATCAGGTGGCTTTAAATAAAGGAGATGACCCTCCATCGTGGGGGAGGGGACTCAGTCAGTCAGCTGAAGGCCTAAGGAGCCAAGAACTGAGGGTTTCCAGAGGAAGAAAGATTCTGCCTCAAGACTACATCACCTCCCACCTCCGAGTTTCCAGCCTGTTGGCCTCCCTACAGATTTCAGACCTGCCAGCTCCCACAATCATGTAAGCTAATTCCTTGAAATAATCTCTGTACACACACACATACACATACACACACACAATTTTAGTTCTGTTTTTATGGAGAATCCTGATACAGTGGGAACAGGGTGAAGACAGAACCAAAAACATTTTCATAAAGATTAACGTGCTGAAATCTGGGCACTTTTACGCAACACTTGTTCTACAGAGGAAGCAGGTCAAAGCCAGCACTAACTGGCAGATGTACCACTATCCATCTGGAATCAGAAGATGGTAAAAGCTCTGGCTCACGGCTGCCTCTAGCCATCTCTTGGGAGGCTGCAGGGAGGCTGAGGAAGAGTCTTAGATTTTCTTTACAATAAATATCGCTCCAGTCACTCTCTGGGCAGACTTCCATAGGGTCTCTTTCCTCTAAGTGCTGTTGAATGAGCATGCTCACTTTTCTCCCCTACAGACCACTAAATGACTGTGGAATAAGTAGTTCACAAAATGAACTCCCAATGCAATGATCGTTTCAAAGGCACGTAGTAAATGCTCGGTAAATACTGATTGAATAAGTGACTCCCTTTTCTCTGACACAAGTCACAGTCTAAATTTCAGGCACTTCATCCTCTGTGTAGCTTTGTCTTGGTCTTCTGTCCTAAACACTCACGAATGCTTCCCAGAGATCACCTAAACATGCAGTGGATGACTTCTGTTTGTCTGCCCATCCATTTTCTAGGGCATTGCCATCTTCTACGTGGAAATATCTCCCCCCCCACTCCAATCCAAATGGGGCCAGCCATTTCCTTACACCCATGCCCAGTCGGGACCAGTTCTAGCTCTTCCCTGAAATTTTGGGGTTCAGGGCCAGAGAGGACAGAGCCTATCTGGTCTGCTGGTGGAGCCGTGTGAGGGGAAAAGCTGGTCTGACTCAACGGAAACAAATGAAGCCAAAATGTAGGAAGAAGCACAAATAGCAGACAAAGAAAGAGAGCCAGAACACCCGGGAGATCCTCGCTCCAGGGTCCGTGACCGTCCCACGGCTGGGTCCACGGTACCAGTGCCCTTCCTTCATTTCCACTACATGCCAGTTGGAATTTCTTTTTTTTTTTTCTGAGACCACAAAGACTTCTAATTACTGCCCAGCCCTGTCATTCTCCTTCACTTCCCTCCCCTGACTCATTCCAGACTACACAATCTTTACCCGCATTACACAAGGTAACTTCAGGATCGCGCCTGTCACTGATGCCACTTCCCTATCTGAACTGAGGAACTGCCAAAGGAAGCTAGGAAACACTGGAATTTCAGAGGGAATGAGGCTCTCCCTTGGTGGTAGAAGCAGAATGGAGAACAGACATGTGTTGCAGGAAATGAACAAAGCTCCTACTTCATCCTGCCAGAGAGAGGCCAAATACAACTTCCTCATCACGTACGTTCAGGAGAATTCTATCCATACCCATAAGCCTGAAAGATTCCATAGGAATAAAATGTTTTGCAGGTCTCCATGATTCATGCATCCAAACTAATTGCAAGGGAATCACATATAACACGTCAAAGTGTTAAAAATGAAGCAAAAGTACATCCTTCCCTGGTGCTGCACTGCCAGTTGTCACTACAATGCAACATGAATACAGTAGGAATAGTATAGAGTACTCAGTGAAAAGGAAGGAGGGAGAAAGCTCAGCAGGAAGCCAATTATCTTGCACAAAATCAGCCTTATCTGCTGTGATAAGCCAGAGTGGTGATGATAATAACAGGTATTCTTAGTTGGAGTTGTCTACCTAAGAATGATTTTTAACTCTTTCGAGTAGCAATTTCTGGGTTCCTTAAGGGCAAAGACCATGTTTTAACTCATCTCTAATTCCCAAAGTAACTAGCACACAACAGGTACGTAATCCATGCTTTACGGATGAATGGGTAGATGGACAGATGGGGTCGGCCAGTGCAGGGGAGTAGTCACTTAGAGGCTCCGTTATACACTCTATAGTCTGTGTTGTCATAATGTTGTCACCCCAGAGAGTTCTGCTAAGCATTTTGGAGGATGTGAAAGTAACATAAACCAAGATCCCTGCCCTTGAGCAGCCTAAAGACTCACTGGAGGAGATAAACTATACCCCAAAACAATGAGGACACTGTAAAGTAGTACACGCTCAATGAGAAAAATCTGTCCTGGGGACAGTACATGGCACAAAACATGAAAAAGGGAAAAACCAGGAACGGGGTTAGGGCTAGCCATGGGCATCTGGAGAATGGGGCACTTAAACGTGGAGGGCAGGTGAGTTTGGACAGAGGGGTCATGGAGGCAAGTAGAGCAGAGTCGACAGCGAGGGCGGGCACGGCGCGCCCCGGCAGTGCTGCCTCTCCACTGTCTCCACAGACCAGGGGCTTCATAGGTACAGCAGGTTTCTTTAAACAGAAGTTGACACACAGACATTTCTATTGTCACTCACCTGGTGTTCTGCACCCAGAGCTCTCAATGGAACTGGACACCTAGGTGGACCGGTTTAGTCTGAGATGTGATTAGGTGTCAAATCAGGTCCAGAAGTCCTGTTTCCAGCCCAACTTTTGGCCTGGAATTTTCACTCTTCTGTACTGGTGCTAAAGAACAACGGTCTTTCCCCTCATCATACTTGTTTTGGTCTTTTAAAAATAATTCCAAATATTAATTTTCTCTCTTTGGTTTGCTTGATGCACAGAGGCATGAGCCACAAAAGAGAATCTGTACCATTCATCGTAGCTTTTACCCAAAGGATAAGTCAACGTAGTGACGATTCTAGAGCCCTCCCTGGGTGGAGGGTTTTCTCAGATGGGAGAAGAAGATGGGAGAAGAAGAGAGCAGTGGGACTATAGGAGCGGACGAGGGAGAGCTCCTCGTCCACCACCCCACACCTGCCAGGGACATCTGCCCTGTGCTTTGTCTGCAAACTGAAATGGCCGCGTAGCACCTGGAGTGCCAGCGTGACACGGTGGCCCAGAGGACAGCTCTGCCGTGACCGGGTACGCGAAGTGAGGCCGCGTCGTGCAGCCTTGTCCCAGCACCCTCGGATTTTAGTGGGTGATTATGACAGGACCTTTTGCACAGGATTGCAACGAGGCTTTAATGAGCTAATACGTGTGAGATGCTCAGAACAGTGCTGGGTGCACAGTAAATGGCTACAGATGTTGTTTTATTAGGAAAGCAGCTCTGCGCTGGGAAACAAGCGTAGGGTCCCATCAATCCACTATTAAAAACTGTCTTCTATAAATCGACAAATGCTCTGAGGTTTTTAAAATTAAGAATTAAAAAGGCTGCGTCATCTCTGGGAGTTCGCTCGCCTTTCTCAGTCCTCGCCTGTCAGCAGGCTTAGCCTCACACCACTGCCCAGTCCCACCTTTCAGGGCTGAACCAAGAATCAAGGGGGGTGAGAGAAGCAAAGGGCGTGTACGGCCGCGAAGGCTTTTCACAGCAGGATGGAGACTTGAGTCCACCCACCCACCAGTCACCGAGTCCACCCACCCACCAGTCACCGAGGTCTCGGTGAGCGCGGCTGGCTAGGCACTTTGTGGCACTCTGGAGCAGAGGGGAACCAGGGAGACATGGCCCTGCCCTCGTGGAGCTTACAGTCAACAAAGAGACGCATTAAAAATAGAGTCATGCAAACCCCACATCTTCGGAGGGTGACAAAGGTGATTGAGAAACCTAGGGCGCTGTGAAAGCATACACGGGGGCCCCTGCCCTGTGCAGCGTGCTTGGCAGGGACCTCCCCCAGGAAGTGGCCTTCCAGGGGTATCTACAGGACAGGCAGGAGGCAGCCAAGCGAAGGCCGAGGAGACACAAGGGAAGCTCTGGGCAGGAGCAGGGCCCCGGGGCTGTGCACAGCCTTTCCCGCCGACACGCACACCGCCTGCACTTGTAACCAGAGCACACAGCCCGGTGGGAGGGAAGCGGGGGTAAAAGTGTGAGCGGCGTTTTGCTAGTCCTTGGCTCCTGAGGCAGCTGCAGAGTGGACCCTTTTACAGAGCGGGGAATGGCAAACCCTGCTCTCTGTCCTTCCCATTTCCTGCGACTGCCTCTCCACCCAGGTGCACGAACATGCAGCCCACGGAGGATTACACTGATGGCATCGGTAAAACTTTGCCTTCGTGGGAACTCCTGGTGCAAACGGCAGAATATCTTCTCACAGTATTTAAAACAGGGGCCAGGTCAAGTCCACAGCGGGGCAGGATGAGTGAATCCGTCGCTCGGCACATCCGTCTGGGTTAGGCATTCAAAAAGGCCCTTCGCCCTCCCCTCCCCAAACCCGAGGTAGGGCCATGAGGCCAAGCTGCCCAGGGAAATAACCCTTGGGGGGGGAAGTCTCCTTTTTCATGTAAAAACTGGAAAGATTCCGTCGAGGAAACCTCTTCTGGGCCCCCCGTTCTGACCTGGGAGTGGGTCATTTAATAGTAGTACTGGCAGGAGCGCTGAGCAGCACACAAGCTGGCTCCGCCCTGCCTGAGCCCACCCTCGACTGCAGGGGTCTGGAGCGGGATGGACCCCGGGACAGCATGTTCTTAAGTCTGCTCCGTTCCTGGGGTGCAGGCCCACCGTAAGCAGGGCCTTGGACGAGGCTGCTTCAGTTAAGGTGTGGCCACTGCTTCAGGATGGGTCCCAGCCCTCCTCCTCGAGCCCTTTACACAGGGAACGAAGAGAGAGAACAAGCCCGTGGAAGCAAGAAGCTGAAGGCAAAGAAACCGGAAGAGAAGGGAGAGGCCACACACAGGCCACGTGCCCTGCCACGTGACAGGAGTCCGGGGTGCCCGCAGCTGGCCTTTGAGGGCATCTTGGACAGTTTTCTTAGCTTCAGAACTGAAGCTAATAGATTCCCACCGTTAAGCCGACCACTTGACACTATCTGCTTTCAGCCGCCTGCAGACTTAACCAACACTTCCCACCCCACCCCACCCCACGGGCTGCTCTTCCAGAGCCATCTCCAGGCACAGGCATCAGTGCCGGCTGAACCAAGCTGCCCCCGTGGCCTCCACCTTCTGAGGTTCTCCCCAAGACGTCCCGGGACGCCCGAGCCTCGCAGCTGTGCCCGTGCGTTTCCAGGGCGCAGGCAGGCTTTCGAGGCAGGCAGGTGGCACTGCCCTGTGTGCGATACCGCAGGCACTGGGAAGCACTGAGAACGCCAGGAAATGGAGCCTGCTTTCCCCCGTCGCTAGTTTCAGCAAGCAGGGGGGAAACCAGCCCTGCCTTCTGGTTAGCCACAGCTGGCAGGTCCTCCACTAAAACCTGCTGAACACTCACTGCGCTTGGTGACGGGGTCTCATCAGAGCCACCATTTCAGTCTGAATAACTGGCTGTGGCATGGAGCATACAGGCTGGCCAGGGAAACAGGGCTAGGAACTTGGAGGGAATTTTGTCCCCAGTGTTGAATACCCTGTAATTACAGAGTTCCTTGTCTAGCAGCTTTACCTGGAAAGTCAAATACTCAATCACGGCTGGAATTCAGAGGTCAGGATGGCAGCACAGAGCTAAGGTGGACTTGTAAAGAAACATGAGAGAACAGACGGTCTTACCTCGTGGCTCTTAGTAGCAAGAGGATTCTTACTCAGGAGCTACTGAGCAACTGAAGTGAAACTATGTTTCGCTTTCAAGAATGTATCAGAGACTCCCCCTCCCATAACAATACATTTCAGCTCAATGAAGCATTAGAAAGGATTCAAAGGTTTTCTATGTGATACAAATCATGCAATAGGCAAGAGCAGCATTGCCTGCTGGGAAGCACAAAGAAAAACTTTCTAATTACCTCAGCAGTCTGGACTCACCTTTTTTTTAATAAAGTACTGCAACCAATTCCATTTTAATGGGCTAATTATAGAAGATCAAGATTAACCTTCCTTTCAGCAAGAGAAAGACACAGAAAGACAAGATGCTAGAAATAGTAGCTTAAAATATACCTACGGTTCCCATTCTCTTGATACTAGTAATTGTCTGATTTTGCTGAGCTTAACTAAAATGTGATTTTTGGACAAAGACTGATCAGAAGCCCTGTTCTGGCATTATAATCAATCTTACTGCCCTTTGGTTAATTAAGATTCCAGAAGAATTCCCTAATTTTATCTCACATTTTCAATCCATCAATCAGGATGCTAATTGGGGATTAGAGGTGTTCCAGGAGCCCCAAGTCTACCCTCCAATTATGGCAAAGGTTTCTAGCCTTTAAAAGTCCCCTTATAAAATCCTCCTACACACGCACACACGCACGCACACACACGCATGCACGATCAAACACGTGCACATGCACAGACCCAGCTGCTCCACTTAATTCCTAAATAGAGCCAGTAGAATTGAGACTGAAAGTCACAAAATTGGGCGGGGGGTGGGATTAAGAATTTCATCCAAATTCTGCTTTTAAGTCTTCATGATTGATCACTTCATTACATTCCAATTTTTAATCTTTGGTCTTCCAAAAGCGCCCCCCACCCAAATGGGCTGACGAGTTACTTCGTCTTGCTGGCCTCTGTTTCCTCCTGCGCAAAATGAGGGACTGGACAAGCGGGTGTATAAGAAAACTCCTTACGAGGAGCGGAGCAATGTTTGGTACTTGCCAGCGGGGCATCATCTTCCCGTGCTGCCAGTCTCCAGGGCATCATCTTCCCGTGCTGCCAGTCTCCGGGGGCAGCTCAGGTGCGGGGCCAAGGACCATTGGGGTCTTGTAACTTCCATGTTCTTGGTGTTTCTCCCATTATCACAGCTCCTTCCAGGATGTGCCCTACACAGTGCTCGTGCCTAGCCAGACCTCCATCACCTGAGAATATTATGTCAGCAACAGTTACTGGGGTCCCTATGCCAGGTGAAGCACTGACGGAGCACAGAAGCGAAGACAGTGTTCCTTATCCCAAAACGTTTACAAAGTTAAGAGGCACGCTGGAAAGGATGTATTAGAAGCCTAAGTGAGCGATTCTAGTTTGCCCAAGGTATTTCTTGTGGAGCGTGATTTATGGAGTTATCAGTTTCTAGAGGCTTCATATGTCCCTAAACATAAACCAGAAGGTTTTCAGAAGACCCCAGTTCTTCGCGTGAAGCAGGCTGAAGTTCCGAGAATGGAATATATAGACTCTCCGTGAAGAAAACGGGTGTAAAATGCTCTTCCTCTGTCTGTGCCCTGAAAGCTTAAGAGGAGATGTGGGACGAGTCCGCCCTGCTCACGCGGGAAATCCTCCTGGGGCAGCTGCTCGTGCAGATCTCAGACGAGGGCCCGAACTGGGCGCGCTGTGTGGTGACGGGCTGCCCTGCCAGCTGCCCTAATCAGACGGGAACGCCCTGCTGACCCACCCAGTTCCCCCGCTGATCACGAGACACCCATATGATTCCATCAGCAGACTTCCAGGCAGCCATAGGAATAAGGAAGAACAAGGCATCACTGCAGGGACGTACCGTTTAATGGGTAAGGCATTTCTGGTTGGAGGGACGGAAAAGTTCTGGACATAGTAGTGGTGATGGCTGCATAACACTGTGGACATAATTACTGCCACTGAATTGTTACCACTTTAAATGGCTACAATGGCAACTTTTATGTTATATATGTTTTACCACAATTTTTTAAAATCCCACAACATTGTACTTTCCATGTCATCACTGGCTCTTCCACGTAGTGTCCTTTTAATGGAGAGCATTCTCTGAGCTGTACCCTCGTTTGCAAAAACAAGGCTGCTAAATCCACGTACGTGTGTGTGTGCGCGTGCGCATAAAAAGACCCTGTCACTGAGGTCCCCGAGGTGCCCCCCGCCAGTGCCGTCCTCCCTCGGCGGCATTTCCCACCGGGATGCACCCACTGAGCATGTGCGGAGGGCTGGTGTGAGGTCCAGGAGTCACAGGTTTCTCCAAGAAATCTCCTGCGACAGGAGAGGGAGGGAGGGACCCTCTAACTCCCTGTGCCGGCGAGATGCAAGCAACAGCAACTGAGCCCAGGAAAGAACTGTGACCGGGAGCGGCAGCTGCTTAGCCGACCGAGCTGTCTGGCCAGCTACAGTGATGAGCGCTTACGGACTACCTAACCAGGCTTTTTGTTCCTTCCCCAGCAGCACACCAAAATAGGGAGAACTCACAGCTCACAAAACAGGGAGAACAGACAGCTCAGGGCTCGCTGTCTGAGGTGTGGGAGGATGGAGTAGCAAATGCTGAGCGAGCAGCGGAGTCCAGCAGTTTCCATCGCATTTGAATCCTTTATTTCGTACATACTTCAAATGAATATTAAAGCTTGGCTCAAATCTTTCCTCTTCTCTTTGATAATGCTTCAGCATGAGGAAAGGCAGGAATGGAAGGGCGGGATTTGGACAATCTGCCCTTTAAATAACGTGTACCTTGGTGGGCTGGAAAACCTGGCATCACTCCCTGAGCAAGGGACGGCTGTGACTAGGCGTCCCTATTTGTTGAATAAATGAGTAGTGGCTGCAGTAGGCATTTAAAAAATATTTTTTATCTTTTTTTTGTTGTAACTTTAATTGAACGGAATCTTGCATTTCTTTTCCATACAGTGCCACATGGGTTTAATCCTAAAAATATTAATAAATTTGTAAAGGAAAAAAGTTCGTATTAAAAAGCTCACCTAGTCCTTTTAATTTTCAATTCTAGTAATTTACAGACCAAGCAAGGGAAAGTTTAAATTAAGCCCACACAAAGAGGACCTGGTGGGTGTTTTACAAGCCAAGTAGTATGTACGTGTGCACGTGTGTGATTTTTAGAGTACGTAAGTTTTAATAGAGGTAAAAATGTGCTGGCATTGTTTCATCTTTTAAAAAACAGTACTGAATAAGAGACACAGGATTTAAATCTGAGGACCTAGGGCACAGAAGACAGTGGCTTTAGAGGGGAGATCATCTGGCCAGACACACGAGCCTACTTCTAAAGTGCAGCTCTGAGGACCGCCCCAGTCCCCTGCCATCAAGCCCTTTAGGAACACCCAGGTGGGTGAGCACCGGGGGCAACAGGGACCCCGTAACAGATGCCACAGAGCCCTGCATCGACTCAGGCTGGACGGAGCGGCGATGCAAGGAGAAGGCAGGCGCGGTTAGGGCACAGAGGTGGCAGCTGAGGCTGAACGCCCGCCACGCCTTCCTGTGCGAGCCGAGGCTTTATGGAGATCAGGACGGATCTTCCCCTTCCAGGCAGGGATGTGGCCGGAGTAGCCAGCCAGGCGCCCTGTCCCCTGCAGGGCTACCTGCCGCAGTACCTGGAACTTCGGGGTCTGCACAGACATTTACGGAGTGAACAGAGCACAGCAAGCCTGACCCGTCCCCACACTGCTTCATGCTTGCTCCACCCAATCTCTCTGATTCTTCCAAATTCTAGAGTCCGTTTCCTTGCTTCTAGCACGTTCTAAGTTTTATTCTATTCCCAAAACATGTTTGGGGGGGGGGGGGAAAGGCTGGGAGCTTATCACCGCCATATTTTTGACGCATTCTTGGAGATAATGAAGGAAAAAGAAGGCTCCTTTCCCCTTCAAGTGCTCCTCTGGAAGAAGAGAATCGGTCGCAGGTGGACTGTCACGCTCGCCGATTTGGTCGTTGCCAGTATCACTGTCTCCTTAAAAGCGTTTACCCACCTGCGGTGGGCTGCAGGACCGTGCACTCAGCGAGTTAGGCTGCAGACACTGTGCCCTAGAAGCCTGTCATCCAAGACCAGGAGCTCTGACATGGAGCTGTGACATACTGTCAAATGAGCTTTAAACACGGGCGTTAATTAATTGTGCAAACAGATTTCACGAGTGTTTACCGACTCCTGCGAAGGAACCCTTTTCAAACAGATTAGAAGTATCATTTGCATATAAGCCAAATCAGTGAAATATAAACGGGCTCAGCTGCTTTGATCCACTAATCACAAGCCATCGTTTTCTACTCACTAAGAATGTCTCTACAAGACCACTTAGAACAAGTTCTTTTCACAATTTGAAAGTCTGACAGAACTGTTTAAAGTCTATGATTCCGATTTCTCCTTAAATCAGATTGTCTTTCAAATTGGTCCAAACTGGAGTGATTTCTAGGACTGGCAGGCACAATGCTTTGGAGTATTGCGCTGGATTCTAAGCGCTGTACGGACAGGCACTCGGCCCAGCAGAGTCCTGGAATACAGCAGGTGCCCAGAAACAGCGCTAAGTGCTGGGATCTTCAGGTGTTTCCCATGTACAGGTGCTGTGTTGGAAGTTAATTCATTCCATGTGTCTCCCAGGAAAAAGAAAACCTCCCACGGCCTCCAGAAAAGCCTGCTGCCTCCAGAAGTGCCCAGTGGCTAGCCAGGACTCTCTGGAGGGCGCTGCCGCCGAACGCAGCGAGGGTGGGCGGACGGCAAGCCGCTGCCCTCGCGTTCTCGACCACGGCCCTGAGGAGGGCGTGTGTCCGCCACTGCATGAAGGCAGCCGGCTCCAGATGTCACCTGCTACCACCATGGCTCCACGGGGTCGTGGACACCTGGTGATGGCCACAGCCAGGGATAACAGGAGAAAAATAAGACGGCTGGACTTGTGGTCCCGGCTCTGGACCCGCTGGAAAGCCTCACACCCTCCCTGGACCTCAGTTTTCTTCTTGACTAGATGAGGGGGTCTCTCCAAGTCAACCCAGAAGAGCCCTCACATCTGTGAAAACCTCCCCGGTTTCCTAGGAAAGTTCTTGGAATAAGCTCTCAGCCTCAGGCCACTGCAAGTGGTCGAGCCACCTTGCTCCCCACCCCTACCCCAGGGGGGCCCAGCTCAGGTTTAACTAATTAAGTTGCTTTTTGGCAACTCATTCAAACTTGTCTGGTTGAAATATGCTGACTTATATTGCGCCAATTATTTATGTTCTATATTAAACTCTACTGTATTTCTTTGGGATATTAAAATGTAAATTATGCAACAGAGGCAAATTGATGGGAACTTTCCCATATGGGTGAAAAGGACTGCGGTCCCCGATTATCGTGAGATATCAGTGGGGCAGGGGAAGCGCAAGCCTGGGAAGACAGGCCTCGGCGGGGCCGTCCCGTCTCGACTGTGCAGCGTGTTTTAAAGTGTCCAGCGGCCTCTGTCCTCCACTGTCCTCCGGAGTGCGGGCCTCCCGCTCGCTTCCTCGCCGTCGCTGCCCCCCGCTCCTCAGCAGGTCGGGGGGCCGCTGGTCAGGGCGGAGCCCGGCGTCCCGCGCCGCCTGTGACTGCCCGCCACAGCCCCCCGTACAGCCGCGGCCGGCCACCACTCCCCGCTGGAGAAGCTCACCCTCTGCTCCCGTTCAAGGAGGCACACTGGGCTGCAAACGGGCGAGAGGGATAGCTCGTGCCTTTCAGCAGAAGAGGCAGTTGTGACTGCGACAGCAGCCCTGGCACGGCGCCCCGCACTGGGCAGGCAGGTGTGTCTCAGGTCAAGACTGCAGAGGGCCCTCGAGCCCTGCATGCCGCTCTGCGGCAGGGGCTGGGCACGTGCGTGCTGTGAGCTGGCCCTGGTGCCCCCAAACCCTCGTCCCAGAATCCCAAAGAGGGGGTTTAGGGATGAGGGACGGATGGGACAAAAGGTGCCGTGGCCGCTGAAGACTCAAGACCCGCAGGCGGCGCCAGCGCCCTGATGCAGGAACACGTTTCTCGGGGCTCGTTCGGGGGGCCCTGGGCAGGGCAGGCTTGGGCGCTCCGGGCTGGCTATAGTCTAGAGCCCCTTCAAAGGGGGACTATGAAGTTTTTGCCACAACTATTCAGAAGAGAAGAGGGACGGTGACTGTGGCTCAGAGCACGAAGCAGGAGACGGCGACGGCAGCCCGACTGCGCCTGGACAAGACCTTTCCGGCCTTGGCACTGAAGCGCAAACTCCTCTTAGCAAAACCAAAGCCGTGCGGTTCCTGGGACCCCGCTTGCTTGGAAGGCAGCTTATCAAGCACCGTCACTGCTCCTCTGTGCCCTCCGGGGTGCCAGCGCCCCCCAGGGCAGCCTCCAGCCACCCGGAGCGTCCTGGTCCCAGTTCTCCACCTCCTCCCACGCCCAGGGGCGCCAGAGCTGCCCTCGCGGGCTGAGCAGGGGCGGCCGTGCTGCTGGCTGGTTTCCCACTTCGGCTCTGTCCTGGGGAAGCCTTCAGCGGAAAACCACCTTCCCTACTCCAATACCTCGGGAATTCCAGGACCGGACGCACTGCTCTAGTCAACACCATCTTTCAAGACGCAAACACTTTTCTAAGAGTGACGGGTAGAGTTCACGGCCCCCCAGTGTGACGGTGAAATTGGGGGTGGAGAGCATGGAAGGGAAGAGGAGGACTGAAAAGGAGCAAAGCGTAAAGGAAGAGGGGACTCCGGGAGGACCACCGCGCTTGGCTCAGGCCACCAGCTCGGGAGTCCAGTCACGGCTGAGTGAACAAAACCTCAATCTGCAAAATGTAACAACTTCTCGAGATAGAAAGCCCAGAGCCAGCAGCAGGTGGGGTCAGCAGAGAGCCGGCGAAGCTGCAAAGCAGCCGCCTCCTCCTCAGCTGAAGTTTCCCCAAATCCCACCTTAGTTTAGCCAGCTGAAGAGTAACTAAGAGCGAGCTTAGAGAAGGCGTTTACGAGCAGCTATTCCAAACACAGCCAAGCCACATCCTGTGAAGTGTTCCTGCATCTCCAAGCCAGGGGCTCCTAGCCTTTCTTGTTCCACGGACCCCTCTGCCAGTCAGGCGAAAACCACGGAGCCCTTACCAAGCCCACGCTACACTGTGCATTTAATAAACACATCTCACCCGCACCAGCACGTCCCCACAAGAATAACATGGTTTTGAGTTTTAATCCGAGCTCACGGACCCCTTGTTAAGAACCCCTGCTCTAAGTGTTTGCAACAATTCAATTCCAAATTGCGATTCTCGGCCAGAAAGGCGTGCAGGAAAACACTCCCCAGGAACCCCATCAGTGGTCTGGTTCAAAAGCAGAAGTCGTGATTTCTCTGACGGCAAGAAAAACAAGTGTCATGGGGAAATGACAAAGTGGCCTTACGTCAGAGCCCTGTACTGCTGCTTCTGTCGGCGCCTGCCTCTGCCTTCTGTCTTTTGTGTCGTGTCTTTTCTTTAAATGGCCACAGTCCAACAATGCAAAGCTCTTTTTCCACCAAGATCAAATCAGATCTCCATCGACTTGAATGACTGAATTTACTACTTAGCACATGCAATCAAAGAAAATTTCAGTTCTGCCAATTGAATTTCACTTTGTCTCCTTGCTCCCTTGTCTCCTTATTTTAACCAACCACAGCCCGCCTTTCCCTCTTCCCCCCAGGTCCCAAGCTGGTGGAGACGGCGGCAAGCCTACCTTGCCCAGGCCAGGCGTGTCTTTGACCTTGTTGACGGCTCTCAGCAGACAGGGTGGGGCGGGCGGAGGGCAGGTCTGCAGAATCCCGCTGAAGCTGGTGGCAAAGAGAGGGGGCTCGGCAGCAGAGGCAGGGGAAGGCCGCTGCTTCTTCTTTTTGGAGGACAGATTTAACTTCTGGGCAGCTCTGCAGGGAACAGTGAAGAAAAGGGTGATGAGGGAAGGTTTACTGTACAACCAGATCTACGAGGTGACTTTCTCTCTCTCATTGAAAAGCTTGCTAGTTCCTTCTCTCCTCCTCCTCGGTGTGCCTGTAGCAACCCCTCATTACCCCTTACCACAGAGGGAACTCAGGGAGCCCCCCACCGTCACGGCAGCAGAAGAGAGCCGAAGAGCACATGGTTCCACCTCACAGTTGACAAAGAATTGTTTGTTATCCACACTCACTCACCAGCAGCGTGAACAAAGCTGGTCATCTTTGGGGATAAACAGAACCCATTAGGCTAATTATTGCGTAATTTCTCTGGCATGAACTCAAGCATGAGAGACCTTATGAGCTATTTAAAAACTCTGACACCTTATAAACTCTAGGCCAGTGCAAGGAAGGACCGTGGGCAGGCGATCCAGGCTGCAGAAGGAAAACACAAGGGAAATAAATTAAACTGGCTTTAGAAACAGAGCTCCAGGTCAGAACATAAACTCCAGGTGCAGAGGCGATGGCTGCTCAGGCCTGAGCACGGGTCTTTGTGCAGCGCAGTCTTTAAACGTGGAATGCGATGGGCAGGAGGAGAGGTTGGCGCCAACGCAGGGGGCGCAGAAGGTGCAGGGAGAGGTGGGAGCGGAGGTGGCTGGCATCAGTGACAGCACTGGTGTGCACCCCACAGCTCCCAGCAGCACTGAAAATGCTGCCCCTTGTTCCAGAGAAGCGGGAGAAAACGAGGCAGGGGGGCCTTTCAAAAGAGCTGGGGTCTGCACTGGGCGGCCTCGTTGTCGGTTCCGAGAGGCAACGGGAAAGGACAGCAAGCGTGGCCAATTGGGAACAAGCACAAAGCCGTGTCCCCGGCAATATACTTCTTGATTCACTCTTGGTGTGATAAGAACACTGTACTCTTGCTCTAAGAATTCCAAATATTACCAAATGTTTGAGCTGCTGCTTAAAACAAAGGGACTACCATGACTTTACAGATGGAAACGTTAGGCTCCATCCGACGATCTCATCAATCCCTTAGATCAGGAGGGAGGCAGGTCACAAAGACACAAATGGCCGTGTTTGGGCCCTCAGTCTTATTTCTCTTTCTAGTCTGGAGCTGTTGGTTTTAATTTTGAATCAGTAGTGATCACACTTCTTTTTTTTTTTTTTTTTACCAGGAGGTACCGGGGATCGAACCCTGGTCTCTCCATATGGTAGACGGACGCCGAACCTCTTGAGCCACATCCGTTTTCCAGTGATCACACTTCTGACAAATCCCCTGAGCTACAAGGCTGCCAGTGCACAAGCACAGCCGATGCAGTTCCATTTCAGAGCTTCATTTTTCTCAGCTGTAAAACCGAGAACCTGTTTCACCAGAATGAAATAGGAATGGGATACGCGAGGACTAACAAACGATGATGGAAAGATACCCCAAAAGTCCCAGTACTAGGTGCCAAGCTCCAGGAACCCCACAGTCACATTTTTCATAGGATGACAAAAACTGAAGGGCAGTGGAAGCAGATGAAAATTTTTAAAAATTAGCAACTGTTTTAAAAAACGGTTTCCTGATGCTTCCCTTCTAAAATTCGGGGTGAAAGGCAACTGTTCAGTTACTAGCCTGTCGCTTCTCTGGGCAGTCTGCATTCATTCTTGCGATTCTCTCCCTAAATGGACCCTAAACGGACGGTGACTCCCCTGGAGGAGGGTGTCAGTGCCACGAGGCAGGGGCATGGAGTCCTCCTGCCACTTGGCCCCCTAGGCAGTGAGCCCTGAAGGCTTTGAAGCCAGCTGCCTACGTCTTGCAGAGCTAGAGGTCAGTCTCAGAAAGGGGCTGTTTATGGGTTTACGTCGAGGCCACTTTTGCACAGCAGCAAATGGACCCGGCAACCTGCTGTGGTTCCCGCTCCCCCAGTTCCGTGTCCACCTGGAGAGTCAGGGAGAAGGGGGTGGTGCTGGAAGGCAGCTCAGGAGAGGTGCTCGGCTGGCGGCCGTTTCCCGTCTCCTGTCTGCCACCCAGGCCCACACACGCACCACTCCTTACTCAGCAGAACAGGAGCGCGAGGGTCCTTGAAACGAAAGCACACGGAGGGCATACGGGCCATCGCGCCAACCGCGCTTCCGCTCTCTCCTACACTATCACATGTTCACTCACTCCTAGGCCATTCCCAACAGCATACAGACGTGCTGTGGGTTCTTCCGCCCTAAAAATACAAGTCCTTGTCTTGATTCTGCTTCCTCGGAATCAACAGCAGTAGCTACTGTTCTATTTCCTTACTCATCTTGACAGCAAAACTCATGGAAAGTGTCGTCTCTAGTCTCTCTAATTTCTCTCCTTGCATCCTCTATCAGCTCCACTCAGGCTTCTGGCCACTACTCCACTGAAACGCCTCTTCTTAAGGCTACCGATGGCCTCCGGTCACTGGATTTAACGGTCCTGAATCCATCCAGACCAGCCAGAAGCACTGAGTATATCCTTCCTTCTCGAGATGCCTTCTCCTCTGCCAGTTTCCTTTACTGCCTCTTTCTTTTCTCCCCAAATGCTTCATGGCAGCCTACCCCAGGCTCAGTCCTTGCTTCGCTTCATCCTGTATTATCGACACTCAATCCCTTGGTGTCCTCTTTCAGGATCACAATTTAAATAGTATCCATATGCTTATGACTTCTAAATTTTTACTTCCAGTTTAGACTTCTCTCTGGAACTTCATAGTTATTTAATTACCTCTTCAACAATTCCACTTGGATATCTAATAGGCATCTCAGACTTGCCACCTCCAAAACCAAATTCGGGATCTTTTCCTACACAGCCTAGCCTAGCTCAGAAAGCTGGCTATTCCATCCTTCCAGCGGCTCAGGGATCTCTGAGTCCTCTTTTTCTTACACCACCCACCCACCCCATCAAGAAATCCTGTTGGCTTTACTTTCAAGATAGACCTAGAATCCAACCACCTCTCGCCACCTTTACTGGCACCACCCTGGTCGGAGCCACTAACCCCTTTTGCCTAAATTGTTGCAACAGTGTCCTAACTGCCCGCTCCCCTCCTGATCTGCCACTGCCCCTCACAGTCTCTTCTACACAGCAGCAGCTAGATTAATTCTCTTAAAATATGACTCCGTTCAAGACCTTCCATCTGTCTCCCCCATCTCAGAGTAAAAGCCAAAGTACTTACAACGGCCCCTGCTCCCCACCTCTCGCGCCCTCCTTGGTCACTCTGCTGCGGCCACACGAGCCCCCAGATGCTCCTGGTGAGCGTCCGCCTTGGGGAGTGCCTCAGCCTGGAGTGCTTGGTCCCGGATAGAGAGCTTCACGCCCTCACTTCCGGCCTTCGCTCACCACAGCAGAATCCACGTCCCAAAGACGACTGTGCCAACACATATCCCGTCCCACGTGCTTCTCCTAATGACACTGGCACTCCTCCGTTGAGAAGTGGGGTCCGCAGCTGCCTCTTTACGCCTGAAGGGACTCTGAAATGACCTTGGCCGACAGAACGCTGTGCGGAGGCCCAGGCCACGTGGAGAGGGTCAGGTGGAGAAGCTCTAAGGAGCCCAGTCAGAAGCCAGCATCACGTGAGGAGTAAACGTCAGGAGATTCGAGTCGCCAGCCTCGATGTCCACTGACCACAGCCCCAGGCACGGCGGCGAAGAGACAGGCCATCGGCGCTGTCTTACCCAAATGTCTGACCCCAGAAGCCATGAGAAACAATGAACGATCACTCACTCTAAGCTACTAAGTGATGGGTTAACTAGTTACACAAGGTGAATGGAATGCCATCCACCCCCAGACTCCCAATTTCCCTTACCATGCTTGTCTGCCACATACTCATCTTCTAACGTGGTAGATCATTTACCTAGTTAGCATGTTCATTGTTTACGGACTGCTTTACCTCTAGAAGGTAAGTCCCACTAAGGCAGGGATCTCAACTATTTTGCTGAATGAATGAATGTAGACCAAAACAACTGGAGGGTATTTAGCCTGGAGAACATACTTCTGGAAAAAGGGGAAGGAAGAGAGCCTTTAAAAACTGTCTCTAAACTGAGTCAATGACACGTGGAAGCACTTTTCAAGCAAGGACGCTAGGTGCTTCCATAGGCCATCTTTTTTAATCCCAGAAATGCTGTGAAGACAATAGCAGCCCCATTTAGCACAAAGAAATGAGGCGTGACAGGCTAAATCCAGAGGCCCTTCAGGACCTGACCAGAGTCCGAGCATCCAGCTTCTTCAGACACTAGGTCAATGGTCGTAGGCAAGTTACTCACCTTCTGACAACGTGTACACAAAGGGGTTAGCACAGACCCTGGTACATGGCAATACTGTCATCATGAAGACAGGCAGCATCAAGCCTCAGTTTCTGCAGAGTAAAATGCTACAAAACGGTGCTAACCTTTCTAGACTTCTTATGAGAATTAGCTGAGCCCGTGCATGTAAAAGTTTTAGCATAATGCCCAGCACACAGGAAGTACTTAGTAGACAGCACTTTGAAGGAATGAGTAAGTAGCAGAGCCGAGACCGAAGGTCGGTCTATGTGCCCCATATTGTAACATAACATCTCGGAATAGGGATTAGCTTTATATAAACACAAGTTGGTGACATGCAAGGGTGTATTCTGCCTTCGTAAAGGACATTTTTCTAAAAATTGGAGTAACATTTAATGATGGGGTCTGCTTCATGAAATGGCGAGCTGGAAGCATCCCAGCAGCGCCTGGGAGACCACTTACGGCGAGTGTTAGAGAGAGGAATGCATGCATGATGGAAACCAGATGGTTTCCAAAAGCCTTCCCAGCACAGAGCTTCTGCCCCGAGTCCTGGCTTCCATCTCGCATTTAGAGAAGAGTCTGTTGGCCTCAATGCAGAAAAAGAGTAGTAGAGGGAATTCTGTTGAGGATACATTTTTAAATTATTTTCTTCTTAAAATACATAAATAAAATAAATATATCATGAGAACTTCAGAATTTTGAAATTAATAGATATTACATTCCACAGCCAGACTCCCTAATAACATTTTACTTTAATTTTGACATTATAACCAGCTGCTTGGTCTCTATTTTATATATTCCAATGTCTTGGACATCAGCAGCTTCAGCTCTTTTTATGTGGCATTTCAATGACACTCAGATAGGAGAGGCGAAGGTGCAGAACTCATCCACGTATAGTTGATTTATTCAGTGACATAAAGGAGAAGCCATCACGAAAGAAGGGGAAAAGGTAAAGATATTTCGGCTAGATTTGCAATTTGGGTAATTAATGTCTTGAAAGTTCTTTTTGCATAGGGAAAAAAACAGATGAGTGCGTTGTTTTATAAGATTCCAAATGACAAATACTAACCAAAAAGGCCATTATGGGCAATATTTACTTGTCTTGTTCTTATCAAAAATATTATCACATATTTCCTAAAGTTACTCATCCCAGCATACATCTTTAAATATGCATTAGCTTCATTTAGCTCTCTGTGTTTTATTTCAAGGAAAAAGATAGTCTCTCTTGCAGAATGAAATTAATATTTACTGAACACCTATAAAGAAAATGTCACCAGGCTAAGCATTTTCCAGCTGTGAGAAGAGCAATAGTCAGTACTTGATGAGAATTTAAACCTATTAAGGGCAATTCTTACTTCGAGGTTCCTCCCCTTTCTCTCCAAACCATTCCTCATCTCACAAGCAGAATACAACTATCCACGCATTGATCCGATCAGAATTTAGGAATTAGAATAAGAATTGAGCTGAACTTCAATTCTTATTCTAATTCTGGTCAATGACATCTAATTGATCTCCTTGACCAGACCTACTCACATATAAACAATAAAATGAGATAAAGACTTATCTGGCAAAACTTATTTGATTTAGGTGAGAAAAACAGTCTTGGGTCTAGTTACACAGATTAGAGGGGAACTTGGGGCTCGCTGGCTTGATCTGCCCTGCATTTGTGACCCACTATTTGCCAACAAACGCCCTGAGTTTTCAGAATTGTGGGGTGTTTAAAGGGAAAGCCCCTCACTCTGGGTGTCTCGGGGTCCACGACACTTTGTGGGTCTACTCCCTTCACATCTAGGGATGACTACAGATTGACCTCAGGATCTTTTCAGAATTAGGAGCTTCATGACTAGAACTTTCCTTAGGGAGCAGCAGGAAAGCCAGGGCATCGGTCTCTAAGGATTCTCTGCCTGCTTTAAAATTCTACGCACCATGTGTTCCCAACGACACCTGAGAACACTGTCTTTTGGTCTGTGGGACTCTTCAAAAGTGGGATGCTCAGACACGTGGGTGAAAGGCTCATGAAAATTAAATTTGACCCAGGCAACTGGCTGGTAGGATAGCAACCAAACACCTGCTCAGGGCCACCACACCTGCTGCTCGGAGAGGGTCCTGGCCCGGAGACAATGGGAGAGGCAGACCCTCCACCAGCAGCCGGGAGAGGATGGTCGCGGCCACAATCTCAGTGGCCGTGGCGGCCGCTGCCCTGGGCTGGGACGGCTATTTCAGTGCTCGGAGGGTTGAAGCTGGTCACAGCACTGCTGGGACGCCCAGGGCTCGCTGCTGTAGGGGCAGGAGACGATAAAACAGATCATAAGCAGCCGGGATGCGTGGCGAGAACCCGTGGTCCGGGGCAGAGCTTCTGAACAGCTAAGCTACCCATCCACGCGTAGAAACGCCCGTTCTGTTTCATTTTGCAGTAACGTCTAGTAAAAGCATTCTGGCATCACCACGGCACATTTGTTAGTCGTGTTGGCAACTCTGCAGAGAATAAGGGCATCCTGCCTCACCTTCCCTGTCTGTCAAGGAGGTCGTTTCCATCTCCCCAGAGCCTGGAGAACATATGGGTCTTGGGGTTTTGCTGACTTTTATGTAAATGATCCATTTCATTAGTGCAGGAAGATAATTCATGACATGACTTCAAATCAAATATTTACTGCTGGGAGGTAAACCATGGCTGACTGTTAACCTCCAACGATGCTGGGCTGGACAGCAGAGGCCACACACTGTCATAATTTTAAAATGGATTGGTTTTTTGCAACCTGATGCACAACAATAACCTCTAGTGATAGTTGCTATGAATTTGCCCTTTCTCCTCTTAAAATTTACCCATTCTCACTGTGGCTAACAGAACAAATGTGAGAACATTTTCATAAACTACAACGAATGTGTGTCACTAACCCAGGTGTCGATGATCGGGTGGGGTGGGGAAACACCAGAGGTAAGAGGAGGACTGTGGTAAGAGCACTGCGCTGACAACGCTCTTTCACACTCTGTGGCAAATGTCTCACAACGAGAGCTGGGGGTGGGGGGCTGACACGTGGGAGCCTGAATGAGGTTAGGCGTGTTCTCTGAACTCACAACTTTCACTGCGCACTCACTGCTTATGTACGTTCACGTGTGAACGACACACTTCAGTAATTTCTAATTTACCCGTTCCTCAAAGGCTTGTCCAAACTGCTCCCGACTCCTGCCTCAAGGGTCATCGTCCTCTCTCTCCCCTGACGAGTCGTCTTGAGAGGCTTGTCATGGATCATGAATCTCATGTTCCAGCACTTAGCGAGACTCTGCTTCGTGGAGCGGCCTTCCGCTGCTGTAGGTCATCAGTCCAGCTTCCACCACTGCCCACGCACCGTCTTCAGCCTCCTCTGGAGAGCCCACACCTGCCCCCCGGCTTGGCGCCGCGCTGAGGGCGCAGTGCATGTTCAGTCAGGCCCTTCTTACTCAGGCGTGGCATTTACCCCCACGCACGCACAGTCGCAAGATGAAGAGGCCTGAGCTCTGGATCGCACGTTGCCCTTGGAACGCTCTGCTCCTAAAGCATTCCCAGACGGCATCCCAGTCTTTGCCTGGCCCGTGAGGCCAGCACAGACAGAGCTGGTGCTGCGACGTCCAGAATTTGAGACAACAGAGGCTCGGAAGTTCCTGACTTTATCCAATCATGAGGCTAGTGATTCTCGTCCCTGGGACGGGACTCAAGTTTTCTATCTTCCAGACTCAGGGTCTTTCTTTTCATCATTACACAAAATGATCAATGATGAAAGCAGTTGTTTTATAGGGGCAAAATCAAATCAAAGGCTAATCATTTGTCTAATAATGAAGAGAAGTAAACAGCTACGTATTTTTTATGTAACTCAAATCAGGTCCTATATAAGCACTTACCAAATACTGATCTGGTTGCTTAGCAACGTGCCTCCTATCTCAGGGGGGCTGTGCCACAGCTGAGGGAGTCAGGTCG
Source organism: Tolypeutes matacus (assembly GCA_026826555.1). Taxonomy (NCBI): domain Eukaryota; kingdom Metazoa; phylum Chordata; class Mammalia; order Cingulata; family Chlamyphoridae; genus Tolypeutes; species Tolypeutes matacus. The sequence continues at coordinate 14,652,514 of JAKSZT010026446.1, read as the reverse complement.
TGCCCAGAATCAGGATGCGAAAGGCAAATGCTATGAAAGTGGCATAACCAGGAGCAGTCCCTGCATAACGCTGCCGCCACAGCCAGCCCTCCCCTGTACCGTATCCCCAGCCTCGGGCTCCTCCCGCTTCAGACACTGAAAGGATGCCGGGGGCTGCTTAACATGCATCTCAGTGCTCTGGGGAGCTCAGTCCATCAATCAATATTTACTGAGTGACAACCACGCACAGAAGAACTACGAATCGATAGGCTGTAAATATGGCTGCGGTCGCCGAGGAGTCACCCAGCAGCTGCTCCGGGCTGGTCTGCTCCTAAACGGCACAGGGAAGGAGGATCTCTAGACAGTTCACGTTGGCTCTGGAGCGGCACAGAAACCGTGTCCTGGGAGACGCTTCAAGACCCAGCAAGCCAACCCAGAACAGAGTGGAGATTTTACCAGTGGGCTGGAGCCGAAAGCTGCTGGCAGCTCACTCACGCCTGCAGGTGCAAAAAGGGGAGAAAGAAGTATCTGGAAACTATACTGTGGGTGGGTGCCAACCCAGTGGTCCCTGGACTTTGTCACAGGCACCACGAGAATATAACAGGCAAATGAAAATATGGTAAAAGGCAGAAATCAATGGAGAAAATGCAGCCCATTTAGAAGCTAATTTTTTTAACAAGGCTTTCAAAGTACATCCTTCTCTTTGCTCAAAGCCAGGTACCTGTGAAAGGGCTTGCTGAGCTGCGCTCTCTGTGTGCCCAAATGAAGCAGAAGGTGTTTAAGAAAAGAACGAGCCGCTGGCATGGGAGGCTAAACACAAGCACAAAGCAGGCGTTTGTTCTTTCCTGGCTGTGGGAATTTGGACTCTACACACATCAGATAAACGCTCTGTCCTTTTGCCTCAGAGGCTCACGGGGAAGCTTCTGGTAGGTCTATCTGGTGACGAGGTTTCTCAGGGCTCAGCTAGGCTGAGCTGCGATCGGGGGCATTTCAAGAACGCCTCCTCTGCTCGGCTTGCCAGTGGTGACCCCTCAGCCCGTTGCGCGGCAGCTGCCCCCTGCCCATGCCGCCGCCAGGCCACACGGCGCTGCCAGACTCTCGTTTCCTTGCACGTCTCAAAGGACGGGACCTGCGACGGAGCCACCCATGGCGGCTGAGATGCCACCTGTGGGGGGCTGGTTTCCGGGGCAGGCCGGGGACCTCTGCTCCCAGGAGCTTGACAAGGTGGTGCCGCGTCCTACCCGCAGCCCAAGGACACGCCGACTTCACCACGCTTTTCCTCTTCTGTGTATCCAGCAAACCCAGGAAGTCAGAACCAAATACTGCTGCGACGAGTTCCAGGCCAAGAACTAGAGGAGAACACTCAGAAACGGGCAAGTTCTGTTCCTGAGACTGAACGACCTTCGAGAACAGGCAACTTGCTTCAGCCTCCATCTTTCACATTTTAAGAGCAAGTGCCCTTTTTCAAGGACACTGGAAAACGGAATTGGCCGAAACTTATCCAAAATGCATGTGTAATAGAAAACGCTAAAGAAATATACTGCCAGTTTCCAAACTGCCTTGGATGCCCTGTAAGATACACTCCAGCCTGTGCCTTCACACCCCACCTGCCCACCATTACCATAGCGCAGGCCTGAAAAGCCACGCCTCATGCCCGCTGCCCTGGAGCGGGGCTCCAAATGCCAGGAAACCTCGTGGAAACTTCCTCAGGATGGTTAACCACGACAGGCGTTCCCCACCAGCACGGGGTGGTGGGCTGGTGTGTGGGAACCCTGCATTTTAGGCACGGCTGTACTGTGAACTCACAACTTCTCTAATGAAGAAAGAAACCGCTTTATCCGGGAGCAAATCAGCTGAGTGGACACAAGAAGTCTGGAGATGCGCCTTCGGGACAAAGCCCTGGGCAAAGACAGGTGGGGAGCCCTTACCTGAGAGAGCAAGGCGGCCACTCACCCCAACCCGTGGGGCCTGGCACCTGCCACCGAGCACCTGGGTTGTGACGATGTGCCCCAGCTCCATCTGTTCCTGCTCCTGCTCGTTAGCCTGTGCCATGCCCTGCATCTTGGTCCTCCCAGGCTCGGCCTTTGGCTCCCTCGTCGAGCTTCCTGCTCCTCCTCGGCCTCTGCTGGGCTGCTGAACTTGTCCTGCAAGCTCTGCTTCAGCCTGGACTGAGCCTCTGCCTCCCTTCCTTAGCCACACTTGGTTCCTACGCACTTCTCCCTGTGCTAACTCACTGGGCATGGGTCCCTTCTGACCAGATGCTCCTTTTCTGCAGATCTCTCCATTTCTGGCCTGATCCTGTCCAGCCCCAAGACTTTTGCATAACTTTGGAAATCGGACAAAAACATAAATTAAAGGAACTGTAAACACCTAGGACACCAGACCCAAGTAAATGCAAATGTAAGTTTGAAAATCCATACCAAAGCCAGGTGTAAATGATTTTAGTTATCTGACATTAACATTTTCCTTCATAAGCGTGAATCATTAAAGACTACCTGGTGTTACTGAATGAACTGATGAAGCCATGTATTTAAAACCCAGCGATTTCAGATGCCCATCAAAATAGACAAGAGAAAGACAGTCAGAGGCTCAAGGCCATTCCTGTGCAATGCCAGTACCTGATTTTCTGCTGAGAAATAATTGCTCATTTCATATATAGGATGTATGTAAGTGTGTTGCATGTTTACCTTCTACAGTCCAAGGACCATTCAACTAAAATTAAGATTCCTTCAAGGAATAAGTATATTTCAGACGATCTGGTTTCAAGAATCTAATGGATCTAACATTCTTTCCATTACATCATGCTGCCTTTGAGATGCCAACTCCAGTAGATTTTAGTTAAATCATTTACACACATGCTAATGTTATGTGAAAAGAAAGAAGCTGGATGATCTACCATAAGCAGCCCATAGACAACCAATTCCCCGGGAGCTTTCCTCAATATTCATCTTGCTGAATTGTTCAGTAGACTAAATTATCTTGACGAGCATAAGAAACTGTAAAGCAGTTGGGTTGTTTCTTTTAAAATAAAAACATTCAAAGGAAAAAGTGTTTTATCTCACTTTTTCCATATTATGATTACATGAAATTAAAAACTGACATCAAATTACACACTTTGGATATAATTTGCTGCCCTAAGCAGCAAACTGCTATCAAAGTGCGAGAGCTAGAAACGGGCGAGTTTGCAGAGAAAGGAAAGCTTTAATCCTTACTGTTGGCCCACTACCTGTACCGCTTTCAGAGCAAAGCTAATTAATTGTCACTGCTGGGTGACATGCTCTGTGGATTGGGGCTTCTTGGTTAATTAAATTTGAACATGACAGTTGGTATCATTTGCTGAAGGAACTAATTTCCTCCCCCCCCCCCACCCCTTTTAAAACCCAGGTTTCTTTTTATTTAACTAATTATTTCTTAGAGTTGAAATCTGAAGACATCATTAATTTATTTCAAAGGAAGATGATGTGCTTAGGATCCCAGCGTTGCAAGGTACGGACTCGGCGGCAGCCTGCGTCAGAAGCCCTGCCCGGGTTCCGTGCTGCGTGGCCAAGCTGCCCTTGACCAGCAGCCACTGGCCTCCTGCACCTTGGCAGTGCCCACGGGAGGCCGCCCGGCCCTCCCGCCCTCCCACCCCACCCTCAGGTCACATGGGACCGTGCACTCAAGGAGCTCGCCAGAAGCCTGTTCAGAAGCGGGGGCAGTTTTTAAGAGAGAGAGACTGATCTCCTTGGAGCAGACGGCGTGGCACAGAGCAGAGGCCACTCCAGAGCAAACCAACCCCTGAAAGGAGAAGCATCCACGCAGTCACGGCCCAGAGTCCCCCAGCTCCCGTTGCCACTCAGCTTCACAGCTGCTGAACAAAGGCCTATCAGCGACTTTTTATTCTTTATTTTTAAAGGAGCTTGAGATTACATAAATGTTACATGAAAAATACAGGGGATTCCCATATGCCCCCTTCCCTCCCCCTCCCACAACAGCCTTCATTAGTGAGGTACATTTGCTACAATTGATGAGCACATATTGACTCATCGCCACTGACCATGGGCTGCAGTTTACATCATAGTTTACACTCTGTCCTGCACGATTTTGCAGGTTATGACAAAATATACAATGGCCTGTATCCGTCACTGCAATGTCATGCAGGACAATTCCAACGTCCCGAAAACGGCCCATGTCGCACCTATTCTTCACCTCCCTCCCTCAGACCCTCTGGTGGCCTTTGCATCAACGATACAAGTTCTTCCGTTGCCAGGATAATACGAGGTCTAGAGTGGGGTAATTCTACTAGAGCTGACTTAGGGCATCCATGCTTGTTATTTGATTTTGGTGGGTGCTGGGCGTAACTCTGCAAAGTGGTATGGGATGGGGACATGACGTAGAGACCCCAGATAATGAGAAAGAAAGTCGGGGGGCCAAGTCTTCCCCAATAGGAGGCGGCTTGAGCACCGAGAAGATGGCTCCTGCCCTCCCAGCCGCAGACAACAGGTTCTCCCTCCTCTAAGGCTACTCCTGAAGGTGTCGGGAGGGTGTGTGTGTGCGTGTGTGTGTACATGCGTGCGCACCGGGAGTGAAGCATGGCAAGGAAGAGAAATGGTAAGAAAAATAAAGAAGAAGATAACTCAGTGTTTTCCTTCTCAAGTAATTCATCTCTCTTAACTAAAGTTTTTACTAGTCTTCATAGTTATTTATTTTGTAGAGCAATTAAATATTTTAGAAAATAATTATCAAATGATTAAACACTGTTATTAAGAAAGGAAATTATTTTTGAAATAAATTGCAGACAATAGAGAAACATATCAAAATAAAGTGAAGATTTAGTTCAGATTTCTGTAAAGAAACCTGGGCAATGTTAAACTGCATATTTAATTAGTGTGTCCTTTAGTGGGTGAATTATTTTTATTTTTAGGTAGGTAAAATTTACAATATCAGAAATGAAATTTATATGCTGTGGATACTCTGAGTTCTTAGGGGCCTAAGTTAAAGTATTCCCATTTTTGCAGGAATCAGAGCATAATTTCATTATTTTAAGCAGCCATAGAGGTTTAAAGTAATATCTCAACTTTTAAAAACGCATTGTTAATTATAACTGTAGTTTTCTGACACTAAATCCTTGGCCAAGAAAGAAATTCCCAAGTCTGATATTATGAGAAAAATAATATTTATGTTCTGATAGAGTGTCCAGGAACAGATGTGCACCAGTTCTCTAAGTCAGGATTTCATCAGGCTGTGCCTCTGAATATAATCATGGGCAGTTGGGTAGAAATAGAATTCATGGTTTTTGCTTTTTTCTTCCTCCTGTGTTATGTAATCAATCAAACAATCAATCCTCTTCCCACATTCACACAACAGATATTCTACAAATTGCTTGTAATTTGAGCTTTTATAAATGAAATCTTATTTCACATTGATTTCAATTAAAATTTCAGAGACATTTTTACGAATGATATTCAGTTGATAGTGCTACAGACACTTATCTTTACCCTTCTGTGCTTTTTTCCCCACTGTGAAACAAATCACTAAGGGCGAGTGCAAACAGTCATCCAACGCTGTAGTTAAAGGCACTCTGCATGCGTGAGTAATCACCAAGGACTGGTTAAGAATAACGTACTCTTTTTTCATTTTCTACTGCGCCTTTGACTCCACAAACAGAAACTACCTATCTTGAAGATGCAGTTTCATTGCCTACACCAGGCCTTTCTCCATTTGTAGTATTCAGATACATAAGCTATTTGATTGCGGTTTTCAGATTTGGGAGTCTTCAGAGTGATGATGGCAGGTGACACCATGATAATGGGCGAGATGCCCAGGAAGAGGGTGGAGGAGGAGGAGAAAAGACAGTGGCCCGTGATGGAGCTGAGAGAAACCTCGACTCTTATGAGGGGATAGAAAAAGAGGAGGCAGCAAAGAGACGGGAGCGGGACAGCCAGAGAGGAGACGCAGAAGAGGGCACCAACGTCAGACGCTCCGAGCCGGTCGGGAAGGAGAGGGCAGAGTGCCCAGGGACTCGAGGTAAGGAGGTTAGCACTGACTTGAACAGATCAGAGGAGAGGTGGGGCACACTTCAGTGGGTTGAGAAATCAAGGAGGCTGAGGAGATAAAGACAAAGGATCTAGACTAGGCTATTCTTTCAAGAAGTTAGACTATGAAAGAAAAGACAAAAATACAAAATATTATATTTTTAAGCACTTACCTAAATGCCTTGTGCATAATTATGATGCTATGTTATAGCTTTGATTTTTATGGTGGTAGGTATAAAAGCATCCACAAAAAACATTTCTAGCCCTTATGAAAATTAAAGACTATAGCTTCCATCTTACTTTTCATGCATTTATTTATTCATGTTATTCTATAACTATTGACTGAGCGCTTACTATTTACAGGTTACTGTGCTGTTACCCAATGTTCCTTATTTAAGGAGCCTTAAAAAAATCCTCCAGGAAAGACTTGGTGTCTCCAGACAAATCATATGTGCCATTTATTGGGTGAGAATCTAGTCGTCCAATATAAAAACACACAGGCTTCAGAGTTAGACTTGGTTCAAATCCTGACTCTGCCACTTAATTGGATTGTGTAGAAATGATATCTTAAGGTTTGTGAAGAGAAAGGCACAATGTATGGAAAAGTAAATGATCTGCACACAGGAGCTCAAGAGACGTTTGTGTTCCCTTCCTCTTCCTTCACTCCTCTCTGATCCATTTGCTTCAGATTCCATAAAATTCAGAGTTTAATTATCGAATATTGCAATAACTAATTTGGTCCAGGGACTTTTACTTTTTTCTCCCTCCTTCTAACTGGTTTCCAATATATGTTTTAAGATCCAGTTGTTTGATTTTATAAATATTTAATTTTGGAAGTCATTTAAAATCATCTTGGGAAAATGATATCAGTCCTTGAAAGAGTTTTTACACGTGCCTATCCGATTTATTGGTCTTGTGGGTGATTTTTTTTCTTACATGTCTAACAAAGTTGCTAAAAGGGGTTCATGGCTAATGTATTACAATATTGTAGTATTCCATTCTTTCAGGTCTTTCAATGTTAGCTCAGTTAGGTGGGTTAAAATAGATTGTGTGCTACCATCGTAATTCTAGATTATAAAATGGTGAATACTTGATCTCGACTAGAAAATTGTCCCAAGGTGCTTTCAGGCCTTTGATTTCAAGAGGCCTCATAGAGTCCACAATGAAATGTGGATGGAGAAGAGTGTTGTTTAAATAAAGGCTTGTGACCCAGTAGAAGCTTTTGCAAACATTTACAAAGTATTATAATACTGCAGTATTCCAGGGTTCCCTCGGGAGAGAAAAGAGATAGCCAAGAGTACCGGCTGGGTTCAAATCTTCTTTCTGCCACTCACAAGCTCTGTGACCTTGGTCAAGTGATTTAAGTTTTCTGTGCCTCAGTTTCCTCTGTGGTAAAACAGGGTAACAGTGGCTCCTCGCTGAGTTTTCTGAGACTGAAATGAGCAAATATTTCTCTGTATGTATGTGTGCATCTATCAGTCAAGCTCTTAGTAAAGTAAATGTAAACCCTCAGCAAATGTTGGCTATTACTATAATCAGACATTAATATGGAAACTAGAGCCTCCTGGGTCTCTCTAGGGATTCTTCCCTATATGCTGCTCTGAGCACCGCTGCAAAACACAAACGATAAAGAGCATCGCAAAAGAGAGGGCTTTGCTTTAAAGCCGCTGCCCTTTGAGCCAATGCGGGACGTCAGCCAGCAGGCCCGTCAATGCGGCCAGCGCCGTATCCATCTCAGGTCCTGAACGCGCCTTCTGGTTGTGCTATTGGCTGGGAGGATCTCATTTATAAGTAAGAAAGAGGACTGAGCGGCCCGGAAATACTGCAGTACTAGAATACTGTGTAAATGTTTGCTAAAGCGCCTGTTGGGTTCCAAGCCTTTATTTATATAACTTTATCAGAAAAGAGGCCTTTCTCGATCTGAGCAATAAAGTGGGGTCTTCCACAACCTTAAATCGGATGTCGGGAAAATCTCCGCTGTCAGCCTCAAGCAGAATCTGACGTCGACCACATGCCTGGTGCGTGTGTGCTGGCGGCACTTACTCACTTGGTAGGTGTCCCTTGGACAGTGTGTTCTCGTGCTATTATGACCAGGAGAAGGACAGCCCATCGCCATCCTCCCCAAGACGGTTTAGGCAGTGTCCCAGGGACTCAGGACACGTGAGCAAAACCAACACGCATGCAAAGGCAAATGCTTGTAGCAAGCCAACGACCACGGCTGGCCCACAATCAGGTGTAGGCGGCGTGGCTTTCCTCGGCGCGCTGGAAAGACCTCGCCCGAGCTGGTCACGGAGGCCGGCAGGGCCTGACCATGTCGTGCACCAGCCAGGAATCTGCCGGTGAGGTCCCTGGACAAGACGAAGAGCGTGCCCCAAGCGCGACTCGGCACATGGCGCCCTGCGGCTGCTAGAATTACGTGGGCTTCCTCGTCGGACTGGAAGCTCTGTAAGGCCGTGTGTGACTTTTCTGTGTTGTGTTATCAGCGCTGCCTTGTCTACAGTGAGCGCTAACTAAACACGGATGGATGGACGGACGGAAGGACGGACAGACGGACAAGGGGGCCCAAAATTGCTGGCACCCCTGAACTCGCCAGTCTGGCCACGTGTTTTGGATGGGGTCCGCTCTACAAGACACATGCCCTCCATCAGCAGAAGTCTGGCAACACTGGCCTAGGCTGAAATGGCTGATTTAGGAATCCCTCTCGTCAGAGGGTCTACAGTGCAATGCTTTGGGCTATATTTGGATATATTTAAGTTGCTAACTAGCGTCTAAAACAAGCCTGTCAGATCACACTAGCAGGTTCTTAATCATCTGTTGGAAAGGGTCAATTTTACCGTGCAGGGGCTGATCTAAGGCTCTGCTCACTGCTTTTTAAAGGGTGTGGCACAGCCTAGCCTTCCACGACTTCCCCAGATTCACCAGCACCGCTGCGCCCCACGCTCTCCCCACCCCGCACTCAGCCTACGGTGCTCCCGAAGGGAAAGGCATCGTCAGTGCTGATGTTTCCCACCTCCTACCTGATGGAAGTTCCTGAGGCAAGGGCTTTTACTTGTTTGTTGCCCAGAGCAGTGCCTGATACCTAGCAGGCACTCTCCTCTTGGTGCAATGAGTGAATGAGTGAACGGACAGGAGTTTTACGTGTGTGTGTGTTTTTCCAAAAAGATTTGCTGGGTTCTTAAATGGTAATCCATAAAATATTTTGTGGCATGGGATTTTGTAGGTTATGTTCATGGAATAAATAGCACTGTGCTCCTAATTATTTTTTCACATCATTAGTAGTCTGCGTCCAATCTTTGTTTTACCAGTCCTTTGAGGGAAGGGAGGTTTTGAAGTTGTCTTCTGAACAAATATCCTCACTGGATTCCCCACGAGTCAAAGGCTATAGGTGCCAGCTTCATAAGGTTAATTCCAAAAGTCAATTTGATTAGATGATTTTTGTTTCTATTTCTGACCTTTGAGAGGAAATCATTTGCTGCCAGAGCAGCAGGGGAGGGTGCTTTCTTTCCTCCAGAGGGGGCTCAAAGTCCGTATTTCCCTGGCTTATTCCTGGGGTGGTTCTCGCCATGATAATGCCTTTAGCAACTGCTCAGCTCTCGCAACTAAATAATGAGTCTCTGACTCTTTAAAAAAAATTATTTTTCAAAATTATATTTTCAAGGTAATTAAATCAACATTATTGCACTCAAACAATCTGTAGTAATTAAGCTATCAACAAGTGACAAATAATCCAACAGCTCAATGCCAATCCTGCTTTGCATTTCCCCAGGATAGAGATGTGGGTTAAGCCAAACACTTAATTTTACCTTATTTTTTCCTCTCTTGGCTGCTCAAAACTTCTTAAAAAGAACAAACGTGAATGCATGAGTCCAAGTTAATACAGCAAATCCTCTAATTCAGGCACAGTCATCAATTTCACTGGAAACATGTTTCCCTCTTCTGAACTTTAATAGCTCTCTTCCATTTTATTTTTAAAATAACTTTAGATTTACACCTTTACATACATGCCTCACCTCCTCACAAAACCGTAAGCTCCAAGAAGGCACACGAGTGTCAACAAACACCAAGATCTCTAGATACCCTCCCAGTTCTAAAAAGCTATGGCTTCTGGCACGACTTTGTCTTTCTATTAAAACCATCCAAAACATTCTCCTCCTGGTCTCTGGTGTTCTGGAAGGCCCTTTCAGACCTGTCCCCACTGTTATGGATTTTGGGAGTGCACCTTAATAGAAGAACCAGTTAACTGAATGCTGACAGAGTGTTTGCTACAAAATCTCATGTTTTTTTATTTCCAGATAGTTTCCCAGTGATTTCTGATTTCTCAAGTGAAATCAAGTTGTTTGGACTCAATCTACTCTTCTCTCAAGAACAGCTCTTCCTTTCTGAGCAATGATTTTTTAGAAATAGTTATGCTAATACCACTTTATGATAAATAGATAAGAGTTAACACATAGTCTAAGACTATCCACCGACACAGTCAAAGAACCAAGGTTCTGAATGTAGTTTGTGGGTCAGTTCCTACATCTTCTCCCTTGTTCTTGACCCATGATCTACTGTTTCCAATCAGCTGTGAAAATGTGACATGAGTTTGAATCTTATCTGATACAGTTGTTTATTCATCATTACAAAATCCTATTTAATGTGATCTATTGCTAATTGCCTATTTTAGGAATCTGAAAAATAGTTTTAATTACCATGCAATATGAATATAATTACATGATACCCGTGCACTTTTATGCTTCTGTGCATAAACAGGCATCTGTGCCAATTCCTTTGCCTAAAATGCTCTCCTTCCCACCTCCTCCTCCTCATCCTCCCAGACCCAGATCTAATGCACACGACTCATCCTGTGTCCTGACGGTGTTTTATTAATGGAGCTACCACGTGGCGTATCATAGTGTATTACAGTAGAATTCATTTGGCTCTTAACCACCCTCTCCTTGTTTCCCCTTTGAATCCTCAAAACCTTACAAAGTTCCTGTAACATCTGAGGTGTTCAGTAAATGTTTGTGTACCAAACATCTGCTTCCTGCCCTAAATTTGGTCTGAAGGCCTCTATTTTAGTATTAGATATATAGCAAACTATTGACTGGAATTTTATTAAGCTCCTGACAGGGTGGTAAACAGTGCAACAGAGATTGGAGTTTTTGTGCATATTTTTAGTCACTGTTGCACAAAGCTAAGTGCTGGCAACTATCTCTCCTGTCCCCAATTTACATATACCCTCTTCATTCAACCCGTTTCCTATCCCAAGTACCACACTGCAAAATCTTTCCCTACAGTTTCTAATCAAAATACCAAGAGGAAAAGCCTCCCCCCGCCCCATGGGGGTAGATCAAAGGAGCAGCAGTGGAGAGCAGCCAGAGACCCCCAAAGTGCAATCAGCCCAGCCCCCTCCCCACTCTCTAGCTTTTAGTTCCCATATCCAGGGGCACTCTGGCAACTGGCACTTTTGTGTTCAGCTGTAGAGAGTGTACAAATGACAGTTTTGGCTGCCACAGAGCTTATTACCTAAGCAAGGAGCTTACATATTTATGAGCTGACATCTCAGATTTGTGGCTTTTGCAGTTTTCCTCAATTTCCCTTTAGAGCAGCCAATAGGCAGAGAAAGGCCTCGCGGGCTCATTACTTCACCCCCCATCTCCACCCCCACACCAGGTTACAGCAGGTGGCTCATTTGTGCGGACAACTGAGGGCCAAGAGGAGATGAAAAATGAGCATACGCAAACTCTGAGCTGGGCCTGAAAAGGCAAATAACAGACCCACCGTGTGTTCACGCTAATGGCAAGGCAGCTGCGGCCGGCCTTGCACATGACGCTGTTTTCACACACTTGTATCCCTACAGAATTTCCTACTAACCAAGGAGGGCCATGTGCACAACCTCACGTCACCCTCTGGGCCACTGAGTGGATTTGCTTTGGGACTGACCATTGGAACTGACCATTCCTGTTGTTGTTGTTTTTCTGCAAAGATCATATTCGGAAGGAAAACCATCCCACAAACCTTAGGCCAGGGAAGGGCCTGCTTCACTGTGGACAGAGTTCAAGCATTGCTAAGGAAACCCTAAGCTATTCTGCCAAAAAAAAAGTAAATCCAGATCTGGCTTCCAGAGAAGAACAATCGATGTCATTCTCCTTAGTCATATATAGTCCCCATGATGAAACTAAACTGCTAGGAGAAGCAGAAGAGAATCCAAATATTCCTCCAGTGAGAGGGCTCAGGAAATGCAGCAAAAACCCACATATGAGGCTGGAATCCAAACCCCACGTTTCAGACTCGGAAGTCCTCGCTCGTGCCTCGACCAAGCTGCTCTGCTAGGAAGGCAGGCAAGCAGGCAGGGGGTACTTTGTGTCCAGGACCCTTCTTTCTCTCCTCCACCTCTTCTCTTGGAAACCCATTTCCCATTCTCATGGCTGTAGGCAGGAATGAACTCAGCCACTCACGCCTTGAGTGAAGTGAAGGGACAGGGTGACCCCTCCCAGGGGCCCTGGCTCTCAGAGTCTTAGCTCCAACTTTGGAATGAAAAGCTTGTTGCCCCCAGCGTGGCAAACCTCAGAGCCCCTGGCCGCATAAAGCCTGCCGTGCTTCCATGACAAAGAAAGAACTGGCATTGCACGGACAGCACCAAAGAGAAGGTGGTTTTGTTTCACTGAAAATTATGGCTCTTGGTATCTGAGGAAGCAGATAAAACTCCCGGTACTAAAAGTACAATTGGCCTCATGTCAACTTAAAACTGAAGATGATGAATGGCACTGTCTACTCTCTGAGACCTTTCATGTGCATTATTTCATTTTATCTTCACTGAAGACCTAGGTGGAGGCAGGGCCGGGACTCATTCATTCATTCATTCATTCATTCATTCACATCCATTCAGTAAACATTTATCGAGTGGGGCCTTGGCATTGAGGCCGAATGCCGAGCTTAAAGACGGAGGTGTCTTAATGTGATCACAGCCTAACACAAGCAAAGGACGATGTCCGGGGTGTGGATACAGTACAGACAGAGGCAGATGCTCTAGACAGACAGCGGAGGCCCTGACCGCACAGGAGACCCAGGGAGGTTTCAAAGAGAAAGGAGTCAGCCAGAGGAGGAGGGAAGGAGGACAAGCTGTGCCCAGAGAGCGACAGAGGGACACATTTAGGGAAACGGAGTATTTCAGCGCGGCTGGAGCATGACAGAAGGCGGCGATTTTCTCAAGCTCACCCAAGTGGCTGCTAACAGAGCTGGACTAAAACAGCTAGGTCCGCCTCATTCTCCAGCACCTTTCCGTCTTTTCACCCTGCCTGCCCGCCTTCCCCAGGTCCATCACCAGGATGGGATCCCCTGTTCAAGAGCCCACTGTGGACAGGGGGATGCGAGTACGGTGTCAGCCACCAGGACGTGCCCAGGCACTGCACGAGCACAGGCTTAGCTCATTCCACTCAACACCTGGTGAGCAAAGCTCTGCTCCCGTTTCGTTGATGCAGAAACAGAAGCTTAGCGGCCATGCAATAGTCTAGCTACAGATCTCAGCTCTTGGTTCTGCTCACTGTAGACATTCCCTGACTCCTAGAAGTAAACAAAGAGAAAAAGTCCAGGGGAGAAGGCAAGTCCTCTGACTGGCCAGAAAAAGTTGCAGTCATTTTTCGAAGGCCCTCCTTCTTCTCCAAAGTTACTGAAGGCATTTTCTGCCCCGACTTCTCTGCAAGGGGGCACGTGGGAAGCTGGGGCTGAGAAGGGCACACTGTGTCAGCATGTGACTGCCTTGGCCATACAGACAAAAGCAGGAAGACTGGCGTTTGGGGTGACTCTTGACAGATGTAAAACAGGCCCGTTAGCTCAGATAAGGGACAAAACCCAGAACCCCCACAGCATGTCCCCTCACAGTGCGGGTGGGCCTCAGGGAAGCACTTTTCCTCAGAGTCCGTCCACTGACTGAAGACCACCGTCAAGGTCTTAGAACATGTCTCAAGCTCTCAACTTTTCAGAACACAGCGGTTGCTAAAGAAGATGGATTTACAGAAAGAGAACATGCTGCCTGGGAGGGACTGCAGAGCAAAGGGGGACAGCTGGCAGTTTGTCCCGAGCAAAGCTTTTCGGCAGAACATCAGGTTGAAATGAAAGCTTCGTCCCATCCAAAAGGCATCGGTCAGTTTAAGACCGTCTGAAGCACCTGGCGTCACCAGTTCAGGCCTCTGGACACGTCACAGCACTTTGCTCGAAACTGCTCAGAGACAGCCCACCGCCCTCGCGCTCCCTCACCTTGACTCGGAGTTTTCTTTTCTTTTCAAATGCTCAGCAGTTTCCCTGATGCCAATCAGCTGCAGGTGTCAGCACATCCGGCCTTTTTCCTCAGTCACCACTAAAAAGTGGTCTCTGTCCTCTGAGAAAGCCCTGCCCTCCTGCCCTCCTGCCCTCCTGCCCTCCTGCCCTCCTGCCCTCCGCAGCTTGACTTTCTGCCTTAATAGGACACACATGAGATCCCTAGGGGTGTCGGAGCTGTTCCCCAGGAAATACTTCACAGGGAAAGAGAGGCAAGGTC
>JAKSZT010026446.1:14584649-14637603 GCA_026826555.1 Tolypeutes matacus | reverse complement strand
CGGGGTTTCTGGAGATATCACCCTCCATTGCTCAAAATCCAAAAGCAGTATCAAAGAATACTAACTCAGAAGGCTGTCGTCAGCATCTGCTTTAACAGAGACCCCAAAACAAGGGTGGGGACTGGAATTTGGGTAAGACTGACTTTGTTTTTTAGTGATTTCCCTCTCCCCTGCACATTTGGCTCCAGGTTTTTCACTCCCCTTCCAACCTCTTCCAGATGTGTGAGTCTGACAGAATCCACACAAACAAGGAGCCAAAAGAAAAGCCCAAGACCAAAGCCTCTGCCCTGGTGAACCAGCGCGCGAGAGACGCGCAGGGCACATCCTCCCGGGGAGGCACAGGGCTGCAGGCGTCTGGGAAGAGCCCGGGGCCTCGCTCGCTGTGAGCAGGGGCCTGGGCTGCTCCAGCACCTGATGTCCAGGAGAGGCTCTGGCCGGGACTGTAAGCCACGAGCTCACGCAGTCGCTCCAAGCTGATGTGATATTCCAGAGCCAGCTGACCTCGGCCAGTCCGCACACGGGCAGCCCTGGCTGCCCAAGGCTGGGCGGGGCACCTCCAAGAGGTCTTCGGAAGGAGGGCCTTTCGTGACACCCAAGGCTCTTGGGCGTCTACACCCACCCTGCCTGGGGTGCAGCTGTCACAGGGGAGAGGCAAAGATGGCACAGAAAATCTATCGGTGCTCGCGTCGAAAATCCCACTTTCAAACCTAAGCACATCTGTACAGACTCTAAAAGGAAAATCTGCAACTGGCCATTAAATATTAGCAATCTACTAATTGCTAAGTGATTTATGGTATTAAAAGTCTCCTTTAAAATTCTGGTTTTTTAATCAAGAAAGCTTAAGTTGCTCTTCCTATACAAAATTAACCTCATTTCGAATTTCAAAGAAAAGGAAAATCATATTTTTCAATTTCAGTTTTAATCTTTTAGACGTTCCTTTCTCCTGTGAAATGACCTGATCTTGGTCTTCAGTCACTTGTTTTGTTCCCCCCGCCGCACACTTACACTTGGGAACTTAAGTGCCTCAGCCAAGCCCTAGCGCAGGGAGCTGGAGAGCCCTGGAGCCGGCACAGGTCAGCAGCAACTAGCTCTCGAGTCACAGTGCCCTGCAGCCCTGACACTCCAGGACAGCGGCAACAGCCGATACCTAACATTAGTTAGGAGTCTCACATTTATGAAGCTGAAAGAACCTGTTCTCAAAGCTAGAGGCGAGCTTGCTGTTCCTGATCCCGTGAAGGGAACGCGTCTGAGATCGCCTTGACGGCGCGGGCCAGCATCGAGTGCCGCAGCAACCTGTGAAGAAGCCGTGGCAGTGGCCTGGCTGAGCCTCCTCCTCCCGGGACGCTCGTGTCTGGTCGGCAGTGGGTCTCTCTTCTGACAGAGCTCTGGTCTTCACACAGGCCACCAAACAAAAGCCACCAAAACCTCGCTCTGGGCTCTCTCAACTTCTTTGGAATACTTTCTACATGTCATTCTTACTTTCCTCTAAAGGAAATCCACTGAGAAAGCGACAGTAAAGAGAAGCCAGGAAGACAAACCACCTAAACCCAGGAGCATATAAAATTGTGCTACTTACACTGCTTTCCAGTCCATCATCACTGATAAATCATGGCTCAATAATCAAGCGCAGGATCCATTTCTCCACGTCTGCTAACAAGTAGCTCCTCTCAGAGGTCCCAGGCAGATCTGGGGCCATCTCGGCAGGAGGTAAGAGAGGGCAGAGGTCCAGGAGCAAAGGCATGGGAAGCCCAGAATCCACGGGGCCTGGGCGTCCTCAGAGCAGCCCGTGAAACACTCCTGTGCGCTGCCTTCGGCTAGCACGGGCCCCCTGAGCTCCCGGCCAGCCCCGGGCCGGGCTCAGCCCCTGCTCCGACATCGCGCTCCCCTCCAGGAACACATCGCCTGGCTGGCGGGGGAGCGCCCGGGATCCTGCCAATCCACCCCTGCAAGCAGGCTTCCCAGAGGAAGCCGTGCAGTTTCTCTCTCGTCTGCTATCTGGGAGTGAGAGAGGGAGGGAGGGAGGCAGGCAGGGACAGGCTGCAGGCAGACAGAGAGAGGGAGAGAGGGAGCTTCACTGGGAGACCAACACTGGCTGCAAGTCCTACGCTAGCTTAGGAATTTTCTAATTCCTGCCAGGCAGACCACCAAAATCAAGTGTTTTAAATCTTTATCTATCCGTGTCCACTTAGCCATGTGTGCAAACAAACTGATGGAACCAAGGTTTTGTATGTGCGTGTGACTCTGGAAGTACACGGTTGCCGACAGATGCAAGCGCACGTTCCCTTGAGACATAAAGATACAAATACTTCATTTTCTGAGTGACAGTGACTAGTCCCACGGTGTCCCTGTCTTAGAGCGATTCAAGCACTCTTGGTAATGGAGGTGGCATCAGCCGCAGCCCAGACCCCACCTCCGATCACGCCTTCCCTGGCTGAAGCCCCCAGGGGGAGGGTAGAGGCGAGGCTGGGGCTGTCAGCCTTGATATCACACGCCATTGTCAAGCCGCTGCAGCCCCGACACCCCAAGACCAAGCCAGGGCTCAGGTTATGCCCGAGCTGGGGGTGGCACAGGGCAGGGACTTGACACACAGGTGGGGCTTCTGGATAGCCCAGGGCCAGGTGGAGACAGAAGAGCTGCTGGCAGGAGGGTGGAGGTGAGACACAGAAGGCAAGCCAGAGGGGCAGCCCCAAGCCCGAGGGCCCCACGGCCCACCCCTCAGCTTAGGGGAATCCTGCCACCCACGTTTCTCCAAATGTCATCCCAATCACTGGCATCAGAAGTGCCTGGTGACAATGTGCTAAAAATGCAGAATCCAAAGATTCTGATTGCGCCAGCGGGCATTTCAAGAGGCTCATGAAGGTCCTGAGCCAGGTGGGCTTTGAAGAGCAGGGCCTGGGGAGAGAGTGGAAAGTGGGAGGGGTGAGGCGAGGGCTCAGCGGACCTGCATTTATGGAGTGGGAGAAAGACAGCAGAGCTGAGGGTGGTGAGTGGAGCTGGGAGAGGTGCCTTGGCAGGGAGAGCGGCTTGCCGTGATTTTTTTTCAGCTCCGAGGCTGTTCGCACCATTCTCTCTGCCTGGAACGTGCTTCTTCGCAGGCAGACCTTCCCTCCAAGCCCAGTTCAAAGGCTGCATGCTCCGGAAGCCCCCCAGCACCCCCAGACAGCAGCCCCGGCCCCACCCACAGCTGGTCTGTACTCCTCATTACGAGTTCCTTCATGCATTGCCTTTATTTATTGGCCAATCTTTCTCTTTCCTATTAAATGATGATGAGCTGTTTCATGGACACTAGATGATCTCTCAGTCATCGTGATATGTCCCCAAGTTCTGGTTACAAAGTAGGTGCTCAATAAATGTGCATTAATTAAATGGCTAAATATACCATCAGAGGATTCCTTACCCTGGGTGGTAGATATGTGGCATTTGTGCTGTTACCAGTTTGCAAGCTGAGCATCTCGCTACATTTTATACACTGTTTTGTACACATGATACACTTCATATAGAGAAAAAAACTTCAATCAGCCATAACATCTGGGATTGGGTCCAAAGAGTTAGGACTTAACGGAGAATGAAAAAAATAGATGGCAAAGAACTAACCTAAAAAGGAAGCTAACAAAACAAACAGCAAGGCGCTCACTGGACTGAGGTGAGCCCCGGGCCACGTGCAGTGTCGCCGAGCAGGTCCTGATAAAGGTAAGTGGACGCGTCCGGGCTCCGGTAAGCGGACGCCGTGAGGTGTCACGTTTGCAATCAGCAGTTTAGGTCCCTGCTCAGGGTGGCAGCCCAGCCTGCACTAGCACTCCTAGAGAAGGAGCGCCAAAGTCGTTAGCAGGAAACAAAGCCTATTTCCTCGGCTTACACATTTTGGAGGAATTATAGATTACAAACAAGGAAGCCCTCACACTAGCAACTCAAAGAGTGAATGAAGTGGAGTGGGAAGAGAAGGGGGTCTAGGCAATGCTGGCAGCATCAGTTAAGGAGCATTTTAAATGCTGCTGTACAGTTTTCAACGTGTTTCATTGGGTATCAGTTCACCCATGTACAACTGAGGGAATTTAAATGATTTTCTCTTGGTCACACCCAGCTAATTAAATGCTTGAGCCAGATCTGGGACCCAAAGCTTCTGTCTACTCATCTGCTGGCTTTTCTACTATACTGTGTGAAAATGGCCATCGATGGTGAAACAGGGACTGAAATGAAAGATGCCCACAGGGAGCCCACAGGGAGCCCAGAGGAGACTCTGTCTTAAGGACTGGCCTGTCAGAATACTAGCTTAGTGAGCCTCGGACTTGGCACAGTGGAGCCGGGGACCCCCAAGCGGAAGGTCCAAGCGGCCCGGCCATCCCTGGGAAGCCGCTGCGGCCACGGCTCTCTTCTCCACCATCTCTCGTGATAGCAGAACTCCTAGTGGCCACGGAGCGGACCTGGGGATGCGCCTTCTCCATCTTCCTTCCGGAACACTGTTCTGGGCCGTTTATGCTCCCGAGCATCCCCGTGGGGTTGGCTAAGCCGGGCCTGTGCTGCAGTCTGGCTCTTTCCTGTGTAGCCCTGGTTCCTCCCCTCTTCCTACAGGCGTCGGTTTCTGATAAGCATCCTGTGCGCCCAGCTCCATCTCCCAGCTCCATCTCACATCTGCTTCCAGAAAGCCCAGCCTGCAGCCCTACGGCCGCGAAGCACTGATGCCCTTCTCTGCGTGCCTCTGGTGATGCCGGAGCTTCAAGGCAATGAAAATCCACTCTTCCTCCCTCGCCAAAACGCCGGGCAACTGATTCTCTTCCCTAGAGGAAACCGGAGGCTTCCTGAGAAGCGTGGGGCAGTCAGAGCATCTGGACTCCTGCACCCCTCACCGCCTGCCCCCCTTCTGCCACAGAAGCTCTGCTTTTATCTGCTTTACATGTCGGGGGTCTTGTGAGAGCTCACTGCAAAGGGGGCTTTGCTGGTCGTAATACTTTTGGAAAACACAGGTCCGGATGGTCCCATAGACTCCTCCCTTCTCCAACACCCTGTGATCCTACAACTGTCCTCAGGGGACACAGAACACGGAGAACAAGGTGGCACCTAAGGCTCACCCACCGACTAGGAAAAACAAGAAATGGATACAGTACTGATCAAGGAAGAGACACTTTTAAGGTCATGTTCTGGTTTACAAGACAAACAGGAAACTATATAAATGAAGATGGAGTTAAGATATTCCTGGGGCAAGGTGGGCTAACCTTGGGGACACAGAGACAAGGTCCCGCTGTCTGTGACTATGCCCAGATAGAAGAGGAGTATTGCTATTCCCTCTTATAGGAAATATGATTCCAAGGAATGGTAACAAAGTAAAAGAAACTCCATGTAGCTAAAGCTCTGGTGGCATATTTTATATAAACATATACGTATTCACGTGTAAGCAGGCTGAATGGTTACCAATGGTATAAGGAAAAAACTCTAAAAGAATGATTCCTAACTGCCTGTGGATCTCCCTGTGGGAAATACCAAAGCATGAAAATCCTTAATCTACATGAAACACCAGGATTAAATGAATTGTGGTGTGGCAGTTTGATATTATTGACGAATTCCAAAAAGAAATACTATGTTTGTAAAGTGGTCTGTTCCTCTGGACACATTGGATTGTATGGGATTCAGAGGATTCACTTCTGCTTGATTAAATTATGATCAGGGCTTTGATTGGGCCACGTCAGTAGGACGTCGAGTCCCCACCCTCTTGGTGGTGGAGACTTACGGAGAAAATGACACGGCAGAGGAGACAGAGTTTTGACGTTGGAGCCCAGGAAGTAAACACACAGAGAAGCAGATACGTGAGGAAGGAGAGAAGGTTCCATTAGACACGACAGAGGCCCCGGGAAGAGAGACGAGCTGTTAGCCTGATAGTCTAGAGCTGGCCTTGTGAAGAGAGCAGAGCAGCTGAGCCCAGAGACAGACAAGCCCCGGGGAGAGAGATGAGACTTATCCCAGCACACAGCTGATACTGGAAGAAGCTGGGACCATGGAGCCTTAAGCAGAAGAGGGAGGCTGAACCCTCACAGACGTCGGCAGCCATCTTGCTCCAACACGTGGCAACAGACTTTGGTGAGGGAAGTAACTTACGCTTTATGACCTGGTAACTGTACGCTTCTACCCCAAATAAATACCCTGTATAAAACCCAACAGGTTTCTGGTATTTTGCATCAGCACCCGTTTGGCTGACTAACACACGTGGATATTCTGAAAATACAATGCAGTTATGATTAGAAGGTAACTTGTGTTCCTTGATGTTCCGTGTTGCCAAATCTACACCTGTTATTAGTATTTGTATTTGGCAATTAAAAAAAAACAAAAACATGTTATTCAGAAAATAAAGTTTGCCAGTAAGAATCGAGGTACCTCATAGTAAATAATGATAGTTGCATGTAATGTCTTTTATATAATCTTTTTTTCTCTTCCCAACTAGTGGTGCCCAAGCTTGGATCCCAAGTGAGAAGACGGCACCCCTGTCCCTACTTGATGCAGTCAGACATTAGGGTCCTTTGTGCCCCGTTTTCTAAGCCTCATTATGAGCTGGGGTATCCCTGAACACAGCTACTCCTTTCACTGAGAGGAGGAGGGAGGAGGAGAAAGGAAGGTGTGTGGGAGGCAGGTGGGAAGGGCTTGGGGAAGCAGCCCTAGAATGGAGCCATCTGCTCCCAGAGGAGGGGGGTGAGTGATGAGTAGGCGAAAAGCTTCCCAGACAAAACAGGCCCAGAGCCTGCCCTCTTTAGCGGAGGCACTGACTTCCTGGGCCTGCCTCACCAGGCCTGCTCAACGGCCTGCAGAGGCAGCAACAGCAGCCCTTGACACCTTGGCATCGTGTTTCATTAAGTAGCCCCTGGATGTATTAGAAAGTGACCAAAGCAGGACCAGTCTCCTTTCCAGGCCACAAATTTAGGAGAAGAGCTCAAAATTCTAAGATAGCCTGCGGATGACTGGCCTCAGCAAATTCCACAGTCGAGCTGGGCCGGCCAGAGGAGAAGCTTCCAGATCCTCACAGAAGAAGACTGTGCTCTAAACCTTCCTAGGGCAAGGCAGCCGCCCAGCGGCAAGGCCAAGGTAAAACTCCCAGGTCCTAACTCCAAATCCAGCGGTCCGTTCAGTGGTTTAAGCCTACTCCCTCACACCGAGCTTTCTTTGATGATCGCTCTCGACTCTCCGGGCAACGTGAGGCTGTGATGTCCTTGATCCTCTGTCTGGCAGGCTTGAGAGGATTTCTGTCCTTCTCGAAAGAACTGAGGATTCTCTCCATAGATCACATTTGAGAACAGAGACCTTTTGTGGAAAATGGTCTGAACATCAAACATTTTAAAAAAAAAATAAAAGGTCAAATACCTCTGAAGTTAGATCTGAGTTGGGAAAAAGGATGTGCTTTTAAGAACATAAATGCTGAACTTGGGAAATGCCAGCATCTTTAAAAACGCACTCGGCATGTGGTCTACACAGAGGTAGTCCGGCACCCCCCGAAGGGCACATGAAAATCTTAGCACTTTGACAAGCGTCAGAGTTTTAATTCATGTCATCTGCAGCCAGGTATGCATGAAGAGTATGTGCTGATGAGGTGTACTCACTTGAGGGAAAGTGATCATGAAAATCTAGATTTTTTTTTTAAAGACAAATTAGGAAAACGTAAGTGCAGTTTACAGAGCTTCTCCCCCAGGGACAGGCCTGTCACAGAGAGGAAAAGTCCGTGTTGGTTCCCGCTCCTGGGCTGGCTTCCACCTCCTGCCATTGTTCTTGTCTCCCCTTGCTGAGGGGCATTTCCTCCGTACCCAGGAGAGGCCTGTGGTCATGACCATCCGCTCGCTCACTCACTCGTTCCCTCACTCATTGCACGAGCGTGCACGCAGCGCCTCTGGCTGCGGCCTGCGGATGTGGGCACGGCCACCTGCTCTCGGCCTTCCGGAGCTTGCGGGTAAAGCCAGCCGCCCTGGTTTGCTCCTCCCTGGAAGCCTAACACCGTGTCAGGCTCCACCTGCTTCTCGAGAAGACCAAAGAACGGACACGCCTTATCTACTTTTCCGTTACACTTTGAACCGCCGGCTAGCGGGCCTCACGCCGGGCGGGCCTTCTGGGTCCTCCTTCCTGAGTGGAAAAGCAGACCCGAGTCACCGCGCCCTTCAGCGGGTCTGCCTCGGCTGGTCCGTGGGCTGACCCTGCACGGTCTCCGGCCACGTCCTCAGACTCCCGCAGGCGCACAGCAGCCATCCCAGGACCGCGCGGCAGTGCGGGGTCGCCACGATGTCACGTGGGCGTGATGGGTTCTAAAGACGGAGGCGGAGCGGAGCCAAGGTCAGCAGGAGGCCCGGCAGTCCCCTGCCTGCGCGCCGGCCCTGGAGGAGGGTCATCTCAGGCAGCCGTCTGCCGTCTCGGCAGCAACGCAAGGTGTACACCGCCAGGGCACAAAGCCTAACTGCGACGCCAGTTCCCACTGCTAGCCCCGTGCGGCCGTCACCCTCTTTTATTTTTTATTTATTTATTTATTTTTTTAAACCCATAGTCATCCTTTTATTTATTTATTTATTTATTTATTTATTTTTATTATGGGTAAAAATCAAAATTCTCACAATACATACAAACATTTGCATAATGATATATAAATATATGTGCATATATGTGTATTTGCTTACAAAAATGTTATTTATATATATATATACATATATTTTAAGAGGTGCTTAGATTACCTAAAATATTACACGGAACCCACTCGGATTCCCATGTTGCCCACCTCCCACACCTCCCACCACATCCCACACAAACATCTCCCACAGTGTGGCCCACCAACCTCAATGAACTTACACATCCTGGAGTCTTGCCACCAACCATAGACCACAGTTCACACTGTAGACCACACTCTCTCCCACTCAGTTCTGAGTGGTGTGTGCTGATTTAAAATGGCCTACATCCGTTGCCACAACAGTACTCAGGACAACCTCCAACTCCCAAAGAAGCCCCTGTATTTCAACTGCTCATCCCCTCCCTGCCCCAAAAGTGTCCAGTGGCCACTGGCTCCCTCTTTTAGAAGTACCCTGCGATACCCGGGAAGGCCGAGGCAGGCTTTTCAGCTCTTCTCTGCCGTAAGAGAAAGGAAACAATTGACTCCATTTGCTTTTATAAAGCCACGTAGCAATACACTTCCAAGCTGATGGAGACCTCTCAGGCCTGCGGGAAACTGCCACGGCCCAGGGGCCTCGGCGCCCCCGGGCCCAGCTCCCCGCGGGAGGCCGTGACGCGTGGGTTGAGCCCGGGCCGCCTGCTGCGGCGGTGTGGGTGCGCCCACTCTGCAGGTGGGAACGGGCACGCAGGCCCCAGCGATTGCCTCAGCCCGCGCTCCAGCCCGCCGCCGCCTCGGCCTCCAAAGCCCTAGTTTATCTCCGCGAGGGGATCAGGCGGGCCTGACCTCACAGGGCCGCCAAGACAGCTCACGCGCCACCCGGCAGCGCCCCCTCCTCCTCACCGCCCGCCTCCGGGGGCCGAGCCGCTCCCTCCCCAGCACCCGCTGCGCAGCCCCTCGGGCTGCCTGCCGGGGGCTCAGCCCTCGAGCCCCGCGCCGAGTGCCAAGCGCGCTGGCTGGCAGGGGATGCGGGCAGCCCAGAGAGGCCGCCCGCCAGCGCCGCGTCGGCCTCAGCCCGCTCCCACACGAGACACAGCGGCTAACTCTCCCCGTCCGGCAACTTGCCGTGGCGACGCCCCTGCCCACCTCTCCGGGATCCCTCTTCCAACTCAGCGGGCCAGGAGCCAGCCTCCGACTGGTCAGGCTGGAGGGCTACCTAAGCGCCCTCGTCTCGGGGATTCTTCTAGAGTCTGGAAGGATCTCTAAGTCAGTTCCTGACAACTTATTGGCAGAAGCAGAAGAAAAGCGTGCCAATTTGCTGCAGGCACTCAGCATCCCAGACGCTCTCACGCCAGGTGTTATTAACATGTTACTTACAAGGAACCCAGTTTTAACCTATTGTTTGGGTTACATGGTGTTATGCTTTTTTGTGGGTTTTTTTGTCCTGTAGAACAAAGTACTGTATTTTTTCTAGCGTGGAAAAAACAGGACGGGTGTCAAAGAACTCAATCTTCGAATGTAAGGCTGACTTACTGCAAAGGAGCCGGATTTAGGAATCAGGATGTGGACTCTGATCAATAATATTCCTGGCAATCAGACAGCCACTTTCTGAAGCTGACAAGGGGGTCAGATGTCACTCCCAGGCCTCAGGGGATGAGGTCAGGGTCCTGGGAAAGGCCCAACGCTTCCAGGACTCTGATAAAAGCCAGACATTCGCCCAAAGGAATTTCATAACCGGAAAGAATGCCACTGGATGCCTGCCCAGGGCACCATAGTCCTAAAACCTCCCAATGTTTTCAGCAAGGGCTGGGAGCGTCCGTGCACTAACTGACGGCATACGCTGACCAGCCCCAAGCAAAGCTTGCATCGGAAGGCCAGGACAGGAGGCAGCGGTGGGCCTACTCCGGCCAAGCCGCAGCAGGTTCTCGGAGGTAGAGCCTCCCTTTTAGGGAAACCACCTTGCACACCATGTCCCTGTGCCCGCTCCTGCCGCAGCACCTCAATCGCCATCAGACCACCTGCCAGAATGCCCCAGGTGAACCCCACTAAACAAAGCACGACTTCTGCCGGCTCTTACACCCCTTCAATCAGCATGTGCCGACAGGCTATTTCCAGGAGATACGATTTTGAAGCAAGGCTGCCGGCTCTTCCTCCCTGCTTCCTTAAATTACTCTTACACGGAGGTGTAGAAAACCTGAGCGGAAACTCTGGGTCACTGAGTTATGCTACGCAGTTACCAACTCATCTCTGTCCGTGTCCCAAGCTGTGTGGCCCCAGCAACGTGGCCAAGTTTACCTGTCCTGGAAAGATAAAATCAGATGATGATCTCCACCTTACTGCCCATGGGATGTGGCAGGAAAACTAGAGAGGAAGGAGGGCTTTGCCTCTAGACTCGGCACGTAGCCTCGGCAAGTCTCCCCAGGCTGGGTTTCTTGACTCTGCACACTCTGGTGATGTTGTATTAGCCGAGAGCGTGTCTGTAAAGTGCTAGCAGGCTCCCCACACAGTGCCAGGATTCTAGTTCTCACATGTCTCTTTAGGGTGGGTCGCTGAGGACGACTAAAACCTCCCGAGTTGGGGCTTCCACGCACCTTTCTCTTCCAGGAAAGCTGACGTGGGACCATTCACGGCACTGAAATGAGGGAGATTTGGCAGAGATTAAAACTGGTACAAAGATGCAATCAAAGTTCGTCTTGCCGGAGTAATCCTAGTTTGGCAACCTGCCGCCGCCTCTGCATTCCTTAAGGAGCACCTGCTAATTTTCCTCTTCCTCCCTCTCTCTCACACACAAACGAAACGTCACGTTTTCTTCTGCGTCTCAACCGTTCTTCAGCCTCATTTAGTAAGTGATGTCAAGTGGAAGAACGTGACGAATGAAAGAAATGCAGGTAGGCAAAGCAGAGGAATGGGGGGACGTAGCGAACCCCACTTTTGAGCCCAGTGCTTCTCAGATACCGCGCCGACAGCATGGAGCCAAGAGGCAGTGGGTCAACCGGACCTTCCCCGCAAGGAGCTCGCCAGGGCAGCGTCTCAATCTTTAGAAAGCTCTGGGCTAAAGGGTTGTATGGTGTTAATGACTACACTATTGGGAGGAAGAAAACTTGACAGTCCAGAGATTTCAAGTTTTCAGGAGGAAGCCCATCACGCGGGACGGAGAGCCTCGGGTACCGCTTCCAAGACGCAGGAGCTCCGTGGGAAGACGGCCGGTTGCGGCCCATTCTCCCACACTCCCAGTTCCTGGGGTTGCTGGGGATAAAGAGTTTTCAGTTGTAGATCACAAATTCTGTTTTCAGCATGTTTTTCCTCAGCCCAGCTGCCTCTCAAGTGAAGAATTCTGCTGGTACAGAAAATATTCCACTAGCATCTAGGTAAGCACATGGCACCAACAGTGATAATCTTCACTTCCAGGCTGACTCATCATTTGGGCTGCCCCTGAGGTCTCTGATTCAATTTCCAGCTTCTCTGACCACGCTAAAGGAATCAAGTTGAAAATACTAGAATATAAAGTGAGGCAGAGCAGGTTCTCATCCTCCCACATCCTCTCTGCTCCCTGGAAGATTTCTACATGGAAAGAGATACCCAGAGAAATGGGAGAACATGGCAAATTGATGGACAATAAATGATGTTGGAATGTTGAAAAGTCATTTGGGAATTAAATGTGTAGTTGCATTAGTTTTTAAGATGGAGGATAATATGATAAAACAAGTATGTTTTTAAAATAGCTTCACCTAGTGTTGCTTTTTATTTAATAATTGAAAATCTTGTCTGAAAATGTGGCATTACCATAATTATCTCCATACTTGTTAAACTGTCCGTGATTTACTTTAAAACATAGGCCCTCATAATGGATGGCGGTGATGGGAGCGCGATATTGTGAATGTAATAAATATCACGGAATCGCACCCTGAAAAACAGTCAAATGAGAAATTTTGTTTTTATATATATATGTTAACATAAAAATTTTTTTTAAAGACTACTTCAGCATACATAATGAAATATATGTGTGGGTTAGTATTAATTTGTACTCTAGGGGTAGTTAGTTAAAATTTGAAGTGCTTTCATCAGGAATACACATTTCAGGGGTGCTGGTTGGTCAGTAATTGATCAAAATTTCATTATCATTTAATTTCAAAATTTGGACTGATTTCCTCCAAAATGTCTTCTTTAACCCCAGGGCTATTTATTAAGTGGATGGCTTAACTTCCAAACATGAATGACTTTAGTCCTTTGGAAGTTGTCAAAACTTGCATTTTGAGCCAGTATGTGGTCCATTTTGGTAAATGTCCAGGTGTCCTTGGAAAAGAACTCTGCATTCTTGTTGAGTACCGTGGTGTATAGAGGTCAGCCAGGTAAAAAACTAATGAATTGTCTGGTTCAGATCTATACCCTTACTGATTTTTTTGTTTGCTTCTTCAATCAGTTCTTGATAGAGGTACTTTAAAGTCTCCCACTCTAACTGTGATTTACTTCTCCTTTAAATTTTGCCAATTTGTTTCATATGCTTGGAGCTAACATTGTTATATGTATATAAATTTAGAGTTTTTATGTCTTCCTGGCAGATTGACCCTTTGATTATTACAAAACATCCTTATTTGTCTTTAGCGATGTTTCCTCCATTAAAGTATACTTTCCCTGATACTAATAGAACTACACCAGTTTATTTTGGTTGGCACTTACAAGATTTATCTTTTATTATCAAATTCTGCGTCTTATATTTAAGATGTTGCCTTATAAACAGTATATAGATTTTGTTTTTTAACAGCCTGGCAATTTTCTTTTAATTGGAGTATTTAATCACTTTCTATTTAATGCAATCACTGATATAGTTGGGTTTATATCCACCATCTTACATTTATTTTCTATTGTTCTCCCTGTTTTATGCTCCCTTTACTCTCCTTTCTTGCTTTCTTTTGGAGTAATCAAGTATTTCTTATTCCATTTCCCCCTCTTTTTACCAGTTACCATAGAAATTATGTGTCCTAGACTTACTATAGTCCAGTAAAATTTGAACTTTTCCCACTCCCAGATGTTGCTATGACCTTAAGATGCTTCAACTTCATTTGCATTTTTTCTTCTCTTGCATTTTTTGTATTATTTTGGTCATACATTTAATTCTACATATTTCAGACCCCACAAGACATCATTTGTATTGATTTGCATGATCAATAGTCATTTATATTTGACCACATTTTTCTTTACATTTTATTCTGATTTTTTTAAATAAAGAAAACTTGGAAGAACTGTAGAGTGAACACTCATATACCCTTTCTCCAGATTAGGTAATCAACCAGCTTCTGTGTTTGCTTCATCACCTCTCTATCTAGCCAGTCTAGCATAGACTTTTAATGTATTTCAGCTTGCTCACATATTTACCTTTTCCATCATTCTCCATTCCTTCCTAAATTTCTGGGATCATTTTCACCTGTACAAATTCTTTTAGTATTTCTTTCAGTGGTATACTGGTGATGAATTTGTTCAATTTTTATTTGTCTGAAAATATCTTTATTTCACTTCAACTTCTGAAGAATATATGTGCTGGGTATAAAATTGTAGGTTGCCAGTTATATTCTTTCAACACATTAATATGGCATTCCATTATCTTCTGGCTTTCTACATTTCGGTTGAAAAGTGAGCTGTTAATCTTCTCGTGAGTACTATGAAAAATAATGAATATTTTTCCGGCTGCTTTCATGAGCCTTTTTGTTTTTTAGCAGTTTTACTACATAGCATCCAGTTGTGGTTTCCTCTGTATGTATATATCTTGGTTGAGGCATGCAGGGCTGTTTGAACCCATGGTTTGATGTCTTTTATCATTTTCAGAAAATATTGCTTCTCCTTCACTCCATCTTCCCTTCTTTTGGAACTCCAATTACATGTATAGTCCATCTATTCCCCATAAGGATGAGTTATGAAGCCATCAAGAGTTCTACTCCTTGGGTTAACTGGACTTGCTGGATTCTTAAACACTGTGTAAGAGGAGTACCTGCTTAATATTTTCAGCCAATTCACATGTCTAAAACAAAACCATTTTTGCCAAAGGAAAAGCATTTCAACTTCCATTATTTTAATTAACGAAGCCTCTGCTGTTGACCATTAATAAAGGTTACCAAAGCATTTGTAGTAAGTTAACTACCTCTGGAGTCTGACTTTCTGATTAGTGTCTTTCACATAACAACTTGGACTGACATCGGAACTGATGAATCAGAACAGATTCTGGCCTCAGCTGATCCTGGAAATCCCCTAGTTTGCCAGAGTTGTTGTGAGGATCAAGTGAGCCCACGGATAGTAAAGAGACTCATAAATCTTCAAGTGAGACATCGACTTCGGGATATGACACAGCAACTTGCAGGAGAGCATTGGTCTCTTTAAGAGCAACCAGAGAGACCAGATAATTTTTAAAAAATGCTAATTGACGGTCTTAGAGCTGCCAAGGCAGCTAGACGTGAGCAGCTGTGTTTCCTTCTTGCTCAGATCATAAAGAGCTGAGAAGCTGGTCTTCTCCCTCAGGTCACTTGCTTTCTCTCAGTGTGGGGTAAGAGGCTGGGAACGCAGGAGATCTCTTGGCAGTCGCATGGAGCCGAAAAAGCAAAAATTGGGGGAGGATGTTCGGCTTGACTTTGTCAGATGATTATCTGAACTTTGTTATTTGCATATAACTACATCTGCCTCTCGTGTATCCTTTTTCAGGGGGCTGTGGGAGTGCCTAAAAGGACAGGGAGTTGGATCTTTATCACATTTGCAAAACAGACTGCATGGCTGTGTTCTGCCAGCCTGCTAATACATGTTTGTAAGTATGGCAAAATCTAATTCAAGACCTACTTTCAGTGTAACACCACCTGGAAATAAGGTTCTATGGGAGGAAACCCATAGCCCCAACATGCTGAACCAATATCGCCAAAAATGACGATGAAAAACCAAGCTGGCTTTGGTCAGTTTGAAAAATGTCCCTTGCTTCAGAAATAAGTCCAAAATGTAGTGGGCATGAGGGCCTTATTCCTTGCTCTGGCTTTGCTCATTTGTCTTTAAAATATCACGTGGACTACTGTCATCTTGGCTTATTCTTGGCCCAGTTTACCCAATGCTCATATTAACCAGAGGTGCATGCAAAGACGACTTGAAGTTACCTGAGGGTCTCCCTAAAGTTGACAGTTGAACACCGCCTTCAATAGATAGAACCAAACTTTTCCCTCTCCCCATCAGAAGAAAACCTGTGAAGCTTGTAGATATTAGAGAATCTGAATCCTGCTTCAATGAAACATACCAGGAACCCAGAAAGGTTACCAAAAAAATGGCATTTCTGACTTTCCAAAGGGTTCAAACTGCTTCCTGGAGAACAGCTGCCAGTGCTCGGCCCTTGTCTTCAGAGGTCTCAGTGGAGGTAGCCCCCAAAGGCCCCCAAGATACAGAGCTGGTTGCCCTCCTGAGAGAGCACCAGGAAGGTCCTGGCATCCTAGAACTCATACCTGCCAGGTGCTTAGAGATCAGTTCAACGCCTGCATTGCTGCGGCCAGAGAAACTGAGGTCAAGAGAAGTTTGGTAAGTTGGCCTTAGTCACAGAGAAGGAAGGCCCTGACCCAACGTTCAGTTCACCGGATGTTTAATCCGTTGGCCTGTCTAGGGCCGCCTGTTTCTCTTCTCCACACGGAGCCAGTAATCGTCCCCTGGACTTGCTCTTAGGACCTAGTCAGATCAGGGCAGGATGATGCTGCATCTGGCCCAGTACTTTCAGGTCACCTGTAGTGAGGCAGCTGTTTTGGATACGAGCAGAACACCACAGACAAAGAAAACAGAAGTTCTGTACCTGAGAGGAACAGGAAATAACATCAGGTAGTAATACTGGGCTACTTTTAATTCTGAAATGTCAATACACAGTTATTTTCTTTCTAGAAGAGAAACAGGAAAATACTGATGTCAGCAAGACAAAGTCACTTACATGTTAGCTTTAACCTAAAATTTTCAGATCCTACATCTTTGGTGAAATTCATTTCACTCTTTGGATAATTTTGGCAAAGAATAAATATGTCATCTTAAAAGAAAGACTAAACAAAATTAAATCTGTTCGGTGATTTCTCATGGGGCAAACTCCAAACTCAGCAACAAAATGAAAGAGAAAAAACTCCTTCATTATGAAAGAGGTCATGCGTGATGGAGTTTTCTATTGAAAATATGAAAATATTACGAGGATCTTATCTGTTAATATAACAGGTACGGCAAACCACCATTTACTTGCTCTGATTTTATTTCTCCAACCACAGTTAGAGCTAATGATGTATTTTGTAAACAGAGTAATCACAACGTACTTGGGATTATTGACGGAAAGGTTCACACAGAGCAATAAATTCAACAGAAAAGCATTCTCGGATACTTCCAAATCTTTTTCAATGTATAGACCATATTCCAAAGATTCATACTGAGGAAGAAAAGAAATCCCAAAGTGGAACTAATGGGAAATGGGCATTATTTTGGCAGACACTAATAGGAAACTGCCCACTTTTTATTAACATGCAGCCCATTGGTAGGCTAGAAATAGAAGCGTGGATTGTGTAATTAAAAATGTGCTCTAAGAAGCCTGAACGCCATGTGGACCACACACAAGTCCCTCAGGGGTAGTTTTGAGAATAACCTACTACGGGAACGGCAGCCGGATTTTCATCAGTCCCCTGCGCTGGGTTACAGGAGTAGCCTCCTACAGATATCAGCAGGCAGTCACAGCCCCGTTTCCTGACAAGTGCAATCCTCAAGGCAGAAGCCAGGATGCGGCTGGCGGGCGCGTAGCTGGAGCCGAGGCACCGTTCAGGGCATTCAGTCAAGTCCACGAGCCGGAGCGCAGTGGCCCAAGGGTGGGCAGTGGACACAGGAGCGCTCGGGCTGCCCGGGCTCGCTGATCGTGAGCTGGCCGTGGCGCGGTATTTAGCCAATCTGAGCCTCAACGTCTCCCTTCTGTAAAATAAGGCTATTAGCATTGTCTACCTCAGACTGCTTCTGTAAAGACTGAGTGAGGTGATTTCCATAAAGTGCGTAGCCACGTGGAAATAAGAACCGCGTCAGCAGTGTCTGAAGCTGGAGAGGCTCTGGTCTGTGAAGCGAACCGCAGCTTGTCATGTGCCACGTCGTCTGCTGCCCAGCAAGTCTGCTTCTCTTCCTGCCAGCCGTGGACGTCACACACTCCTCCGAAAGAAGAGTCATAAACTGAAAGCAAATGTGTTTTCTTGCTTTAAAAAACGGCAAACTTAGCCAATACTACAATGAGGTGTTTCAAGAGGGGTGCAGTGACGTGTTTCAAATGTCCTGGAGTCATCTTGGGAACAGGCTGAGCTACTGCCTGCAAGCTACCTAAAGCCACGGCAGCCGCCACACCGCTGCCACCTTAGAGTTCTACCCCACCACCGGGATCACGGATTGCGTAATTTTAAAAGACGATGAACCATCAACTTTACTTCTATGAGATATAAATATCTTTCCCATATTTGCATCGTGAGTCCATGTTTATTCATAATCGACGTGCGACGACTGCGTTTTACCAAATCTGCTCCCGAGGCTGAAAAGGTCCCCCTTGGCTGTTTCCTTAAACGGGGTGGAGGAAGTGACTGAAATTCCCAAGCACTGCTTTAGGGTGGATGTGTTTAAGCTCATCAATACCCGGCCGCTGCTGGGTGCTCAGTGACGAGGTCTACCCGCCCGAACGCGGGAGCTGCACGACCTGGCCCACGGCTTGCGGTGACCTGCAGGAGAGAAGAGCCTGTCTTCCAGTCCACTGCAAAGGATTCCAGGAGCAGGGGCCCAGGGAGGCCTCTGAGATGGAGGGCAGGGGTCTCTAGCAAATAAAAGAGCATGAGGCTGGCTTAGAAGTCACTACCTGAGCTTTAATCTTATCGGCAAACGTTGCATCTTCCGGCAGCAAACCCAGCCTAAAGCACACAGACAGGAGCCCAGGTCGCTGTTATTAAGAGCTGGCTCCCAGAATGAGCCTCTTCTAGATCTGCCTCCGATTTTAGCGTCTGCGATGCAAACGGAGCCCAGCTCTGTGCCCTGGGATGACGACGACCTCCCTAAAGCCAACAGGCTGTGCTCGCCCGGAAGACTGTCAGAGCTCGGACCACACCTTCAGTCCATCACAAGCGGGCAGAGGGGCTTGAGGCCACGGCAGAGAACGAGAGCATCTGCGGTTCCCTTCTAGTCCCGGGAAGGGCTGCAAGGCCGACCCACCCAGGCGCTGCTCCTTCAGGACCAAGCCGAGTGGCACTGCCCAGAGCCAGGTGTGACGGACGCCAGGGCTGGTCTCCTCTGGGACCCTCTGACACAGCCTTAGAGTGCCCGCGTCCTCCATTGGGTTAGTGTTGTCAGGGAGCTTATCTGTTGTTGGGACCTGGTGGTCAAATTTTGGCCAAACGTCAAGGTGGTGCAAAGCCTTTTGCTCATTTCTTTAAAAATACGTAATTAGAGGATTTTTTAAAAGCTAAATTAGCCTAAAATTTGCCACCAAGGCAATGAAGAGAGGAAGCACTGGGCCGGTGGAAAGGCTCTTGGCCTTGAGAAGAAAAGCAAAAGAAAAAACCCTCCAATTTAAAAATATGGGCTAACTTCCAACTGCCTTGGCTCCGCCGAGCCCCGTGTCACTGCTGGCCTCTGACTCGCCACCGACTGCTTTTTAATCACAAGGCCTGCGAAGGCTCTGGTGACGGAATCTGATACACTCGGCCGAACCTCAGATGCTTCTCAAGGGGCCACTTTCCAGGTAGCTGGGGACTTTGAGTGCCCCTCGTGGGGGCACGCCATCGACCACCTCACAGCCAGGGCCCACTGGTTTTCCTGCAGGGAGCTGACGCAGCGAAACCCATGCCAGTTACAGTCAGTATCTCTGCATTTGACTAAACCTTTTCCTAAGTTACCTACCGTGGTTCTGTGTTTTTTATCGTAATTAAGAAAAAAAAACCATCTGGGTTACCTAACGGTCAGTAAGAGATCAGTTTATCTCAGTGTGTGGATTATAGGTATATTACAGAGAACCTCTTGCACTTTTAATTTTTGTCCAAATAAAATGCATGGTGTATCAGAAGTTTAAGATCAGGTATGAGTATCTGGGCAAGCTAGATGACACTGCAGCCTCACTATCACGTAGCCTATGGTGGCAAGGAATCCTTGGAAATGCTGTGCCAGCGTGGATCAGGCTCAAGGGCATTTCACTGCCTTCATTATTTTATAATTCTGCTTGTAACACTGAAGCTCCAGGGTGGGAAGTAAGGGATCAATAATCAAATTATGCACACTCTGAAATCTTTGCCAGTTGTAGGAGGATCTTACATGTGTCGAGATTTCACAAACAATGAGAGTTGTAAAATACCACCTATATGAAATGTCTATCGTATGTGATGGCATAGAGTTTTCATTAACTTTTCACAATATTCACAATGGAGAATTACATTGCATGGTAGCAAAGCAGACATTTTTATGTGTTGCTTATATTTTACCTCAAATTAAATTGTAGATATAGGGTAATAAATAAAATCCATCCATGACTTTCCAAAAAAAAGAAAATATGGCTTAGCGGAGAGGGTGTAGCTCAGTGGTTGAGTGCCTGCTTTGCATGTGTGAGGTCCCAGGTTCAATCCCCGGTACTTATTAAAAATATATGGGTTAAGGAGAGAGAAGGGGAGAGTCCAGTCTTTAGGACTACTTGCTTACTTTTCCTCTAATGCATCACCTTTTATTATGCCACGGAATTGTTTAGCCATAAAAGAGTGGGGGAGGGGCGACGCCAACCTCCTAAGGCCCGGTGGAGGAGGCCACTCGCAGAAGTGGCCGGCAGCCTTTCCGTGCCCCAGGCTTGCTTTGGTGCTTTGTGTCACTGTCTTGAAATTCTTAATTTCTCAACACAGAGCCCCGCGTTTCCGTTTGTGCTGGGCCCTGCCAATCCTAGCCAGTCCTGGCGGTGGCACTTTTCTCTTTCAGGAATATGCTAGTCACACATCTGTTTAATAAATTTTAAACACCACAAATTCAGGGGTAAATCCCATTTCATAAAGATAAGGGCGTGACCACTTTACAAGTGCACAAATAGACAAAGGGTGGCAGAGCACGAGCCACCTGGGTAAAATACTTCCAGGGACTCTGAATGCGCCCATCCTCAGTTCCCACAATTAGAGATTCATCCCACAGATCCCAGAGCGAGGAGGGTTAACCCTGGGGAAGGCCTCTGGGACAACGTGACGCCGCGGGCAGGGACGCGGGCGCTGCGAGGGCCTGGACCTTCTTGCTACTGGCTGGGTGTCCTGCGGTGAGCCACTTCCTACATCTGAGCTCCTATTTTCACCTGTAAAACAGTGATAGCCACGCTTTTCCAGGTCGTTGTGAGCATTAAATGAAGCGCTATGTGTGAGCTTACTTTATGGATTAGGCACTAAGCAGAAACCATTTCTATAGGACTATGGGTAATTTCCCTTTTTCTTTCTTGAACTGCCTGTTCAAAATCTCACATGTTGCTGAAACTTCTTTCCTGAAAATGATTTATCAAATTGGCGGATGCTTTTCATTCCCTCTTTTTCGCCAACTCTGACCCAAGTAAGACTGGAAGCTTTTTCTGAAGTTCTTCACTGATTTCATAAGTGTCAATGAAATGGCTTTAGTGCAAATAGATGGAGAGGACAAAGTGGGACCGGCTCGCGGAAGCAGTCCTGGGCTACAAGTACCTAACCTGGAGCCAACACGGCTTTGCCCACGGTAACCCTTGAAGAGCACGCAATTCGCTATTTTCAATCAGGATATATAGTTGGGTTTTTTAAAAAGCTCCTTTAGGAAAGGTCAGCTATGTTTGTGAAGAAGGTTCCCTAAAGTAAATGCTAGTATAGTTAAGAACAACAGCTGGGAGGGGACTGCTACAAAAAAAAAAAAAAAAAAAGGCTCATATTTAACCAGGAAAAAACCACACAGAATGATTGTTGATCAAAATGCAAAGTAGTGTGTTATCTCAGCCCCTTCCTTCATTATTCCTCATCGCTACGGAGAAAATCCCGGCGCCACAGAGGAGAAAGGGCTGCAGTGTGCCTTCTCAAGGCCTCACCTGAGGGACCTACGGCCCTGGACGTGGCCTCACAGGTCGCCTCATGCCAGGTGAAAGCGTTTTCTCCTTCTGCCACCTTCACGTGCAGCACTGTGCTTATTTCTCAGTTTCCACTGGGAAAATGGACTTTAAAATACCGAAGTGTCAGCTGTTTTTGTCATCCCTCTTCATCCAGAGAGGACAGCTTCTCTCAAGGCCTGCCTCACCAGTCTTCTCACACAGATCCACTCCGCAGGGGCTTCTCCGCTGGGGAAAAACTGCTAATGGTCCTCATGCTTAAAATGTCCAAATTGCGAAATCTGTTTCATTTTGCTACAACATTTCTTTTTCCATCAATTTGATTTGTGAGCCAAATATTCCAGAGAGGAATCCATCCCAGAAACGACATGAAACAGCAGCGAGCCCGGCTGCCTTCAAATGCAGTTACGGCCCAGCTTCGGGGTTCTGGGGCACAGCTGGCGGGTGACCACGCCGCAGGTCTGACCCGCAGCAATTTCATCCCTTCCTCGGCTGTTCATGGGCTTCGTGTGGAAGGCAATTACGTGCCTCGCCTACTTGTCTGGATCTTAGATCACAGATGCACAATGTGGAACGTTTCATTAGCAATTTCCATAGCTTTTAGTAAGGTAAGATTCAGAATATTGGCCAGAATGAGTAAAGCTTAACCCAGTATTATTAACACTTAGTAAGGGAGGCAGAGAGGGCGGGGTGAAGGAAAGGTGAAAATCTTTGGAGGTAGAAGCAGAAATAAAACTAGGTAAAATAAAGAATGGGTTGGTATAAGCTCATTCCTAACAAATCATTAAAGCGAAGAGCTGTAAGTTCAAGAAAGGACATTAGAATGCAGAAAAGACAGAAGGAAAAGTACCAAGGTACAACGAGGAACGAACACATTTTTATAAGAATATTTGATTAATTATTAGGAGTAGGAAAGAAAGAAAACCATGCCATATGCTAAGATGTGAAGAAACGTTCTTTCTGTCTCATGCCAAGCAGCCTGTCCTGAATACCTGGAGTTTGGGGTGACCACACAAATCCTCACAGTGGTAGCAAAGTGCACCCCCAGCCGAGTGCTTCCCACCTCCAGCTCCGCCTTCTGCTGCCCCTGCTGCAGTCACTGCACAGCTCCTTTTCCCAGGTGCACATGTGTTCTGTGTACCTGCCCACAACGGCAAGGCAGCAGCGGATACATACACTCGGGCAGACTTGCTCGGCATGTTCTTCCAAAACTTAAGGTGCTAAACTTCTTAATTTAAACTCTGTCCCTGCGTTCTCCCTGCCAGTAGGAACTTAGCTAAAAATAACAGTTGCCTAAGCCTGTATGCCATGACGTATCGTCTATCCAAGACAGGCACGCTCAAAAAAAACTGTCCCGTGATCCATGTTACCAAGTAATCATAACCCAAATTCTAAAAGAAGCATAAAAGACAGTTCTCCCTGTATAATTATCTGAGCCCCAAGATTATCCTTCTCTTAAATGTCAGTATTGTTGAAATCAAGAACAAAATCTCTGACTAGTAAAATGGGGAGAGAAGAATAGACCTCGGGCTCAATTTAATAACTTGTGATAAGAAGTCCCTGCGATAAGAAAAATGCTTGCCGAAATTCGGCCAGTACAGTTATCTCCTGATCAAGAAGCTAAGCGAGCATCAGAGGCCCAAACAATCCTTCATTAGCCCATTCCACCAAAGCACAGGATCCTCTTACTACAAGCCTTTTGCCAGAGGAGTTTCATGTATTAGAATTTTACATACGGTGTTTAAAACCCAAAATATATCTAACTTAGTCTTCACGATAAGCTGCAGGCTTCATTATCCTCATTTTATATTCATAGCATCACAGAAGCGGAGACTTGGAGGGGCAAAGAAACGAGAAACGGTAAAACCAAGTTAGTCTCCAGATTTTCTGATTCCGGTTACAACAGTTTCCCACCAGACCCCACCATCGTCCGACCTCCCCTTTCTAAGCCTTGGATCCATCCTGCTAGTGGATCTGAATTCACACACACACACAAAGGCCTGCGCTGTGTGACACAAGACTCTAGGACACCCCCTTCTCCAAAGCACGCACCAGTGAACGTGTCTTCGGTGGTTGTCTTTCCATTCTCTTCCCTACCCATCTCTTTTGGATTATACAGTCTACTGTTAGGAATTCACGACTCTGGATTAATTTACGCTTTGTCATTTTCAAACCCATGCCTGTCTGTGGCTATTAAATCTCAATGTAGCCCTCACAGAATTTATTAGATTCATTTTATGTTAACAACCAAGTGAGAGTAACCTTCCCTCTGTAGGGAATTGGAAAGAGGTTAGGGGAGTTGAGAGAGAAAGAAAAAAATTGTATTTTCATGACATGATCTAGAAACTTGGAGAATGGATATAATTTTCCTGAAGTCAGAGGGCTTAAAGGAAAGTGAGAACCACATGGAAAGAGTAGATTCCCTTAGCTAATCAGATTTTATTCCAAGAATACAAAGGAAATGGGAAATGCTTAAATGGTCCTTAAGTTGATCATTAGTGACTCACATTACAAATACATTCCTAGCAATTGTATATCAAAAGAAAGAGAATTTGATGGAGCACTTTTGTCACCACTTTACATTGAGTATCCCTAGTAGACAGAGGTTTTGCAAAGCTATTTTACAGGTAGTTTCTCTAGATCCAGTCTAGGCAAGCTTCACTCCAACACCAATTCCTAGTATGATGAGATCAGCTTGTCTCACTGCACGTGGCCTGAATCGTGGCGACTT
This sequence comes from Tolypeutes matacus, assembly GCA_026826555.1. Lineage (NCBI taxonomy): Eukaryota > Metazoa > Chordata > Mammalia > Cingulata > Chlamyphoridae > Tolypeutes > Tolypeutes matacus. The sequence continues at coordinate 14,613,237 of JAKSZT010026446.1, read as the reverse complement.
TACACAGAAACCACCACCTGGGACCTCTTTACGAAGATCTTCAACGCGGTAGTGAGGTTTCCACGCTCAATCCCTACCTGCGTCTTCCATTGCTGATACCATTGGCTTCCTAAAATGGGAGAATCGGAGCCACCTTCTTTCCCCAGGCCTCACGTAATTGGTTCAAGGATGCATGAGAAGCACTAAAGGCAGGCAGTGCCTCTGCCAGGTTCTCCCTCTTGCTCCCCATTGCATTTGTCACTTGACGTGGCTCAGCCGGTCGACCTTTGTCATCAGCCCTTTGAGAGACTCTGGGCCCACACCTGGTGTAAAATTTTGCATTTCAAATTCTGCCAGGTGTCTGTCTGCGAAGTCAGTTTGAAAACTCACTCCTATTTTACATGTTGATGCTCTCTCTGGAAAAACATAGTAGGAAAGTTCTCCACTGAAAGGGAAGGCAGGAAACTCGAAAGTGTTTTAGACTTTGCCATTTGTTTTGGTCTTAAATTTAAGAATCCGTATTTAATTCTAATGAAGCTGCTATCAGTGGAGCTGCTCCAGCAATTCCCTTAACTCTGCAAGCCCGTGTCCCCCCGTCAGCTTCCTCATTCCCTGCACTGCTGCCCCCAGCCGAGGATAAGTCAGCACGGTAAAGGCAGCCCCAGAGACCGACATCACAGGACACCAGCCTGCACCTGGATTTCCATCCCAGCTGGGTGGCCCTGGACAACTTCTTTCTTTTTTTTCTTTTTTTATTATGGGTAAAAATCAAAATTCTCACAATACATACAAACATTTGCAAAATGATATATAAATATATATGCATATATGTGTATTTGCTTACAAAAATGTTATTTTTATATATATATACATATATTTTAAGAGGTGCTTAGATTACCCAAAATATTACACGGAACCCAGCTGGACAACTTCTTAATCTCTCTGAACTTCAAGTTTCTCCTCTACAAGTGGGGACACTATCAGAACCTGTGAGGATTAAAAGATCTGCTCAGCATACTTCTTGAGACAAGTCAACGCTCACTGCACGTTATCTACTAATTATCGCTGTTCTGATGCGCTCTGAGACAGCTCCTCTCCCAGGCATTACGGCTCTATTCTGAATGCCAGCCCGGACCACCCAGGAAGCCCTCCGAGCTGTGGAGGGGACGCCACCGAGGCCGACGCAGAGCTCTGGCCCCACCTACTTCGCCACGTTCCCAAGGAACCCGTGCCCAGAAGTGGAAGTGCCAGGACGCGCTGCTGGTGACTTCTCGCCCTGAAGGGCATGGACTCACCGGGATGGGTGGCGCGGCATATTCCCAGAAGCTACAGGCCTGGCCTCCACGACTGGTCATCATTCGTCGTCGCTCTCCCAGGACCTCATCGGACCCGTGCGCTCGTCAATTCCTGAGCATCGGACGCGGAGACTCCCACCCACGTCAGGGAGCACGTGTGCCCCGCTGGGAGCCCCTCTAGCAGTCGTAGTGCAGGTAGGAGGCACGTGAGGAATGCAGGAGCCGAGGCCCACGCCCGCAGACGAAGCGCGTTCCCCACGGCTCCCCGTGGACCGCCTTCCATCCCTCTCCCACCTAGGAGCACCCTCTTTCCCCCAAAGGAAGCTGTAGGGTGGATGGAATAGATCCTGTGCGGGGAAAGCAGGGTGCCCTCGGGAAGCTTCTCCCCAAGCCCTCGGGATATTCAGCCCCAGTTTCACGGAAAACAATGTGCTTCCCCGAATCTAAACACATGCCCAGCCCTGGACACCTAGTCCTAAGGGAGGGTTATATAGGGTTACTCCTCGGAAGGTCTTATTTAAAAATAAATGTCTTTCCCCACTGAGCTGGCTGCTGGCAACCTCCCGCTTGGCTCCCACCTACTCCTAGAACCCCCTGCTTCTCTGTCCCGCCGTCAAGCTCCGCTGGTCAGGGGAGGGCCGCTGTTTGGTGCTGCCGCGGAGCGGGGCCCGAGGGGGACGCCCCACGCTGTGGCGCAAGCTGGAGACGGCGCAAAGTGGCAGAGGGCGTGCACCAAGGCCTGGGGCGAAGCGCCCGGGGACGAGCAGAGCGCAGCACGCACGGCGACATTCGTATTCTTCTCTTACAGTAACCGCGACACTGGGCCGCATCTGTCCTCGACCGGTGAAGGAGGAAACCTCGCCCTGGTCTTCACAGCGAGCTGGCGGGAGGGCTGGCACTCGAGGGAAAGAAAGAGTTCTCAAATATTAGCTTCACGTGAAAAGATGAAAGATGCGGGAGCAGGAATGCGTGTTCCAGCGCTGCAGAGCCCCGAGTGGCGGGAGCCCGCGGCCCGATCTCCTGCTTCAGGGTGAGCGCCAACCTCCGCGCTAGCTCCCCTAGGGGACCAGTTCAAACACGGAAGCCTGAAATGCGGTACTGGCCTTTCCACACGGCATCTGAGCTTTAGAATGTTTCCAGAGTTCCATCCTTCTCTAGCAGACTGACTGGAGCATGGCAACAGGACCTGACGCATCTCACGCGCCAGCTGGGTTGGCGGCACGGGCATTCACTGAGCATTTGGTCCATTGTCAGTTCCAAGCAGAAGCTTCCTTCCAAAGGGTAAATAGTCCAAAGAGTACCTCCAGGTGATATTCTGAGTAAGAAAACGTACGGACAGTACATGGCCGGGCACGTTCCAAGTGCGTCTCATAGGCTAGTTATTGCCAAACCACAAACAGCTGTGGGTAAAACACCAAGAGCGGGATGGAGGAGGGTCGGTTTGAATTAACGAGCTGATCTGGGGCTGGGTCCCGTGGTCTCCTCTTCTAGGAGGTGAGACTGGACCAGATGAGCTCTGGGGTCTCTTCCACAAGAACAGTCAATGATCCTAAGGGTTCGTATCCAAAACTTTAAACATTTCCTTTCTCCATCCTCTAAAAGTGTTAGAATTAAACTGTTTTAGCACTTGTGGCACATAAGAGAGATGAAACAAGAATCCCCAGGTTTCTCGAGAATGGGGACAATCCAGGTCCAGAAACGCAGTATGCGTGCGTGAAAGGGCACTCAGAGCCCGCGTGCACCCCAGCCTCGTCCCGGCTCTGCCTCTTGAAGACACACTGCTGCAACCCACCCCTAACCCTAAGGCTTCAACTCCAGCTTGGTTAGGCCACACCAACCTGGGCCACCGCTCGTCGAAGCAGGAGGGTCTGTGTATCATAAACTGTTGATACAACTGTTCTCTGGAAATCTGTCCCTTCTTTTTGAGACATGCTAACTGAGAATCTGTGAGCTGGCAGAGCCCTCAGGGGCCCTAGCCCAATACAGATGTCCTCTTAGTTGCCCCCCTCGACTGATGATCACCCAGCTTCTACAAGCAATGCCTGCAGGTGGTCCGTGCCCTGTGCCCAAGCCTGCCCTATGCATCATCTTGCAGCTTTAATTATTTGAAAGTGTTTTTCTTTCTTACATGGAAATTTGTCTATTTGCAACCCCAGCCCATGAATCCAAGTCTACACACAAGGGCATAAAACAAGTCTGTGCCCTTTCAATTTGGTATAAAACTCCCACTTTTCCTCCACCTGGTTCCCTCCACCGGGCTGAACCCCTCCGATCTGCAATTACACCTCCCTGATGTGGTTTCTGGACCAGGCAGCATCCTTTTGCTCGTTTGAGGTTACTTTGATATTTGATCAGTGATCTAACAGGATTGCTTTCTTCTATCGCCTGCCCTGCAAACAGTGGAAATTAGTCAAGAGAGAGAAGGTTACCATGCACTTTTTGCAAATGTCTCGACCAAACAACCAGTTCCCTTCCTTTATACACTTATCACAAGTGGAGGAGTATGTGGGAGAACTGAGAAATATCAAACAAACAAAAGAGAGAGCACAACTAGAAAACACAGATGACAAAAGAGACTTCACCCAGTATTGATAGCTATGTCCCTAAGATATCAATGAATGGCTTCTGGTCTATACCCTGAGGATTATAACTCAACGGCTTTGAAATATGCATTTCCAGAGAAGCTTATCTGTGATGTGTATTTTCAATCAGAACATGAGCTCATGGCTGGAACTCAATAGAAAATGTTACCACCCTGTGCACATTTATGCTATTCTGTCCTAAACAGAAACGGGAACTTTGGTGATCTTTCATTCTCATGCGTCTAAATACCACAAATGTGCCAACGACTCCCAAATTTATGCCTCCCACCCCGACTAGTTCTTCAGCTCGGACTCATTTATCCAAGTGCCTGCCTGACAGCCCACGGCCTCTTGCACATCTGGTGGAGACAGCCTCAGTGCAGCCCACTGAACCGCTGGCCTTGCTTGCACTGCCCTCCTCTCTCACGTAACGGCAGCTCCATCCTTACGGCTGAGCAGGCCATAATCTTTGGAGCCAGCCTTATATTTTCTCACTCACCAGGTACCTCTGAAGGGCATCCAGAACCCAACCACTTCTCAACACCTCCACTGCTCCTGCCCTTTTCTGGGACACCACTGAGTCACCCAAACAACAGCAATAGTTTCCTAACTGGTCTCCCTCCTTCTACTCAGAGTTTCCCAATAGTCTATTCCCAACAGACAGCCAAAAACATCCTTTTGATAAGGCAAGTTCGAGCATGTCAAAAACCTTGCCATGGCTCCCCATTTTATTGAAAGTCCTTCCACTTCTAGGCAGAGATCCAAGTAAAATAAAGGCTTACACCCATGCAAAATCTTGTACACAGGATTATTCAGTATAGCCCCAAAGCGGAAACAACCTAAGTGTCTGTCAACTGGTGAATGGATAAACAAAATGTCTGTCCACGTGATACGACATGGGGGAAGGTGAACACACTGTGCTAAGTGAAAAGGCACAGAAGACACTGCCTACGAGTCCATGTGTGTGAACTGTCCAGAGACAGGAAGCAGAGCAGTGGTTGCCGGGGGCCGCTTTTGTTTGTTTTTTTAAGCTTGGAAATGTGCTTTTATTTTCAAAGTCAGGCATGTGGCCCTCCACAGAGCAACACTGGCATACCTGTGTGAGGCTCAACAACACTGGGAACTGAGAGCTAGTGCCAACACAAATCCAGCATTTCCCTCTCCATTTAGGCTGCACACGGGCATATATGTGGGTTTGCGGCATCCACAGAGCGAAGGTCCTTTTAGGAAGTGACACCAACACATCACTCTGCAACTGAAGGCGGGCACCCAGACAGCTCGGGCTCAGGAGAAATGTCAGGCTGCGGAGGCATTTGAGGTGAACTTCCCCTTCACTATTGGAAATTCCCTGCATTTCAATACTGCTTCAGTAGTCGCTGCAACTGCTTCAGGCTGATCTGTGCTTTTCAGAAAAGAAATGGCCGGTGAGCTCTTTTTCAGAAAGTGCTGAGAAAGAGGATGGGGTGCAGTGTTTTTCCCTGGGTGATGAAAGTGTTCTGGAACTAGACTGTGGTGATGGGTGCGTTAAGTGAGAACATACTGAAACCCACCGACTCGGCACTTTAAACATGTGGATTTTATCTCAGTAAAAAATGCCCCTGACAACAGCCTGCTAAGCCCTCGACGGTCTGCCCCTCCTGTGAGGCGCTCACCTCTGCTCCCACTCTCCGCCCAGGCTCTTCTCCAGCCACCCTGGACTCCGTGCGGTGCCTTGAGCATGCCAGGCCTGCTCTCCTCTCAGAGCCTCCGACTGGCCGCCCTCTCTACCGGGAATGCTCTTCCCTCAGCTGTGCAGACTCGTGCTTGGCTAACTCCCTCACCTTCTTCACACGCCTTTTCAGGGCGCCCTAGCCTGCACCGAGTACTGCAGCCTGCACAGGTAAGTAAGGCTGTCGAGGATGGAGGAGCCTGCAGTGTAAAGGGGACGGACGCACACGTGGTCCTCTCAGAGGTGCCCTGCAGTTCCGCACAGAGCCCGCAGAACTCAGGAGGGCTCCCTGGGGGGCTACGGCCTCAGTGGGCTCTTGAAACGTCAGGAGGACGTGACTGGTTTGAGCATCTGATGGTAAGAAGGCGAGGCGGGCGCAGGGAAACAGGGCCCGCTAGGGCAGCCAGGTGCACCTCTCGCGGGTCGCTGGAGGGACCACGTAAGATCACTGCCCTCGGTATGACCAAGTCCCAGCAGCCAACAACCTACTGGTGAACGTCCTACGAGCAGGAAAACAACCGCACGCACGCGTTCGTTTACCCACTCACACGCGCTGTGCGTGCCTCCCCCCGGGTGAGGTGACGGGCGTTACGTGCAGGTTCCACGTGCGGGGAGGCACCCGGAACGCTCGCCCTCTCCATCTGTGGTTTCCATCCAGCTTTTCGACCATCAGATATTTTCTGTTTTCTTTACTCCGTCTCCTCCAACCAGAATATGGATCCATGAGAGCAGGGAGCTGGCCTCCACTGTCCAGCACAGCCGGCACCCAGAGCCACCAGCGCAGAGCGACGCACAGCAGGCGCCTTCTTGATGGGCTAATTACGGAATAGAAGCGTTACCTATCCAGACAGAAAATGCCTGCGCACAGCTCCAAGAGACCCAGAACTGTTCTGTTGTTCACATATGGTGATTCTAGCAATGGAAGAAATTATAACAATGAGGTGGGGCCAGTGGCCACTTGACATTTTTGGGGCAGGGAGGGGATGAGCAGTTGAAATACAGGGGCTTCTTTGGGAGTTGGAGGTTGTCCTGAGTGCCGTTGTGGCAATGGATGTAGGCCATTTTAAATCAGCACACACCACTCAGAACTGAGTGGGAGAGAGTGTGGTCTACAGTGTGAACTGTGGTCTATGGTTGGTGGCAAGGCTCCAGGATGTGTAAGTCCATTGAGGGTGGTGGGCCACACTGTGGGAGATGTTTGTGTGGGATGTGGTGGGAGGTGTGGGAGGTGGGCAACATGGGAATCCCTGTGGGTTCCGTGTAATATTTTAGGTAATCTAAGCACCTCTTAAAATATATTTATATATATACATAAATAACATTTTTGTAAGCAAATACACATATATGCATATATGTTTATATATCATTTTGCAAATGTTGGTATGTATTGTGAAAATTTTGATTTTTACCCACAATAAAAAATAAATAAATAAATAAATAAAAATAATAAATAAATAAATGAATGAATGAATAAATAAATAAATAAAAAGAAGTCCCTAAGAAGGAGGTGCTTTTATTGATAGAACATTTTCATGCAGTAAAATGAAACTTTTCTTTGAAGTAAAGAGATATTGAAAACCTTGTAATGGAGTTTGTCAGCATAACAGCCACTTTTGTCTGAACTTCTTTGTCTTTATAAGTGCCTTTTGATCGAGAGTTAAAAGAATAACTACCAAAAGCAGAGTAATAGGCTCAACTTTAGTAATCATTATCACACTGTCCTGCTTGAGTATAAAACAATAAAATTAGAAACCAGTACAAGAATGGGCTTCAGGTCTCTTGAAAATGCTTCCAGCTAAACAGGAACAGAAGCGCTCTTGAGCTAGCTATCAAATAAAATATATTTTATACATCTATATGAGACGTTGGAGGTGGGAGGGGAGGCAGACTGACCCCACATGAAAATATGAAACTGTACCGGGAAATCCAGAAGGAAATGAGCATCTGGACAATTATGTAGCGATGTTTTCAAATTACGTGCTAATAGGCAGGAAATTATAAGGCATAGCAGAAACACCATTTTGTTCTTCATGAAAGCAAGAAAGAAGACCATGGAATCAAGTGCTATTATGCCTCAGAAGACAGACGTTTTCCAAGCAGTCCCTTTGGCCAACGCTTGCACCAATTCTTCCCTTAGAATCTGAGCCCACGGCTTTCTTTCCCTGCCCACGCTGGAACTCCAGCCTGATTACTGCAATAGCCAAGTTCACTTCTCTTCTGCCCACCCCATCAGCACTTCCAGGTCCTTCGCACTTGGAGTCCTTGAGGAAATTCCCTCTGCTCACAGACCCTGGCGGCCGAGGTCCCCCCAGTGAGACCACCTCCCAAAGTCTCCTGGGCTGGGCAGCCCCCACTGCGTAACTACTGTTTATTGTGTGGCCTGGAACACTTCCTCTCGCTCCTCAGCTCGTCTGAGTCTATTGATTTTTGAAGGTCAGGTTCAAGTCCTCTGACTTCCCTCAGCTCTCTCATCTCTCTGGTGCACTGTGACCTCCAGCTCCTTTCAACTCCTATAGAACTTCTTCCCACACTGCTCATTTGGTACACACCACAGAGTACCTTTTGTATGTATCCACAGACTGCCTTTCATCATGCACATTTTATTACAGCCAGTGAGATTCCGAGTTACCAAAAAACGGGGTCTAGTGTATCCTCTAAACACGCTGTAGTGGTCGGTGAAAAGGTTTTGAGTAAAGTGCTAAGTAACCCGGGCTTGGGATGTGCTGTGGTAGGCTGCCCATTTCATTACAGTGAGCATCATGGTGACAGTTCACCTCCGTCAAGGTCAACAGAAGTATAAGCTTTTATGAGTCTGTATGTCAATTTTTAAACGGTTTGGCTAATATAAAAACCACTTGAAGAAGATCCTTAGCTGAGCCTAGCTCCATCTGGAATTTGGCTAACCCTAAGAAGCACTGTTTCATTCTGGAGTAGAGGGCAACTGAGTAAGCCATGAGCGTTCTTGCTGTAGGTAGGGAATATTAATAATACATGCTAAATATTAATAATACATACGAAATGCCCGAAGACACTGCCAATCAATTCCGCTACCCACCCCACTCCCTTTTTAATGGATACCACCAAAGAAAGCTGAGCCACAGGGGCTCTGCACTAAAGCCAAGTTAATGGCTTGGTTTTAATTGAGATGAGCGTGGAGGCAGACCACCCCTTCCTGGCACCCTCCCCCCAGCACAGCAGGCTGCAGGTAAAACATTAGGGGCTGGCGCCCAGCTGCAGGGCTTGGGGTGGGGGGCATTCCGTGAGCCGCCTGTCAGAGCCTCTTCTCAGTGTTCCTCTAAGGTCAAGATTTTATAGCCCTCCTTCTCTTTGTGCCCCAGCTGATGTCAAAAACAAACAAACAAACAAACAAAACAAAACAAAAAAACACCAAAATATGTAGATGATTATATACATATAGATATTTAAATAACTACTTTATAAAGTATTTTCACTTGCTAAAGCAATAAGAAGTTTTTCACTGCAAGAATCCTTTAATTTAGTCCAGATGCAAACTGCTAGAAGAGCATAGCTAGCAAAAAAAAGGGGGTGGGGTGGGGATAAACTCAGTGCATAAGTGAGTTTTAACACATTTCTATCAGTAGACGTTATAACTTTTTAATAAAGAAAAGTCACTGAACTCAATAACAAGAGTCTATTTTTCTTTAAGGTCTAAGACTTTCAAACATTAACTTTCTAAGCCCCATTTCCCTCTTTTGGCAAACAGCTCCGTTCTTTTCAGCAAAAGCCTTCTAATTTTTTCATCCTTCTCTCCAGCCTCTGCAGGTTCTCATAAAAGTGGCCTCTGACCCCTGGGACATTCTGCAATGAGGCTTCACTCTCGTAGGATGAAATACTACCACTCTGATGGGCTGCCACCTGCCCCATAAAAAGGATGCCTGGAACGAGGTAATCACCTCCTCTGCAACCAGAGCAAGGGAAACGGATGCTCAGAAGCAACGGGCCAGAGGGCACGTGGGTGTTCTCCCGCCCTGCCCCTCCCGCCCGGCACCAGGGAAAGCGGGATGGCAACTGCGCGCTCTTTCCTATCGCAGAGTCACTTTAGGGGGCCTTCGTGGCAGGGAACAGCATCCTTAACGGCAAGATGGGGAAGAGGGTGAAAGACAGACCCCAGCCTGGCTCGGGGGTTTCTGGTCATTCAAGCCATTGGAGAGGATTCTGAAGGATTCCAGCCCATCCTGAGAAAGTTCCCAGGAATAGGCGGCTCTGGGCAAATGCTTCTGGGGTGTGCGGCCTGGTTCTCAGCCACCTTTTACAAAGCTCCCGGGCCTTAAAGCCAGGAGGAGTAAAACTAGCTCGGTGAGGCCTCTCAGGGAGGAAGAGCCAGTGGTTCCCGCCTCGCAGTCAGCAGAGGGGGGACTGGGCAACCAGAGAAGCCCTCTTATTCTGTCTGCAGCCACTCAAGTCCCAGGCACCGGCGCGCTCCAGCGACAGGGAAAAAAACCTTTTCTCAAGGAACCCAAAATGCTCCAGAAAGCACCAGCCTGATGACTGAACTGAAAACACGGGGAAAACGCTCTTATCCTCTTGATCACCACTTTCCCCTAGTTCTTTTATATCACCAATGAGGTAGCGCATCTAATACTTAACAGAAGCTTTCTCATTATGAAATGCTCAAAACGTTAACGCTAAGTTTTGTCAACTTCCAAGTGTCTGACGTCCAAAGCGTCATCACTTCTCGTCTTACACGTTTGAACAAAAGCAGCGGCTTCCTGACCTGAAAAGGACGGCACGTCGCCGGGCCTGAGACCTCAAGCGGCGGTTATCTAGAAAATCCAAAACCAAAGCCAAGGGCTGACGACCGGGGGCTCCTTCTCGAAGTCAGCAGCAATCATTTAAGGAGCCAGAAACCTTTCATTTTAAACAAATCAATTTTATTGCTACGGAGTAATAAAGCATACAATGCATCCGGAAGGTACAATCAATGGTATTTGCTATGCATTCTTCACTTCAATCATTATTAGAGCACTTTCATTATTTCAATAATAATAATAAACAAAAAGCAGACAAACAAACAAGAAGATTCCTCACCTCTCAGTCTCCCTCTGCTTCCCCCACTGTCCATAGCTGCTGCTTCTGGATATTCTACCCAAAGTGTATCATCAGTGGCTTTTAGTATAATCACAATGTTATACATTCATCCTCCCAAAACTTTACAACAATTTCATTACTCCAAAAAGAAAGCCTCCACACCCCTAAGCACTCCTTCCTCAGACCTACATAGCCACCGATCTCCTTTCATCTTTATAAATTGATTTATATTTAATTTTACATAAATGGAATCATACAATATGTAGTACTCCTCTGTGTCTCCTTCACTTACTATAATGTGGGGTTTCTTTGTCTGATATTAATATTTTGTAGTATTAACTTATATTTGTTCAGCTTCAAAGAAAAACAGTCTTTTATATGCAATTCTACCCATAATCATATTTCACATAATATATTTAGTTCATGATAGGGCAGTCATGCAGTATTTGTCCTCTTGTGTCTGGCTTGCTTCACTCAACATAATGTCCTCCAGGTTCATCCATGTTGCCATATGCTTTATGACTTCATTTCTTCTTACAGCTGCATAATATTCCATCGTGTGAATAGACCACAGTTTGTTTATCCATTCCTCTGTTGATGGACACCTGGGTTGTTTCCAGCTTTTGGCAATGGTGAATAATGTGGCTATGAACATCGGTGTGCAGATGTCTGTTCGTGTCACTGCTCTCAGTTCTTCTGGGTATATACCCAGTAGTGGTATTGCAGGGTCACGTGGCAAGTCTATATTCAACTTCTTTAGGAACTGCCAAACAGTCCTCCACAGTGGCTGTACCATCCTGCATTCCCACCAACAGTGAAGAAGTGTTCCTGTCTCTCCACATCCTCTCCAATATTCACAATTTTCCAACTTTTAAAATAGTAGCCAGTCTAATAGGTGTGAAATATCTCATTTTAGTTTTGATTTGCATTTCCCTGATAGTTAGTGATGATGAACATTTTTTTCATGTGTTTCTTTGCCATTTGTATTTCTTCTTTGGACAGTTGTCTTTCCAAGTCTTTTGCACCCATTTTTTAATCGGATACCTTGTCTTTTTACTGTCGAGTTGTATGATCTCCTTATATATCATGGATATTAAACCCTTATCAGATATGTGATTGCCAAATATTCTCCCATTGAGTCAGCTGCCTTTTCACCCTTTTGACAAAGTCTTTTGAGGTGTAAAAGTGTTGAATTTTGAGAAGGTCCCATTTATCTATTTTTTCTTTTGTTGCTTGTGCTTTGGGTGTAAGGTTTAAGAAACTACTGCCTACCACAAGATCTTGAAGATGTTTTCCTACATTTACTTATAAAAGTTTTATGGTTATTGTTTTTGTAACTAGGTCCCTGATCCATTTTGAGTTAATTTTTGTATAAGGTGTGAGATAGGGGTCTTCTTTCTTTCTTTTGGATATGGCTGTCCTGTTCTCCCACCACCATTTGTTGAATAGACTGCTCTGGCCCAGCTGGGAGGGCTTGACTGCCTTATCAAAAATCACTTGACTGTAGATGTGAGGGTCAGTTTCTGAGTTCTCGTCAGTTCCACTGATCAATGTGTTTGTCTTTGTGCCAGTACCATGCTGTTTTTACCACTGTAGCTAAGTAACATGCTTTAAAGTCAGAAAGTGAGAGTCTTCCAACTTCATTCTCTTTTAAGACATTTTTTGGCTATTTGGGGCCCCTTACCCTTCCAAATAAATTTGATTACTGGCTTTTTGATTTCTGCAAAAAAGGCTGTTGGGATTTTTATTGGGATTGTGTTGAATCTGTAAATCAGTGTGGGTAGATTTGACATCTTAATGATATTTAAGCTTCCAATCCATGAACACGGAATGTCCTTCCATTTATTTGTCTTTTTCAGTTTCTTTAGCAATGTTTTGTAGTGTTTTGAACACAGGTCCTTTATGTCCTCAGTTAAGTTTATTCCTAAGTATTTGATTGTTTTAGTCACTATTATAAATGGTATTTTTTTTTCTGATTTCCTCCTCAGAGTGCATATCAGTAATGTTTAGAAATGCTATTGATTTTTGCATATTAACCTTGTATCCCACCACTTTGCCGAACTCATTTATTAATTCCAGTAGCTTTCTTATGGATTTTTCAGGATTTCCTAGATATAGGATCATGTCATCTGCGAATAGTGCAAGTTTTACTTCTTCCTTTCCTATTTGGATGCCTGTATTTCTTTGTCTGGCCTAATTGCTCTAGCTAGAATTTCTAGCACAATACTGAATAATAATGGTGAAAAGTGGGCATCCTTGTTTTGTTCCTGATCTCAGTGGGAAAGCTTTTAGTCTTTCACCATTGAGTACAATGCTAGCTGTAGGTTTTTCATATATGCACTTTATAATATTGAGAAAGCTTCCTTCTACTCCTATCTTTGCGAATGTTTTTATCAAGAAAGGGTTCTGTATTCTGTCAAATGCCTTTTCTACGTCAATCGAGAGGATCATGTGATTTTTCTTCTTCAATTTATCAATGTGGTTTATTACACTGATTTTCTTGTGTTGAACTACCCTTGCATACCTGGGATAAAACCCACCTAACCATGGTGTATAATGTGCTTTTGGATTCTGTTTGCAAGTATTTTGTGGAGGATTTTCACATCTATATTCATTAGAGATAGTGGTCTGTAATTTTTTTTTTTTTTTTTTTGTAGTTTCATTATCTGGCTTTGGTATAGGGTAATGTTGGCTTCATAGAATGAGTTTGGTAGTATTTTTTCCTGTTCAATTTTTGGAAGAGCTTGAGCAAGATCGGTATTAGCTCATCTTGGAATGATTGGTAGAATTCACCTGTGAAGCCAGCTGGTCCTGGGATTTTCATCTCTGAGAGGTTTTTAATGACTCTTTCAATAGGAACCAGACACTTTTAAAATCATTTAAGGGAAAATTCAGTCAAGTTTCTCAGCCAAGATTCTCACCATTGTCTACAGACACACTTGCCTTTCATTCAGAAAACCAAATAGAGGAAGAGGTTTTAGGTTTTAAATCTTTCCCTTCCTTCCCTGCGATTGATTCGATTTACCTTGTAAATCCCAGCTACAAATTTTCTTTTATATAGCCATCATTTAAACACTCCCTTAAAATAAGGTGGGGTTGTACTCCGCTGTACCTGATCCTTTTTCCTCTGGGCGTATTTATCCCTTTGCTACAAGGAAACAAGAAGCCTACTGTGCGCGTGACCTAGGTTTTTCTCTCAGCTGTCACAGAACTTAAAGGAGAGCGCAGACCCAAGCCTTTTTATGTAGAAAAAAAGACGCCCCGAAGGAGAGGGGAGAGGGGAGGACAGGCAGCGGGGGCCCCTGCACCCCCTCTCGGCTGACGCCGGAGGCCTCCCCTCTGGCTGGGGAACTGGCTTCCTCTCCCCGCCGGGCCTTTGGGGGTGACGGTGCTGCAGCGCCCCTCGTTTCCCCTACGCCTGGCGCGGCTTCGCGAAGTCTGTCTTTAAAACTGTTACACGGGGACCCCAAGAACCGGCAAGTGCGTGAGGACCCTGAAGGGTTAAGATCATTTCCAACTTAAAGGAACTATTTAAACGGAAAGGAACTTGAGAAAATGCCCAGTGAGCTTTGGGCAGAGAGCCCAGAAGACAGGACCCCTGTCCGCCTGGACGCTGCTCTGCCCGCTCGCCTGGCCAGGGGCTCAGGCCCTGGCAGGGTCCTCACCCCCACCTGGAGGGCTCACGGGGGACCCTCCTGCCAGGCCTTCTGCCCCTCGGCTGCCCCCTGCTCCCTGGCCTCCCCCTCACTCGACAGCGGTGACCGCCCAGGACGTGACTTCGGGTGTCTGTTTTCCAGCCACAGGCACGACCCCAGTCCGGGAAGAAACACCCACACTGGGCGTGCACACGCACACACACGCACACACACGCGCATGCGGAATCGGGTGGCCACGCTGGGCTCTGGCCCGTTACCTGCCGGGTCGCCAGCCCACTGCCCTCTACCGTCAAATCCCCACACCGTCGTCAGCGACTCAGCCCTGGCACCGGTGGGCTCAGGGACCAGCCTGATTTCTGGACATGCATTTAAGCACCGGGGGCTTATATCCTGGTATTTGACCGGGGAACCTCTCATCTTAGAGATTCAGAAACGCGCTGAAGTTTGCGGAAAGCCTAGAGAAGACGGGGTGGCATTATTAAATGTGAGCAAAGTCTGGGCGTGTTTTTCAGAGGAAAGCTCTGTGGCAAAGCAGTAAGAAACAGAATCACTAATGAGGAATGAATCATGAAACAAATCACCACAGGGAAGCCCTGAGACACAAACCTCACAGTGTAACATCCTCGAGTGGAGCGAGTGAAATGACCAGCCCCTAAGATGCCTCTACACAACGACACCTGCCCGTACCCACCTCATCTCCTGGGCAGAGCCACCCTGCACCTACCCTGCTGCACCCTGGCTCCACCGCCCTTGGCCAGCACACCTGGCGAGCTGCGTAAGCGCTCTGAGCCTGTCTGCCCCTCCATAAAGGGGGAGTGACAACCCTAGCCAACGCCATGGGCTGATGCGAGCAGTGCAAGAGCACAGCTAATAAACGGCAGCTGATGTCACTCTTACTCGCCCCTGCTGGCATGCAAGCGCGGTGGTCCTTCCCAGAAGGCCTGTGGAAGAAGCAGGCCCTCGTCTGCCAGGGGCAGCGTGAGTGGCGGACGGCAGCTTTCCTCCGCAGCCACGTGGCCCACCGCGTACCGTTTGCCACCCACCCTGTGTGTTCCGTAGGGTCTTCTCTAGCCCCCGAGCCTGCCTGCCTCAGCGGGCGTGGCTCGTTACTTCGTTCGCTGATTCCTCCATCAGAGGCAGTGCAGGGTGAAGACTGACATGGCACTGCCTAAAGCCAGCCCACGCGGGGTTCAGATCCCAGCTCTGGTGGCCCCCAGGCAGCAACTAGCCTTCCTTTCCGTGCCTCCGCGTCTTCATACGGTGAGCGGGCGCACAAACAAGATGTTCCGTAAAGCGCCTATCAGCAGTGCAACTGGCATCTGGCAGCCACTCGACGAACGCTGGCTATTGCCACTCACCCGTGGGCACGCGGGAAATGCGCAGTGGAGATGCACCTAAAGGAATCCACTGCCATGAGCACAGTTACTTCCTCCCACTTCTTCAAAGCGGCGGCCTAGCTGGGGCTTTGATCTGCTGCCAAAAATACTCAATAATATAAAATACGCCGGGTCTGTATGTTTTCAGAAGTTACTGTGAACCGTGACTTTATTTTATTTTATTTTTTTTTTAAAGATTTTATTTATTTATTCATTTATCCCCCCCTTGCTGCTTGTGCTCGCTGGGTCAGCCAACCACGCCGTGCGGGCGGGCCTGCCTTCACCAGGAGGCCCCGAGAACCGAACCCGGGGCCTCCCATATGGTAAACGGGAGCCCCACTGATCGAGCCACAGCCGCCTCCCTGAACCGTGACTTTAAAACCTTTTAGAGATTAACTTTTAAAAAGCACTTTCTAAGGAAAAGCACCACATGTCCCTCTAACAGTATTTTTAAGTCCATCACGTCATTGATCAGAATTTGCCATAACTCATTCTATTCACAATGGTATTTCTGAGGATTAAGGAATATTCATGGAGTTTTGCAAAATTCTTCCACCATTACCAGTCAACATCTCCAGATACCTACGACGAAATGCCAGGTTTCCTGCGGCAACAGGGGAAACACACGGACGCCGCCTTCCGGCGCCAATTAAAGCGCTGCGTTGGGAGAGAACAGGCCACGGAGCCTCCTCACGGCCGCGCATGAAACGGGCAGGCGGTGCGCTCAGGGTCGCTGCCAGCCGCAGGGGAGACCCCCTGGGGCTGTCCTCAAGGCCTGAGCAGGGCAAGGTCACTGGCACGAAAGACGCGTTGCTTCTCTCCTCTCAGCAAATGACCACTGCGCCGCCGAGCTCTGTGCTCCCAGCACACGAGGGCCAAGCTGGGAGGCCAAGGAGATTCTAGCCCGTGACCCCCACGTCCTGCAGGCTCTGAAGCCAGTCCCCACACCTAGCGACGTGAGGGACGGGCTGCTCGATGCGCCGTCTCGTCCGGGAAGGGCAAGCTCTTGTGCTCCCACACTGCCCCAGGGCGCAGCACTCCCTGCCCCTGGAGGAAAAGGTCCCTGCCAGATGGTCCCAGATGGCCTGAATTTCCTTTCTGAAATACACACCGTTGTCTCACAACTTTTTTTTTTTTTTTTGCTTTTTTTGCTTTTTTGCTTTACTGTAAGATTTTTCAAGAACCTTCCCACAGTGAAATTCCCTGAAGTCTCTGTTAACACTCTAAAGGTTTGGCAAGCTTCTTCTGTGAAGGCCTGGGCAGTAAATCTTAGGCTTCGTGAGAAACATGGCCTCAGCGTGGCGACTGCTGTGGCAGAGCAGCAGCCACGACGACACGCACAGACGGGCATTGTCTGGTTTTCCTTCATGCACAAACTCAGGTAGCTCAGGCTGGATTTGCCCCCATCCGTAGTTTGACAATACCTGATCCAAGAAAAAAATGATCCAGAGAGAACATGATAGACTAATTCTACTATAAGAAAATTCTGGAGATAATCTACAGTCTTTCTTGTTTTTTTGTGTTTTTTTTTTTAAGATTTATTTATTTCTACACACACACACACACACACACACACACACGCCCCGTTGTTTTGCGCTTGCTGTCTGCTCTCTGTGTGTTCTCCTGTGTCTGCTTGTCTTCTCTTTAGGCAGCACCGGGAACTGATCCTGGGACCTCCCAGAGTGGGAGAGAGACGATCAATCTCTTGCGCCACCTCAGCTCCCTGGTCTGCTTTGTCTCTTATCGTCTCTCCTCTGTGTCCCTTTCTGTTGCGTCATCTTGCTGCACCAGCTCTCCGCGTGGGCCAGCACTCCATGTGGGCCAGCTTGCCATTCTCCAGGATGCCCCAGGAATCGAACCCTGGACCTCCTAAATGGTAGACGGGGGCCGGACTGCTTGAGCCACATCCGCTTCCTATCTAGGGTCTTTCTTGACACAGGTTACAGGCAGGGAAAAAAAACCTTTGGGGTGGCAGGAGGAGACCCTGAATCATAGCTTTTACACTGGGCAGCAACCCGAATCCCAGACCAACATTTCAGAGACATGCATCCCTTCACGTGTCCTAACAGAACAGAAACCAAGCACCAGATCTCCAGCACTGGGTTTCCACTCTACGCTTGGATCTGTTTTTTTTTGCCGCTTTCCTTAGAACTTAGTTTTTTTTTTTTTTCCCCAGTTCAGGTGACCCCAAAGTACACACTCATTCTTTCACTGACACAGTCAGCCTTAAGGTCCTCATGGCAAGCTCACACTCACCTGTGTATCCCAAGCAGTCTTGCCAGTGAATAGCAGAGCCTTGGAATAGCAGACATGCTATGCAGGGAATGAAATATGTCCTCGGGGTGTAAGGGGAGGTTAAGATCTGTGGCTGTCCTGACTCACTCTCTCAGCACATCCCAAAGCAGATAAGGCTGACTAGAGGAAGGTTAGCATGAATCTGGAACTCCACTCACTAGTACAAAGTTAGACCAGAAAGATTTAAAAAAAAAAAAATAATAACTGGGACAGGAGTTAGGAACCCAACCTGCAAAAAATAAAACCAGAAAGAGGGGAGATGAGTGAGTGGACAGCTGGACTTAGCAGAAGCACTACTGATTAGCCCACTCCGTTTTGTGTTTCTCTAACATGCAGTATGGAAATAATTGGCTGTTTGCAAACACAATGCAGAAAAAGGAAATGCTCAACCTAAAGCTATAATTAGCCTGTCGTTGCAGTTGGTCTGTGATGTGTGTACAAAGAGAGATGCATTCCTGCTGAAATTACTTCCTCTCCCACCTCTGCCTTCCCTTTCCAAAACGGACTTGAATAATGAAAGGCAAATGGAAATAAGGCTTCTGCCAGCCATTCTGTAAGCCTGACTCATGACACAGTCCTATCAACCGAACTGGAAGGCCTCAAACAGCTTCATCGGCCACCGTTCCAAACACTGATGGAAACAAGACCTAGGAAAATTATAGTGTGGGGAGATTTCGTTCTCTGCCCTTATGAGCAGCTAAGGATGCTAACATCTCTAACTGGACTCACGTCATATATGATGAATGTCCAAACATGATTGTACCAGTAGCATTTTCTCTGAAAATTGCAGCAATTAGTTATTAGTGAAAGAGAGCCCTTATGCAAAGAATCTGGTCAGAAGACTGAGTACAGTGTTACCAAAGATGCAACGAATTAATCCTAAAAATTTGGCACTTAGAATAGGGATTAAATTAATCTACAATTAAAATTCAGTTGTATAAGATTATATCCATTACTACTCCTAAAAAATTCATTTGCCCTTTCTAGACTAAAAGAAATTTAAAGCACATGACAAGGTAGCTACATGTCTTCATGAGCACACAGGTGGAGAGGGAGAGACTGGAAACAACATGCTGGCATATTGCATCCGGAGCTCAGGATTTAGTCTTGGCACAATCCCTATCAGTAGACCTTGGGCAAATTAAGCAACCATCTGGCTCTTCTTCCCAACTGCAAGCCAGTAAATACTCTAGTAAGGCCGCTTCGTTCTTCAGAGACTCCTCATGTGTTAAATAGCTGGTATCTTTATACCACTAAAGCATGGATGGTGTTTGGATGGGCTCTGTCCTTTGCTAGATACCTTGGGCAAGACTGGCAAGTTCTTTATATCTCACAATCCTCATTTGTAAAATGAGTAAGTGAGGATTAAATGTGTTGAGTCATGTAAAACCCTTAGAACAGTTCTTGTTCAAAACTATTAACTGGCATTATTTACGTGAGTATCCATCAGGAAAACTGAGACCTAATACCTTAAAAACACAAAAAATAATTTGGCACTTTCTAGGAAAGGAGGCAAAGCACACACACCCATGATTTGGCAATTCCATTCCAACCAGAGAGAAACTCACATACGTGTGCAATGGGACAGACCAACAATGGTTCACTGCAATAGTGTTTGCAAAGGCAAAATATTGGAATGGCCTCTAATGGGAGAATGGATAAATAAGGTATGAAATTTCTATATGACAGCATACTGCTAAAGTGGATAAATCTCAAGAAATATATACAGAATCAGAAAAATGTTGCAGTAGGAAATGTATAGTACGATGACATTTATAAAAGGTTTAAAATGTAAAACAACGCTACATATTGCCTAGCTATACATACCTCCATCATAAAAGTATAAAAGCATGTACTCAAATAATTAGTACAATACTCAGAAAAATAGCTACCCCTAAAGAGGAAGGGAGGATGACATTGAAGAAGAGAATAGAAGGGATGTCAACTATTTCTGTAATGTTTGTTTTTTTTAAAAAAAAAAAACATGACAAAATACTAAGATTTGATAAAGGTCTTCCTTATATCACTCTATTTTTGAACTCCCCAATCAAAAGACACAGACTGGCAGAATGGATTTTTTAAAATCATCTATCTATATGCTGTCTACAAGAGACTCACCTTACACACAAGGACACAGACAGACCGGAAGTAAAAGGTTGGAAAAAGACATTCCACACAAACAGTAATCAAAGCAGAGCTGGAATAGCAATACTATTATTGGACAAAATAGACTTAAAATACAAAACTGCTCTCAGAGATGAAGAAGGGCATTATATATTAATAAAAGGAGCAATTCACCAAGAAGAAATAACAATAAATATTTATGTACCTGACCAGGGTGCCCCAAAATACATGAGGCATGTACTTGCAAAACTAAAGAGAGAAATAGATACCTGTATAATAATAGTTGGCGCTTCAATACAACACTCTCATATTTGGATAGAAATGGACAAAGGATCAATAAAGAAACAGAACTTGAATAATATGATAAATGAACTAGACCTCACAGACATATATAGAACCTTGTACCCAAAAAAAGTGGAATAAGCATTTTTCTCAAGTGCTCATGGATTTTTCTCTAGGATAGACCATATGTTGGGTCACAAAACAAATTTCAATAAAGTTGAAAAAAATGAATTTATACAAAGCACTATCTCCAGTTATAATGGAATGAAGCTGGAAATCAACAACAGGTGGAGAAAGGGAAAATTCACAAATATATGGAGGTTCAACAATATACACTTAAATAATCAGTGGGTCAAAGAAGAAATCACAAGAGAAATCAGCAAATATCTCGAGATGAATGAAAACGAGAACACAACATATCAAAACCTACAGTGTGCAGCGAAGGCAGTGCTGAGAGGGAAATGTATAGTCCTCAACGCTCACATTAAAGAAGAAGAAAGAGCTAAAAATCAAAGACCTAACTGAACATCTGCAGAAACAAGAAAAAGAACAGCAAACTAATCCTAAAGTAAGCCGAAGGAAAGAAATAACAAAGATTAGAGCAGAAATAAATAAAATTGAGAACGAAAAAAAAAACAATAGAGAGAATCAACAAAACCAAAAGTTGGTTCTTTGAAAAGATCGACAAACTCGACAAACCCTTAGCTAGACTGACAAAGAGAAAAAAAAAGAGAGAAGATGCAAATGAAATAAAAAATGAATGGGGGGGCGGATGTGGCTCAAACGGATGGGCATCCGTCTCCCACATGAAGGGACCTGGGTTTGATCCCTGGGACCTCCCGGTAAAATAAAGAAAAATATAGAAGGCGCGCAGGCCGCCAGGCCCTGTGAGCGGGAGAGCCCCCAGGTCCCAGGCCCCAGGCGTGGGTGAGCCACGCCCCGCTGAGCCACGCAGCAAGGTGATGCTGTAACAGGAGAGAGACACAAGGGAGAGCTAAGATGAGACGCACCAAAAAAACAGGAATCAAGATGGCACAGGCGGCAGAAGGCCTCTCTCCCATATCGGAGACAAAGGTAGATCGTCTGGATACATGTCAAACTTTACACCTGACTAAAGAGAACAGACCTTCTACTGAAGGTAAATTCATGAAAATTGACCGTATGTGAAGTCACAAAGAAAACCTCAATGAGTTTCATAAATTAGAAATTACACAAACAACATTATCTGATCATAATGCAATAAAACCAGAAATAACAAAATAATAAACAAAGGCTCTCACCCTCAGGAATTTTTAAATTCTATATGAAATAATTCTTAGGTGAAAAGGGAAACACAAACCAAAATTACAGAGTTTCCCAAAGAAAGTTAATTTAAAAAAACACACCACCTGTCAGAATCTGTAGGATACAATGAAAGCAGTGATCAGTGAAAAATTCATAAATTTAAATACTTATATCAATAAAAACAACAGAATAAAAATAAATGCATTAAATTTCCAACTCCAAAAGTTAGCAAAAGAACAGCAATGTAAAACAAAAGAAAGCGGAAGAAATAATAAAAAGTAGAAATCAATGAGGTAGCCATAGAAAAAAGTAGGAAAAAAATAAATTAAGATGCTGGTTCCTTGAAGATTGAAAAAAAAAAAAAAAAAAAAAAAAGCTAACTGCCCCCTGTAGTAAATCTAATACAATGGGCAGTGTGAATTATTTCCCATAGAAGGGCATAACCCAAAGCAGTCTAAATCTAGCAAGAAATGAATTAGAAACTTACGTGCTATCCTAAAAATTCATACACATTTCATATTCTATTCCAGAATGTATCTCTGTGTTTTTTACTGTTAAAAAAGATGGCTTCCTCCCCAAATCTTCAAAACAAATGAATGCTCCTGTAAGATGTGCTGTACCCCACAGCTTCGTGGAGTCCCTTGTACGTTGCTCTGTACCCGTGGGGGTACAGATCCCCCACTCTGAGAAGATCCGTTCAGCATGAGCTCATTCCAGGTCCCGTCACAGAGTACGCCCATCCGAGGGGTGTGACCTCTCCAGGCTCCTCAGGCTTCCACTGGGAAGACTGGGTCCCAGGGAAGCAGAGTTATTGATCAAAGGCACCAAAGCCCACCTGCAGCAGAGACGACGCCACCCACCACTGTTCTCACACAGCCTCTGGGCCCACTGGAAGGTGCCCCAAACTTTACAGAAAGGGTCTTCAAGGAAAGGGTTAGCTTATTTTTCCCATCTAAGTAACATGACCCCTTTCTCCCTCTACCATGGAAACATAAAGACGAGACTCGTTTCACCTTTCAGAACACCTGACACCATCGTGAAATAACTTCTCAGAGAAGAATGGTGCTAATTCTCTCCTTTTCCGTCTTCATGTTCCAACTCTAAGCCCACTCAGCTAATCTGGGTGGGAAGCAAGCACACTCAGCCCGGTAAATTCAGTGATTCGGAAGGAGCCACAGGGTTGCTTTCGAGCAAGGCAGAAAAAGGAACTTAAAGATCAAACCACAAAGTCAATAGAGAAGAGTAACAGAAAACGACCCCAAAAATGCCAACTGGAGGGGGTGGAAAATACCAACTGGAGGGGGCAGCTGAGCACGGCAAGTGTTGAATGGACTGAAAGCACAAGAAAACTCACCGCATTCTGCCCAGACATACACCTACTGCATTTTATATTACAATGGAGGTGCTGCCCAAGGCAAAATGTGTGTAAAAACCATATTAATACATTTTTCTCTCCTCATAAATAACACATCTACCATGGATGGACATACTTCATACAGAAGAATGAATAACGATCACACAAGAAACAACAGGTTCCATGTATGCTAAACCCACTTGCAATGAATCCACTAGTTGAAAGCACTGGCAATAATTACACGAGATATTAAGTGGGCTGTGAACAGCATCTGGTGGTAGGTGAATGACCTTGGAACAAACTGTCATTTAAAATTTATGCTTTTGTCTTTTGTTGAATAAACTCCCCTCCAGCAATAAAGTATCAAGGATATTGCACCTCCCTATTCAACCAACAGTTCTAAAGCAACCTTGATTACCAAATGCTATCACCCAGTCTAAAACGCATTATAATTTTGTCTCCCATTTTGTCAAGTGGAAAGAGCTCCAGGCTAGCCAGGTGTTTAGTGAAAGTGCTTCCCAGCGCACAGTAACTTATCTGATTAACAGTGCAAGGTGGAAATGTATGTCAGCCCCAGAGAGGGGGAGGAAAGTGGCGCTTCTGCGACATTCTGGATCATGGGAATTGGGTCTGAGCAGAAAACACAGCCCTTCTGGTCGGCTACAAGGGCAGAGATTGTGCCGCTCTTCATAAACAAATGCAATTCAAAGGAAAGAGACTGAAAACCTCCTCCAAAAATGGTTATTGGGAAAATGCATTTCCTTTGTGGCAAGTCCAGCTTGGTTCTGAACTCGGGCTTGCAAACCGCTCAGAGTTTTAGGAACGTCCCAGTTCTTCTCACCCCACGGCGCTCAGGCCACGGCAATGACACCACCTGACAACAACCCACAGGCGGGCAGAGCCTGACGAGAGCTGGCGCCTCGGTGCCCGCTGCAGGCTCCGACCCCCTGCTCCCATGACGATCGACTGCTGCTGTCTTCATTTTGGTTCAAAATCCACACAATGTCACCCTGAACTTGCAGGCCAGAAACAACAACATAAGCTCAATCTTTAAGCACAGATGTGCTAAATGAGCAGCCCCCCTCTTTCAGGCTTTGGGGTTTCTCTACTCTGAGAATGCTACAGCTGTCAGTATTTTGTCTTGCTTTAAGGATTTAATAGCTCCTGGGTGCTTCTGGTTCCAAAATTACAAAGCTAGCTGAGCCTAGAAGACCTAACAGCTGGAATCCATAAATACTCCATAAATATATTTTTGAATGAATGGCAAAGCTATTAAAATTCAGGATGGCGTATGTAAGAGATTCAACACTTTGAACTATAGACTGGAAAGCCAATTCCAAATCTAAACGACAGCTATCCAACTCCAGACCAAACTGAGGTCAAACTAAGAGAACTCCAGGGCCACCTCCAGGCCTCTGGGCATCAGCCATACCTCTTAAGAGCTATATTACTCACTTCCTTGAACCATTAATCCTTACTAAGATTTACTGTGATCTATCAGTCCAGTACTGGGCATATTCTTATTCCTTTCGTCAGTACTCAAAACAAAAAACATGATTGCGCCGGGTGAAAGCCTCAAGGCAAGTCCTGTGTCTTATGCATGACTGTTCTGTAAACCCACAAGCTCTCTAATAAAGAAAATCAGCCGTGGGCTCCTTAGCGCTGTCAGCATCAAGGGCCTTGAACCAAGCATCCTGCGCCAGAGCTGATACATCGAATAAGCTGCGAGCACGGAGTGGGCCGCAGCGCACTAGCTAGCGGAGAGCCGGCCTGAGTCTCCGGAGCGCTGTGGTATGAAGAGGCAAAGCTGAGAGAGAACCAAGAGTTGCAGCTGCAGGGCAGATTATCACTTAATCCACAGGTATATCCTGAGAGTCTACTGAGCCCACGGTGTTACATGTCTTCATGGAAGAGGCCACGGGCTGTACTCAGAAACTTTGTCTCCAGGTACGAAAGAAAATGAAATTTACTTTTCTGGATTAGATCGGTTAAACTATACACTCAGCTTCCCAAATAATGGAAGCTTCTTTTCTCCTGCAGAACCTGGTAGCTATTAGCTGGTGATAGCAGTAATCACTGGTCTTTGTATAAAATGGGAGGGGCCTTTGCTTTGTGACTTGGGAGAGAGCAGGACTGGCCACTACTGGACATCACCCTCAGCCTGCAGGGAGACTTTCGTCATGAGATAAGCAGTTCACACAGGAGCAAGCCACTTGACAGGAGGTTTAGTTGGTTATTCTTTAGCTTACTCTAGGCCTAGAAGCTACTCATTAGGATCAGGAAGCAAGCTCTAGCACCCCGGGGCTCAGTGCAAAACAAGCCGGCCTTGGGGGATGAAAGCCGAGCTGGGAACCAGTAGCCTGGGATCCCAGACACAATTCTTTACTGGGCCTGCTCTGGGGGTCTGGTGACCTACAGGCCACCTGCTTCCAAGACCACAAGTGACTGGGATTCAATCACAGCTTCTTACACTTTTCTAATATATCTCATGATGAGCCCTAGAAAACTTGGCCAGGTGCCTTCTGTAGATGTAGCCGACCCCGTGTGTACACTCTGGCACTTCCCTTTTCTAAGACAAGGGTAAATGGACTAGAAATAGAGGATGCCCCTCAGATTAGCCAAGTCCCTGGAACACACGTAAAGAGTAGCTGTGCAAGAAGCAAGAGGGGCAGCCTAATAGAATTGTAAGGCTGGGGTCTCTGCGGCCAGAGGAGCAGGATTCAGCAGCAAAGCTGGCTCCTAGGCTGGGAGCAGGGGCCCTCACCTGTCATGAGGCAGGTGCTTTATGGACACCAGGGAGAATGAGGGAGCCTCTGAGACCAGCAGGGCTGGGCTCCCAGAGATTCTTCTGGAGAGATCTGTATAAATTAGTTTCATTACCTTTTTAACTTATTATGGAAAGCGTCAAACGTATACAAAAATAGAGTCGTCTATGTACCTCTCACACACTTCAGCAATGATCAATTCATGGCCAATCTTATTTCATGTGTACCCCCTACTTCTCCCCTCTTCTGTATTATCGTGTAGAAAACCCCAAAATCATGACATTTCATCTATAAATACTTCACTTTCTCTAAAAGATAGGAACACTTTAAAAACCTACAATTCCATTGTCATGAAATATCGTAATCCATTACCTTTGTAGATGTGCCCTCTGCCCTCTGATGGGGCCCCTGGGACCCTGCTGCCCGGGAGCCCAGAGTCCACCGCCGCTCACCAACACAGCATCTCAGATTCTACTCTCTGCTCCTCAAACAGCCCCAAGAGGAGGGATACCCCGCATTCCCACCCAGCCACAGCGTTAAATCTGCAGTAGGCTTGGCCTTCATATGATGGTTTGCACAAGTACAAAGTACGCAAAGGACAGAAGCAGATTCTACTATAAATTACACAGGAATCTGGTTTTCAGGTTGGGCTGGGACACACGGGAACCCCCGTACTCAAAAACATTTCTTAAAATGGCTGTTTTCGGGGGGCGGATGTGGCTCAAATGGTTGGGTGTCCATCTGCCATATGGAGAAACCTGGGTTCGATCCCTGGGACCTCCCGGTAAAATTAAAAAAAAAAAAAAAAAAAAAATGGCTGTTTTCACAGCAAATGTTGTTCCTATGGGCTCACATATTCTAGCTTTTTTACACACGGCTACGGGTTTTGAAGAACGACACACGTGGATTTTGGAATCTGTAGCGTTTCAAGTCCCAGCATGGTTTCGGGAGGTGGCAGGTGCCTTGGGCAACCTCCCACTTTTCATTTCCCACCTTGACGGAGAACAGGGACGTTCACTTAGGAACAGCTTCCTTTCACTCCCAAGAGAAGTTCGTCTACCTTGTCCCTGTTGTCACCCAATAGCCTGTCTCACGTGGACTTGGTCTGAAGGTGGCTCACCGAGACAGCTGATCTCAGCGATGCAACCCCTACAAGTCAGGAAGAAGGGGTACCCTTCCTTGCAGAGTTTCAGCTGTGGCATCAATGAGGCACAGGTCATCATGCCATGCTTTCCTAGCCCCTCCTCCGGGCAGGTGCTGACAAAGGGCAGGTGTAGGTGATAATGCCCAGTGTTCTGCCCAGGTCCACTGAGATTCCTTCTGCAGGGGTGTGCTCTAACAGTCAGTGCCTGCAGGTCATTTCAAAGGACTGCCCCTGAGCCGCCAGGAGCCACCTGGCCTGCAGAAGTGGTGTGCTAGCTGAAGTGTCTGGGAATTTACTCCCTTCCTCCTTCCCAGGAGCTGTGAAGGCTCCAGCTCGCTGCCTCTGGCCTTGGACAACTACGAGGCTTAACTTGGGCTGCAGGCTTCTTTCTGTGGGACTCTGCCTGCGAGCAGGCCTTGCCTGGCTCCCTCGTCCCTTCCCCAGCCTGCTCTTGCCAGTTTCCTGAATAAAGCATTTGCCCAGGAATCCTCACCTCAGGATCTGCTTCTGGGGCACTCGAACTAGAACAGCAGGTCACCCTCCTCCTGTCATTTATTCTGAGTGTTCTGGAAAATGTCCTCTTTTCAACACACACAGGTGCAGGTAGCCAGGCAGGACAAGCGGATGCAGAAGGAGCTCACACACCCCGAGAGCACAGATAGGAAGTCACTCTCACTTCTTTCTCCACCCCTGTGCAGCAATGAGCCACAGGGGCGAGGGCGCCAGGCTCAGGAGTCCTGCTCTGCCACTCACCAGCTGGGCAGCTTGGGACTGTTACCAAGTAGCCCAGGGCTGTTTCCCATATTATTCTTTCATGGTGATAATTCCTACCTCTCAGCTGTGAAAATTCAACCAGCTAACCTAACAGGGTGGCTGGCACATAGCACGTGCTCGGCTACCAGCTGCTGAATTTAATCTGCATTTTCACAATGAAGTGACCCAAGACCTAGTAATGAATCCAAATGCCTCTGCAGGCAGGCTCTCCCAAGGCTGCCTGTGCCTGTAGATTCTGGGCCCTTGCAGGGACAGGAACCAGATGCTATCACAATGGCATGAAGAAAATGCCCCTCACCAAGAAAAAGGCCCTTGACAGACTTCCCCAGGCTTTATGAGCCATCAAGTGGAAGAGCTGTACAGCTCCAGGGCCTGTGTCGCCCAGCGATTGTTAGCCAGCAGGCAGTATTTTACTACCTTTTCCCCTCTGTTTAATGTGTTGTTCACCTTCTGCTGGGATTGTTAGCCTTGATCATCAATCTCTACATAAAAAATACAGGAACATTCTATTCTTGCTCTTCTCCTGGGATTTCTCTCTGTTGCTAGTTACTGTTGGCATCACACGTGCATTAGCCGAGTGGACTAGAATCTGCACTCCAGGAGCAAACAGATGAAATGGGAGGTGGGGTGGTGAAAGACAAGGAAGCAGGAGGCAGCACTGGTGGTCACGGATCATAAGAAAATTAAATGATTACAGCCAAGACGACACCAGCAACAGAGAAAGACTCATATTCAGTTGTGGCCAAGGTACAGACATCTTGAAAAAGAGGCAATGCTCTTTCTGAACTGTACCCTGACATTCATTTTACAAAGGCAACCTGGCAGCCATGTCCTCTGAGGGTCATCGTGCGTCCTTGCTTCATCACTTTCAAATCTGAGTTTCCCACACTCCACTCCTTCCTAGGGAGTCACTCTGGACAG